>CM042407.1:20382590-20870090 GCA_023634145.1 Thymallus thymallus
CATCACCTTTCACCTCAACCAGGGCAACTCCAGGCTTAGGTTTCCAGTTAAAATACTTTTTTTTTTTTTCTACTAGGAACTCAGGGTCTTTTGGTGGTGAAGTGACAACTGTCTCCCTCCGAATAACTGCAGTGAGATGTGCACAGCAGGTGGCCCAGCCCAGGAAGTCAATGGATGTCACCTCTTCCTCGAGCAAGACATCGGTTCTTGTACTCTGAATTTCACCCATTTTTGAGTGGCACAATTTGCCAAGTGGAAAAGGTTTGGTGTGATTTCTTTGCTGAGGAGAAGGTTCCTAAAACCTTGCACCACTTTACAACAATGAGAGTTGGCATCCAATGCAAAAATGAAATAGTGGTCAACATGCAAATTAATTACTTAAAAATCATACAATGTGATTTTCTGGATTTTTGTTTTAGATTCCATCACTCACAGTTGAAAAGTACCTATGATAAAAATTACAGACTTCTACATGCTTTGTAAATGGGAAAACCTGCAAAATTGGCAGTGTATCAAATACTTGTTCTCCCCACTGTATATCAGCCATACTCAACAGGCGAACTGCATTCCGGACACAGAACGGAGTCAATGCGGGCCGCAGGTCCCAACTAAACATTTGTTTATTTTTATTTAGGAACTGTCGGGCCTCGAACCCTGAAATCATATGAAAACACATAAGACATATCAAAATTAGAGGAAACTAGCTTAGTCATTTAGCAGACACTCTTATACAGAGTGACTTTCAGGAACAATTAGGGTTTAGTGCCTTGCTCAAGGGCATATAGAAAGATTTTTCATCTATACGGCTCATCTATACCAGCAACCTTTCAATTACAGGCCCAACACTCTTAACCACTAAGCTACCTGCATGTCTCGCAGGAAAATAATTCTACAGACCATCTCTTTTTGTCTATGTGTGTGTATGTGTGCGCGGGTGCTACTTGTGTGCTTGCGTGCGTGTGCGTGAATCAGACATCTCTGTAGCTTTGTCTCTGGTAGAGAAAGGGAAGCTACAATTCACTCTTATTAATGGTCCTATGCCGCCTTGGCCAGACAGAGAGGCCTGTCTCTCTCCTTTTGTTTTCAGGGGGAAATAATCAAGCCCAGAGATTCAGCCTTCACCTTTGTGTAGAAACCAAAGAGCCAAAGAACATATCTTTTTTATATGAAGAGTATCTTTCCAAAACGCTATATCCACCAATTTTTCACATTTGTGTTATTTCACCAGAAATTATCGCAAAATTGTTTAGCTGGAATAGAGTGTTCATATGCTGTATATTTGACTGTGATATGTGGTTGTCTCACCTAGCTATCTTAAGAGGAATGGGTAACTGTAAACCACAATGGATAAGACCATCTGCTAAATGACTAAAATGTCAAATGCAAAATGTACTGTATATTGATGTCACAAATGTAACATTTTTAAAAATGTTTTAGTTATTTGTTTTACTGTGTAAAACCTAGCATTAATACTTACTTCTCTGAGAGTGAGGCGCCTATATATAAAAGTCAAGGGGTCTGAATACTTTCTAAAGTAAGTATTCAGACCCCTTGACTTTTTCCACATTTTGTTAAATTTCAGCCTTAATCTAAAATGGATTAAATAAAAACATTTAATCATCAATCCACACACAACACCCCATAATGAAGCATTTTTTTTTATGAATTATTATTATTTATTTTTTAAATACCTTATTTATATAAGTATTCAGACCCTTTGCTATGTACTCGAAATTGAGCTCAGGTGCATCCTGTTTCCATTGATCATTCTTGAGATGTTCCTCCAACTTGTTTGGAGTCCACCTGTGGTAAATTAAATTGATTGGACATGATTTGGAAAGGCACACACCTGTCTATATAAGGTCCCACAGTTGACAGTGACTGTCAGAGCAAAAACCAAGCCATGAGGTCGAAGGAATTGTCCGTAGAGCTTTGACGCAGGATTGTGTCGAGGCACAGATCTGGGGAAGGATGCTAAAAAGAATCTGCAGCATTGAAAGTCCCCAAGAACACAGTGACCTCCATCATATTTAAATGGAAGACGTTTGGAACCACCAAGACTCTTCCTAGAGCTGGTCCTCTGTGGAGATGGGAGAACCTTCCAGAAGGACAACCATCTCTAAAGCACTCTACCAATCAGGCCTTTATGGTAAAATGGCCAGACGGAAGCCACTCCTCAGTAAAAGGCACATGACAGCCCGCTTGGAGTTTGCTAAAAGGCACCTAAAGGACTCTCAGACCATGAGGAACAAGATTCAATGGACTGATGAAACTAAGATTGAACTCTTTGGCCGGAATGCCAAGCACCACGTCTGGAGGAAACCTGGCACCATCCCTACGGTGAAGCATGGTGGTGGCAGCATCATGCTGTGGGGATGTTTTTCAGCCGCAGGGACTGGGAGACTAGTCAGGATCGAGGGAAAGATGAAGCGAGCAAAGTATAGAGAAATCCTTGATGAAAATCTGCTCCAGAGCACTCAGGACCTCAGACTGGGGTGAAGGTTCACCTTCCAACAGGACAACGACCCTAAACACACACCCAAGACAACGTAAGAGTGGCTTCAGGACAAATATCTGAATGTCCTTGAGTGGCCCAGCCAGAACCCGGACTTGACCCAGATCGAACATCTCTGGAGAGACCTGAAAATAGCTGTGCAGCTCCCCATCCAACCTGGCAGAACTTGAGAGGATCTGCAGAGAAGAATGGGGAAAACTCCCCAAATACAGGTGTGCCAAGCTTGTAGCGTCATACCCAAGAAGACTCAAAGCTGTAATCTATATATATGCAACAAAACACATGATTTGTGTCTCTATGAAATCAAACAAATACTTGCGTGTAATTGAACATGTCAATCTCTGTTATAAAAAAAAGCTAATTTTCCAAAACTTCTGAATATTATTATATAGCGTTTTTGAATGAAACTGTTCATATCCACCTTCAATATCGGAACATGGAGTTGAAATACTAACAAACGAGAACCCGACTTCCCTTGCTCTGTCTGTCTATAGGAAGCCACCTCAGAGGATTGACACCTTCTGTTTTCATGCCTAACCGGTGTGTGTGTGCGTGCGTGCGTGTCTATGTGTGTGTGCATGCGTGTCTATGTGTGTGTGCATGCGTGTCTATGTGTGTGTGCATGCGTGTCTATGTGTGTGTGCATGCGTGTCTATGTGTGTGTGCATGCGTGTGTCTGTGTGTGTGCATGTGATCACATAATTACTTGTTATTGATAGAGTTAAATATGAAACCATGCACTGTGCAACATATTGTAAGTGGAGAAGACTGGAACTGAGATAACCTGTCTAATTAGACCGGTGTTAACATCACACCATGTCAATTGAACAGGCATCATAACAGACAAATACTGTACACACTCACGTAGATAAGTAAACAAAAGCACATATGCACATATTTATGTATATGACCAGATCTGATGGACAAAGACAGAGTTGTAAACCACACAAAGACATCAAGACATTCTCTCTGGTTCAGAACTCAATAACAATCCTTTATTTTGGATTCAAATGTACAGTATCACTCACTAAGACTCTCTTCTCCACTCCTAGGTTTATTTCTCTGAGAAAGAGGACTAGCTGATCTTAGATCAGCACTGCACGCTCAGATAAAAAGAAAGATGTGAGAAGAAATTGAAATCCTTCAAAGTCAAGCATCTGCTGAGGGGAAATATTTCTCGCTTTTTATAAGAAACTCAGATCTCCACATCTCATCCCCCTCTCATTCATTCCCTCCATCATTTACAAGACAGATTTATTCACCCCTCACCCTTTCCCTGTGTGTGTGTGTGTGTGTGTCTGTGTGTAGTGTTATGGGGTAGTGGCTGTTACCCTTGATAAGAGGAGGCGGAAAATCAATCACCTCAATTGACAGCCATGTAAGTGACACTAGAGGACTGTCATTGGCACTCTCGCTCCCTCTGTCTCTGTCTCTCTGTCTCTCTGCCTCTGCCTCTGTCTCACTCTCTCTCTCTGTCTGCCATTGGCCCTCATCTTTAAATCTGTCACCAGCCGTATGTGACGCTAACACACCCACACACGCACACGCCACCTGGTATAGATCCGGCAGGATTGGCGTGTTGTAGAAGTTGTATATGTCACAGTGTCCTTCTCATTATGCTTCCAAGCATGTTGGAGGGGTGAGGGGGCACCAACGCCGCAGAGAGTACTTGGCAGCGTCTCATCTCCCTCTCGCTTCATCGCTCCGCTCCTTCCCAAATCCTATTTGGCGGTGCCAGGCATTCTCTCCCTGGGATCTTCACAGCTCCCGTCTCCAGACGCAACTTTAAGCCCCTCTCCTGGCACCCACACTGGGCTTGGAGAGGAGAGAGACGGGGCGCTCAGCACCATTGCCAACGACACAGACACACACCTATTATCATTACGCTGCTACATGGTCCTTCCATGTACACTTACACATGAACTCATTCACAGGATCACTAAGTTTCCCAAAGTGTCGCTCAATTACAAACTCAGCAAGGTTCGCACATATACTCACAAACACACGTACGCTCACTCGCTCACTCACATAACTCTTTTGTTTATTTTAAATCCAGTCATTTGATTCGGCTGGACAGTTTCTGTGTGCGGCGGCTGAGTATTTTGTTCTGATGGACGTTTACTGAATTTCAATACAACCCTGCTGGATCGACAACATGGAGCAGTGAATTAGAAAATCTGAAGGATGCATGTTCAACAATACACCACTAGATGGAGGCACATACTCATATTTCTCCCTGAACGCTTCCTCTAATGCAGGGATTATCAACCTGGCACAGGCAGGGTTGGCAGGTAGCCTAGCAGTTAAGAGCGTTAGGCAAGTAACTGAAAGGTCACTGGTTTGAATCCCTGAGCCAACTAGGTGAAAAATCTGTTGATGTGCCTTTGAGCAAGGCACTTAACCCTAATTGCTCATTTAAATCACCACTGTCCACAGTGTCTATTCATCATCCTCAGCCAGACATGGTGGAAGTAGACCTACAACTGTCAATGCTCTCTAATGAACTGATATTACAGCATGCCAAGACACATTTTTTTGCCAGTGGAAAACACGTGCACAGAAGTAGAACCATCTTACCCATGCTAGAAATTACTGAGATATAATTTATAGATTGGCAGGTAAGGGTGCTCTCAAGCAGCTAGATGTTCTTTACCATTCGGCCATCAGATTTGCCACCAATGCTCCTTATAGGATACATCACTGCACTCTATACTCCTCTGTAAACTGGTCATCTCTGTATACCCGTCGCAAGACCCATTGGTTGGTGCTTATTTATAAAACCCTCTTAGGCCTCACTTTCCCCTATCTGAGATATCTACTGCACCCGTTCTGACAGTCACATTCTGTTAAAGGTCCCCAAATCACACACATCCCTGGGTCGCTCGTCTTTTCAGTTCGCTGCAGCTAGCGACTGGAACGAGCTGCAACAAAAACTCAAACTACACAGTTTTATCTCAATCGCTTCATTCAAAGACTCAATCATGGACACTCTTACTGACAGTTGTGGCTGCTTTGCGTGATGTATTGTCATCTCAACCTTCTTGCCCTTTGTGCTGTTGTCTGTGCCCAATAATGTTTGTACCAAGTTTTGTGCTGCTACCATGTTGTGTTGCTACCATGTTTTTGTCATGTTATGTTGCTACCATGCTGTGTTGTCATGTGTTGCTGCCTTGCTATGTTGTTGTCTTGTGTCTCTCTTGTGTTGTGTAGTCTCTCTTGTCGTGATGTATTTTTTGTCCCATATTTATATTTTATTTATATTGTTTATTTTTAATCCCAGCCCCCGTCCCCACAGGAGGTCTTTTCCCTTTTGGTAGGCCTCATTGTAAAAAAGAATTTGTTCTTTACTGACTTGCCTAGTTAAATAAAGGTTAAATAAAAAATAAAAAAAGCAGCACAGTCAAAATAGTTTTAGATCACACTTCCAGCGCATCTTACTCCCACTGGAAATCAAAACAATGTATGGTTGGGCTAGTGACCTAATGGCCTAGCCTACATGTTGGGAATAAGCTAAAACACTGATACAGGGTCAGATTTTAAACAATGTCCCTAGATTAAGGTTATGATTGGGATTAGGGTAATCTTATGCTAGATCTGTGATTAAAGACAGCTTCTACCTCTGTTGCCTTCACATGACCTCTCCGATAGATTCAGTCATGCGCAGGTAAACAGCAATACTTCAAGAACCAATCTGAAATGAAGGAGTGAAGCAGACCAGAGTAACCCACCCTGAACGACCCACGGTAGCCACTGCTAACACTTCCTGTGATGTTGGTTACCCAGTGACCTATTTACTGCTGGTCTCTCGTGCGCTGTGACCTGCACCCTCACAATTAGACAGCTAGCGGGCAGAGGAGCATTAGCGCTAACCCATTTCCTCCAGTCAGCTGGAGCTATGGTGGGCAGTCATCTATGAGATAACCAAGGCAACAACCGAAAGAACAAACACCCCTCCTTGCTACTCAGTGGGCCAAACATGAGGCCCAATCATTCCATTCTATCTGGCCACCTTGCAGTCCAATCCTAGAACTCAGTTGGAGAACTGGTTTTAGCTTGAGTTAATCTTGGTGCTATGGGGGTGGGAGATAACATTAAAGGGACTAAGACAGCTGCACCTACAATACTTCTCAGCATGGATGGATGAATGAATGAATGAATGAATGAATGAATGAATGAATGAATGAATGAATGAATGAATGAATGAAGAAACAAACTAATTAATGAATGGTAACCACCCTCAGTTATACAAGCAACACATAACAATGCCAACAATACATTTCAAAACCACAGCACACCATAACCTATGTGACTTGTAATGCTCTATTAATCGTTAAACATATATAATCCATGGGGAGATGTAAACAGCGACAGCCAGTGCTAGCACATTAGCGCTGGAAGTGCTGAATCCCTATGCATTATTAATAGCATCAATGCTAATTGAAAGTCATAACTCCACAAATGAAATGTCTGGTATTCTGCAGGCAGTGAATATTTTTCTGATGGGAGAAGAGGCTATTTTTAACTTGTCTTTCCATATACTCAGCTCAACAAATACATAGTCATGGGAGTAACGTGAGAGTTGAGTTCTTGTTTACCCTCTGAGCAATCCAATATGTTATGTCAGGCTGTACGCTAGACTAGAGCAATTTAAATGTACTATGTCAATGGCAGGCTTAATACATGCATTGTTATGATTACTTATAGATGTAATAATGCATGATAGCCTACACATCTCTTACACTTAAGGCCATAATTGTTTTGCTATGCTGCTGTGAGCTCTCTCTCTCTCTCTCTTTCATGATTAACATTCATTTTGCCAAGTTGCCAACAATCACCACATTTGCAGTGTATTACATTTTATTGTAAATCTATGGTGTGAAATCATAGGGGATTTTTTGCCACAAATTAGTGTCCACTATGCTAGGGTTTAAAGAGGGTGGAGGTAGGGGAATCTTCATTTAGAAAGTAGGTTGCGGAAGCATATGGCACTGCACAGGTGAATGTCCTAAAAATAAAACCATTTTAATGTTCAGCTGAAAGGAAACCAACCCAGCCAGCAAAATGCTAATTCATATCATAAAAAATATATGTAGGCTAAACCTTAAAGAGATGGATTTTAGGCCTATATCAGTTAAGACTTCAAATAAAATATGACTATGTGACCGCAGCCGGCAGATTGAATATCACTGCATGAATGCCCAGAAATGGAAAGGGGTTTAGGCTATATCAAAGATGATCTATTATATTGAAACAGAGAACCATAGAACGTGTGTAGACTCCATTTAAAGCTCTAAAACATTTCTCTTAACCAGTCCAACACCAAATATATAATCCTATTCATCGTTGACTCTGAGAAGCCATGCTAACTCATTATGCTGTATATATAAAAGGGGTAAACCTGCAATAAAGTGGTAAATAGGGGGCTGTTTGAAAATAATATATAATTTGGACAGTGGAATAAATGTTTCTGACTCATATTGATGCCTCATAGGCTGTTGTCTAAATGAGAAATTGACAGGACCAGGGCATCTCAACTGCATCTCAATGAATATAAAGAGACATGAGTAAAAAAAAATTGCCTGTTGACTGGAATAAGTTATACGACCTCTATGGTTCATTTAATTTTGTCAGTTCTACCAGCTAATGTGAGATTTTTTATATTACATACCATTTGAGGACACATAACTTAAAGGTTAAATAAAAAAATGTTAGACCTATGATTGATTTTATTTAGCCAGTTCTACCCCAACATTGCACATTTTAAACAGGGTTCAATATAATGTTGTAGTAAAGTCCAGCTTCAGTTTCACTGTCAGAAGATATGCGCTTCAGTCAGTCAGAAAAACGTTCACTGATCTTTTCGGTCTCAGCTAGCTAGCAAGCCAGTAGCTACCGGAGTGGCTAGCCAGCCAAGCTAGCTACAGAAATGAAACATATACACTTTTCCTAATATCATGACTTATATCAAACATCCTTAACTTGCCCATTCACTAAATATACTGTTAAATAATTCTGACTGACACCCAAAAGCTTACGGATGTTGAGTGCTAATGCTATATTATTAGCATTAGCCAACCCTTATGCTGAGTGAGACTAGCTAGTTAGTTACCACCAACCCTGCACAAACCGTGGCTAACTCTGCTGCTGCACTTTGACTTTCTGCCCTCTCCAACTCATTCACTGCTGCCTACGCCTGCTCAACCTGCCATCTTTTTTTGCCACTCTTTCGAAAGAAGTTCTAAATATCCATATTTGCTCTGCGCTATGCTACCAGACTGACTGAGTGACAGGCGTTTTGTATGTGATTACATTGGACTTGTTTGAGTGGTAAGGCGAAAGCAACCAACTGTAGACCAAAGTCAAGGAGTGAAGTCAGGGGAGGTGGATCTACGACAGCCGAAAGTCAGACACTAATGTAGTTTTTCAACAGCAAAGCTCAGTGCAACATGGCAGTGTTGCCATTGTTTACAAATATTTTTCTTTATAATGTAAAAATAAACATTTCTCCAACCACCATATCACACATTCAAAAACTAAAAATATACACTAAGTATACAAAACAGGTGTGCTCTTTCCATGACCTAGACTGACCAGGTGAATCCAGATGAAAGCAATGATCCCTTATTGATGTCACTTGTTAAATCCACTTCAATCAGTGTAGATGAAGAGGAGATTTTCAAGCATTGAGACAATTGAGAAAAGGATTGTGTATGTGTGCCATTCAGAGGGGTTTTTCCCACTCAAGTTACCTGTGTGTATCAAGAATGGTCCTCCACTCAAAGGACATCCAGCCAACTTGACACAACTGTGGGAAGCATTGGAGTCAACATGGGCCAGCATCCCTGTGGAACGCTTTCGACACCTTTTTGAGTCCATGCCCCGACGAATTGAAGCGGGGGGTGCCACTCAATATTAGGAAGGTGTTCCAAATGTTTGGTATACTCAGTGTACATTGTAAAATCAATGGGTGAGAGAGAGAGTCTCAAATATCACATTAATATGTACATATCCACTGTATACATTAATTGGGGTAAAGTTTGTTCCTGTTTTAGTCATGTCTTTGGTCATGTTTGTGTGGGTCAAACAAAAACACCCTAATGATTGAGCCTCCACATTGCAGGTGATGGTTGCAGGATGAACTTGTTGAAGAGCAACTTCAGAAACTTGCAGTCGACTGTAGTCAAAACGTCATGACCTTTGATCACATTATTTTAAGTTCATGCAGTCGACATGTAGGCGCAAGTCAAACAGTTTTTATCCCCATAACGCAAGTGATGTGTAGTTATGGAAACTCAGACTGAAATGTAAAAAAAAAAGTATGGGGTTGTATCAAAAACACCTAGGGCTGAAGCCCTAGAAGCCCAGACCTAGTGACGCCACTGCGGAATGGCACGTGGATCTACTTTTTTGTAACAGCCTAAACATTACGAAACTACTATTAGATCACATAAAAATAACATAATTCGACACTCTCATAGACCTCCATACAAAAAAGGGCCTATCTCACACAGATTTTGGGTGGAGTAAATCGCCTCTTCCTCTCTCAAATAAACCGTTGTCACAAATCAGATGCCTTTTGATTTGTAGTCGGCATGGGGGTGAAAGAAATTGCACTACGCAGACGCAGCGTAGCATTCTGACGTATGGAGGCAAAGAGCCTTTCACATTTGCACCCTACAGATGGAAAAACCGTAACAGAGCAAAAATACAACGGGACTGGGAGGAAAGACTGATATGAAGCGAGATTTATAGAAGGGGGGAAAATAAACGCATTCTTGAAACAAACACCAAGGGGAACCAGTGAAAATAAGCTATTCAAGCATTTGCAATGATCCGTTCTGCAAACTTTTATTCGTTGTAAAAAAAAGGGGCATTCCGGAAACTATCGCCTAGTCCAAGTGCTAGTCGGAACTAGGAAACTCTGAAATTTCCAAATTGCTAACTGGTTGTAGTTATACACGTGCCGCGTTCAACCAGTTTGCAAGTCGGACATTTCAAAGTTTCCTAGTTCCGACTAACACCTGAACTCGGCATAGCATAAGCAGCAAAGATAGCTGCATCACATTGCTCAGCTGCATGGCTGTCCAAAATTACATGAAAATCAAAACAGCCGACTGATAGACCGCTGCTTTCTCGCGCTCATATAGATGGAGAGACAAAGCGGTCGTGAGCGATGGATGCGTGGACAGAGATGAACATTAGGTATCGTCGGTAAAGATCGAAGGAGACTGGAAAGTGGACAGTAAAGAATTGCCAACGGGGAGCTGTCAAAATAATGGATTTTAGCGTGCTACGGAATCTCATCAGTAGATACGTAAGTAGCGGATCGATCAAAGCATCTGCAACTGGCATTCTGTTACATATTCGTTACATTTTAACTGACATAACAACATTGTTGACGTTTTGAAACACAGACCTGGGTTGATTTAAAGGTTTGTCACAGTTAAACCGTAGTGCATATGAGCTCCCGCCAGGCTTCTGTACTTTGTTTTCAAGCTGAATGTCGAATGTGCCAGAAAGGTCCAGATGCATTGGAAGAGTGGGTGGAATAGAGATCAACTTGGATAGTTGTTAGCCTCTGGGAATGAAAACGACAACACACCTGATATAATTGTCCCTTCAAGTCTCTCTCTAGCTCTCTCACGCACACACACACACACACACACACACTGAGACATTGAAAAAGAGGATACAAACATTTATAATGGCTTATTAATGACAGTTAGCAAAGAGATCAACTAAAAGAGTGAGAGAGATTAAAGGTCAACTGCCCCTTACAGACAACTGCTCTGGCTTTAAATGACCTACGAGGCATTAATATGAGTCGGAAACATTACTTTTTGTGTCAAAATTGACTACATTGTTAATAGGATAATTTCGGTAATTAGTCAGTTTTGTCCAAAACTGTTTTGTAAGTGAGTTCGTCACGACTTACTGGAGCGTTTGGTAGGGGACCTCCTCCCATCATATGTTAGAAAAAATTATTATTTCACGTCTTGTGTTATCAGGTGAATGATAATGGCAAGGGGAAGTAATCATATTTTTAAAATGAATAGATTTGGTAGATAGTTTTTCACTATTTGGACCACGTAATTGGAAGAGGAAATGAAAACTCTAGCATTAGCTAGTAGGGTAACTCCAAACACATTTTCACTAAGAACAGCTGTTTAGCTAGTTAAACAAAGGTTAGCCATGTGTTGGCAAAAATGAATGTCCAAGTCAAGAAAGCTTACCAGCGGCACTTGCCGCACTGGTAGCCTATTCATGGATACTTTTCCAAAGCCTATTTCAGATACTTGAGTGAGTGTAATTGGCTCCCCAATTTTTTCCCCCCCACTCTACATACGTACATACGTATATAATGTGTGTGTGTGTATATTGACGAGCGATGTCAGAGCTACAGTAGAATAGTATAGAATACAGTATATACAGTCGTGGCCAAAAGTGTTGAGAATGACACAAGTATTAAATTGTTTAACTTGGGTCAAACGTTTTGGGTAGCCTTCCACAAGCTTCCCATAATAAGTTGGGTGAATTTTTGTCCCATTCCTTCTGACAGAACTGGTGTAACTGAGTCAGGTTTGTAGGCCTCCTTGCTCGCACACGCTTTTTCACTTCTGCCCACAAAATTTCTATAGGATTGAGGTCAGGGCTTTGTGATGGCCACTCCAATACCTTGACTTTGTTGTCCTTAAGTCATTTTGCCATAACTTTGGAAGTATGCTTGGGGTCATTGTCTATTTGGAAGACTTGAGATTTTGCTTCAATATATCCACATAATTTTCCTTCCTCATGATGCCATCTATTTTGTGACGTGCACCAGCCCCTCCTGCAGCAAAGCACCCCCACAACATGATGCTGCCACCCCCGTGCTTCACGGTTGGGATGGTGTTCTTTGGCTTGCAAGCCTCCCCCTTTTTTCCTCCAAGCATGGTCGTTATGACCGAACAGTTCTAATTTTGTTTCATCAGACCAGAGGACATTTCTCCAAAAAGTACGATCTTTGTCCCCATGTGCAGTTGCAAACAGTAGTCTGGCTTTTTTATGGCCGTTTTGGAGCAGTGACTTCTTCCTTGCTGAGTGGCCTTTTAGGTTATGTCGATATAGGACTCGTTTTACTCTGGATATAGATACATTTGTACCTGTTTCCTCCAACATCTTCACAAGGTACTTTGCTGTTGTTCTGGGATTGATTTGCACTTTTCGCACCAAAGTACACTCATCTCTAGGAGACAGAACGCGTCTCCTTCCTGAGCGGTATGACGGCTACGAGGTCCCATGGTGTTTATACTTGCGTACTATTGTTTGTACAGATGAACGTGGTACCTTCAGGCGTTTGGAAATTGCTCTCAATGATGAACCAGACTTGTGGAGGTAAAAAAAATATATTCCAAGGTGTTTAGATTGAGTTCTTTTGATTTTCCTATGATGTCGAGCAAAGAGGCACTGAGTTTGAAGGTAGGCCTTGAAATACTTCCACAGGTACATTGATATCAATTAGCCTTCTAAAGCCATGACATCATTTTCTGGAATTTTTCAAGCTGCATATAGGGAAGGACACTCAACAAGCACAGCTCTTATACAAATGACTGATGATTGGCTGAGAGAAATTTATGATAAAATGATTGTGGGGGCTGTCTTGTTAGACTTCGGTGCAGCTTTTGACATTATCAATCATAGTCTTCTGCTGGAAAACGTATGTGTAATGGCTCTACACCCTCTGCTATAATGTGCATAAAGAGTTACTTGTCTAACAGAACACATTGGGTGTTCTATAATGGAAGCCTCAACAGAATCAGGAATTCCCCAGGGTAGCTGTTTGGGCCCCTTACTTTTTTCAATCTTTACTAATGACATGCCACTGGCTTTGCGTAAAGTGTGTCTATGTATGTGGATGACTCAACACTATACACGTCAGCTGCTACAGCAACTGAAATGACTGCAACACTTAAGAAAGAGCTACAGTTTGTTTCGGAATGGGTAGCAAGGAATAAGTTAGTCCTAAATATTTCCCAAACTAAAAGCATTGCGTTTGGGACAAATCATTCACTAAACCCTAAACCTCAACTACATCTCATAATGAATAATGTGGAAATTGAGCAAGTTGAGGTGACTAAACTGCTTGGAGTAACCCTGGATTGTAAACTGTCATGGTCAAAACATATTGATACAACAGTAGCTAAGATGGGGAGAGGTCTGTCCATAATAAAGCACTGCTCTTTCTTCTTAACACTATCAACAAGGCAGGTCCTACAGGCTCTAGTTTTGTCGCAACTAGACTACTGTTCGGTAGTGTAGTCAGGTGCCACAAAGAAGGACTTGGGAAAATTGCAGTTGGCTCAGAACAGGGCAGCACGGCTGGCCCTTAAAAGTACACGGAAAGCTAACATTTAATGGCATGCATGTCAATCTCTCATGGCTCAAAGTGATAGAGAGATTGACTTCATCACTACTTGTTTTTGTAAGAGGTGCTGACAAGCTGAATGTACCGAGCAGTCTGTTTTTAAAATACTAGCACACAGCTTGGACACCCATGCATACCCCACAAGACATGCCACCAGAGGTCTCTTCACAATCCCCACGTCCAGAACAGACTATGGGAGTTGCACAGTACTACATAGAGCCATGACTACATGGAACTATTCCACATCAGGTAACTGATGCAAGCAGTTGAATCAGATTTAAAAAAAACATGTAAAAATACACCTTATGGAACAACGGGGACTATGAAGAGACACACAAAGGCAGCAGCTAATGAGGATCCCTAATAAATACAAATACATCTATTCACTTTACAACCCCAGGTGCGAGGCTGTGTTCAGGCATTAGTGGCAGCTAGTGATGAAAGGGAAATTTTAGCTCTGTGTTAGCACCAATGCTAACCTGGGAGGGCAATCTATTCCTGTCTCTTCTCCCCCTCCCTCGGGCTGAGCCCCTGTGAAGAGAGGGGGTGGTGTAAAACCTAGGTGCCAGTGTTCGATTTAAGTGTTGTTTTATTATGTACAATTTACATTTTAAGAAAGGACTCAATGGTTGCCTCTTTCCAGTTCCGTCCATCTAGGCCTAAGTCATGCCTGGTGTTTATAGCAGTTCTACATGACATTGATATGTTCTGTTTTCTTTTATGTCTGTTTCCCACAGTGAGTCGGGTCTCTTGTCACTCATTCCTTCTCCTCCTGTAATATAAGTTGACCTCTTTTTATATAGAAAGAATATCAGGTCCTATACTGCTAATACCTACACTTGTTGTTTGTAAGGCTGGACTCTTTCTCTCTCCTCTTTTCCTCTCTGGTGGCCCCATGCTGTGTTGCCATGACGATTAATGATATATCAGTTGCGGCAGCATGAGCGTGACTGCTGAGAGATCGTTACTGGGTGGTGGTATAACTGCTCAGAAAAACAGACAGACATGTCTGAGTGGGGTTGCTGGTCTCTCCCAGTTATATATAGAAGTGTTTGACCAACTTTGAGCATTCTATTTGTCTTTGAGCATTGCATTTGTCTTTGAGGATTTCATTTGTTGTTCCCTGTCTGTTTCTATCAACCAGTGTCTCGTATTCTAAATCCTGATTGCATATTTGTGCCTATAAACATCTGTGTGTGCGTGTGCCATGTGTTTGTTTGTGCAATAACACTGGTCTGTAATAAAAGTCCTTAATTAAGGTGAGGCTCAGAACAGAGTGGTGGATATTTAATCTGGAGGTTAATGGGGGATACCTGCTTAACAATGTCTGTGGTGCTGCAGGGCAGCATTGGATAGAACTGGGATAGCCGAGGACGACTGACACATTAAAAGGGATACTTCTGATGAACTCGTGGATACCATTTTTATCTCTCTGTCCAGGGTGAAGGAAGTTAGAGGTAGTTTCGTGAGCCAATGCTGCTAGCAGATACCCATAGACTTCCAGTCATTGTGCTAATGCTAGTTAGCAATTGCGCTAGTTAGCAACTTCCTTCAAACTGCATTCAGAGACATAAAAATGATATCCAGGAGTCTGAGTCTGGGGAAGTAGATAAAGAGCTTCATTGCCAAAATCCCGATGTCTCGCTTTAATGAGAGGGGTTAACGGTGGGTGGAGAGGACCTTTATTATACACTATAACATCTGTATTGGCTGGAAGGCCTGCTGGGGGCAAGGTAGCATGACATAGCGGAGGTGATTGGAGAAGTGTGGGGGGGTTGGAGGATGTTTCTGTTGACGCTGATCTAAGGTCAGTTTAGTGTTTTAATGATTAAGGTTAGGTTAGGAGGATTTGAAGAAGTGTAAGCTGATCCTACAGTAGATCTGATCTAGGAGGGGAGCTGTGGCTGTGGGTTGGGGTCTTATCAGATATCTGTTATGGTTGATCCCATCCATGTCACATCAGATTATCACCACATGACCTGTGGTGGGATCTAGCGATGATGTAACATCTTTATATAGAGACATACCTCTTTAGTTTGATTAATAATACACGTCAAAACAATATACCGTCCGGCCACCACACTGTCTCTGTCCGTAGGTCTCTTCTCATCAGCAGAGTTGTAGAACGTGGCTGTTTGATACGGATCAGAACGGATTACTGATCAGACTGTAAAGCTATCCTTCTCTCCCTCTCTTCCTCTCCCACACAGTAACATTTCCAGAATGTGACAGGAAGGGGATGGAGAGGAGAAGCGAGAATGGAAGAGGAGAGGAAGGGATAGGAATGGAGGGAAGGAGGAGAGGAAATGGAGGAGACTATTATTGTATGGCCGCTGGATCTGAAGTTAAATACTGCACACAATAGTCCTTCATACATATAGGTGGTGTTACAGCCAAGCTCTATATTATTCCACACACACACACACACTGGGGAGGTATAGCCAGCATGTGGTTTTGAGGTAATTTTCTAATATCCCACTGCTCTTGACCCCCCCTGCTATTTCTATGGGGTTTAGGGACTGAATTGTGTCCCCAGTTGTAGTTGTACAAGAGTGTGTGTGTGTCATGTTTCCTAAGTGAGGACCTATTGTGGGTCACAGATCATCCAGTCATCATCAGGCAGCTATTACTGTAACTGTTTTTACTGCCACCCTCCCTCCTCTTTTTCACTGGCTCCTTCTCTCTCTTTTCATTACTTACTGCACATATCCCCTTCTCTTTCCCAATCTCCCTAGTAAGTCTACTACACACAGATCCTCTCTCTCTTTGTTTTTCTCTCCTTTTACTCTCCACAACTGTAACTTGTCTTGCATTTGTCCCCCCCCCCCCCTCTTCTTTCTCTCGCTCTCTCTTTCTCTCTTTTACATTCTCTCTCTCTTTCGCTTCCTCTCTGGGTCATGCCTCTCTTCTTAGGTTTTGGAGCGGCCGTCGGCTGACACTCTCTGTTGGCTAAGTGTCTATTTATAACCACCTGCCAAATGCCTGTTGATCAGCCTGGCCTGGGCAGTGGGCTGGTCTGGTCTGGTCTGGCCTGGGCAGTGGTCTGGTCTGGTCTGGCCTTGGCAGTGGTCTGGGCTGGTCTGGTCTGGCCTGGGCAGTGGTCTGGGCTGGTCTGGTCTGGCCTACTGCTTGAAAGGCTTAGAGCTAACTAACACACTAGAACGTTGGTTTAATTCTGCTGATGATGAAGACCGGAGCACTGGGCAGTCACACTACTTCATAAATTGGAAACTCTGTAAAACCAACTGGAAACGTTGTAAATGTGTAAAAAGTCATGTCAGTCAATCATTTATGGAAATCATTTTGGAAAGCACTACAACCAGGACTTGGTGTAGTAAACTGTTTGATGTTAGACAATATTGTTATCTGTTTCCTGGAGAGAGTTTCAGAGCCACCCAGTGTGCAGGTCCTACCCTGTGTGGGGGAGAGATCAGTGTGTGTGTGTGGGCTGCTGCACAACTGGAACTACATCAAGGCACAATCTGCTTCGCTCGCTCTCTTCTCTCTCTGTGTATATTCTGTAAAATCTGTGGTAATGGCACAATTGCTATCTGAAGCAACCTTTCACTTCTCTTTCTTGACAATCTTGCGTGAGGTTGTTTAATTCAGTGTAGCTCAACTTCCTTGTCAAACCTGGATCATGTGTTCTGTAGTCAATGTTTTTAAACTGACACGCTACTGCTGAACATGAACTTGTTCAATAAGAGTGCACATTTTCATGTAAAAACGTTTGCTACAATTCAACTCTGAAATAAACCTGTTATTCCCTCTTATTCGCTCTCTCACTCCCTTGCTGTCGCACTCTCCTCCCCCTCTCTCTCGTTTTCTCTCTCAATCTCTGTGTCTCTCTTTCGCTCTCTGCGTCTTTCTCCTCCCTCTCTTTCTAACAGTGTGCGGGGGAGGAGTATTGGGTGGACAGTCGCACGGTCTACATCGGTCACAAAGAACCCCCGCCGGGGGCCGAGGCCTACATCCCTCAGCGTTACCCCGACAACCGCATCATCTCCTCCAAGGTGAGCAGGTGCCATGGCAACCAAGCAGTCAGCACAACAACCACGTCATTTAGCCCTGACAACCAAGCCTGTTGGGCTCTTGTGACAGTATGTCATCTACGATTAGCAACCTCTTCATGTGGGTGACAACCATAGATGTCTGCTACTGCTCAAGGTTCGTTAGCCGTTTCTATGATTAACTGTTTGGATGAAATGGAGAAAGAAAAGACACACACACACACTGGTATAAAGTATTATTCCCTCTCTCTAGAATACGTGTTGATAATGTGTGGGTTCTCTCTACCAGTACACTTTATGGAACTTCATCCCCAAGAACCTGTTTGAACAGTTCAGAAGAATCGCCAACTTCTACTTTCTGCTCATCTTCCTGGTCCAGGTGAGAGTATGCAATCGCTCTGTTAGTTCTGAGCCCCAGCACCATTTTATCATACGTATTGTACAAACTGGTATTAACCATTATAATTTAAACACGTAGGCTATGTGAAGTGAATGTGAGTTAATTGTTTGACTTAGAATGGGTTATGGTCACGGTCCATGATGGATATTCTACTACAACCCCCCCCAGTAGCTGGAGGAGATGGTGAACGGTATGAGGAGGAGACCAGGTGGTGGTGAAACGCGTCCATCTCTGTACAATGGAGAGTCTGAATGAATTATAATCAGCTGGTTCTCTTCCTCTTTTCTCTCTCCTCCTCAGCTCATCATAGACACGCCCACCAGCCCTGTCACCAGCGGACTGCCTCTCTTCTTTGTCATCACCGTCACCGCCATTAAACAGGTAGGAGACACACACATCCTCTGGTCATTGGTGTTGGTAAATCTAAGGAAGCCTTCCTCCACAGTGTTCCGGTAGTGACAGCTGATGTGATGATAGCAGTGATGCATGAACCACACCGGGCTTACGAAGCCCAGGCCTTACACAATCATTAATCTAAAACATGACATGTTGTGTAGAGGCCCTGGAAACGGGTCACCATGCTGACAGAACATCAAATCAAATTGTATTTGTCACATGCGCCGAATACAACAGGTGTAGACCTTAGTGAAATGCTTACCTACAAGCCCTTTACCAACAATGCTTTAAGAAGTTAAGAAAATAAATAGAAAATAGAAATGTTTTAATAAAAGTAAAAATTAATAAAACAATAGCAATAGCGAGGCTATATACGGGGTGCCGGTACAGAGTCAATGTGCAGAGGCACCGGTTAGTTGAGGTAATATAGAGTTAAAGTGACTATGCATAGATAATAAACAGAGTAGCAGCAGCGTAAAAAAAGGGGTCTGATGGCCCTTTGATTAGCTTTTCAGGAGTCTTATGGCTTGGGGGTAGAAGCTGTTAAGAAGCCTTTTGGACCTAGACTTGGCGCTCCTCCTTTTCCTGTAGTCCACAATCATCTCCTTTGTCTTGATCACGTTGAGGGAGAGGTTGTTGTCCTGGCACCACACGGCCAGGTCTCTGACCTCCTCCCTATAGGCTGTCTCGTCGTTGTCCGTGATCAGGCCTACCACTGTTGTGTCGTCTGCAAACTTAATGATGGTGTTGGAGTCGTGCCTGGCCATGCAGTCATGAGTGAACAGGAGTACAGGAGGGGACTGAGCACGCTCCCCTGTGGGGACCCTGTGTTGAGGATCAGTGTGGCGGATGTGTTGTTACCTACCCTCACCACCTGGGGGCGACCCGTCAGGAAGTCCAGGATCCAGTTGCAGAGGGAGGTGTTTAGTCCCAAGGTCCTTAGCTTAGTGATGAGCTTTGAGGGCATTATGGTGTTGAAGTCTGAGCTGTAGTCAATGAATAGCATTCTCACATAGGCTACAGCTCAGCCTTCAACACCATAGTGCCCTCAAAGCTCATCACTAAGCTAAAGACCCTGGGACTAACATACCACAAAGACCGTGTATGACCGTATCTCTCCCTCTCTGCTCCATTTCTCCCCACGGTTCCTAATTTTGTCATCGCATGCCCTTTCCTCCTGTTATCTCTCAACCCCTCCCTCCCTCCCTCCCTTCTCTCCTCCAGGGTTATGAAGACTGGCTGAGACACAAGGCAGACTGCAGTATAAATGAGTGTCCTGTGGAGGTGGTGCAACAGGGGATGGTGGTGAGGACACAGAGCTCCAAGCTACGGGTACGACTACCCTATTAACGGGCCTTCTACTCTCCAGTCTACTACACATTATTATGACGCCTTTGGGCCTCACTGGCTGGTGTTTCTCTATTCTGACCATACATGTATGTTCATTTATGTTCAGACCGAGCCTTTAGCTATAACAGCTTTAGTATGTAAATATAATGGCTATTATGAGAGCTCATCCCTCTTCTTTTTTTTATTAATATTCATGTAACAAAATGGACTGGGATTATTTTGTACATTGAATAATACCCATAGTTATATAACCTTTGAACATTTATATCATAGCCACGGCTATCATCTTTTATCATATTGAAATTAAATCCATTCCTGGGACCTTTAAGGCTGGTCTCCATGGGAACGTGCGTGCGTGCGTTTGTCTGCAATTCCATAGCTAGCGTCCCAGAGAAGATTAACATTCCCCCTACAGTACCATCCCAAACATTCCTGTTGTGATTACTCTGGCCCCATACAGGGAAAAGGATTTGCTTTTTCAGACAGAGTAAATATTATTATGACCTATATGCCAGGTTGCTATTATCCTGTTATCTTCTGTGATGTCAGACTGGACTAGGGTCAGAACAATGATGTTACCTTAGAAATAGCAATAAGAATTTAATAGTATTTTTATGGATGTTACTGTGGGACAGATTGCAGTGTCATAGCCACACAGCAGATAAGAGACTGAGCGGAGACGCAGAACTCTGTAATCTCCGGCAGGTCCATGTACTGTAATATCAATAGTTGTATTTGAGTGTGCCTTGCCATAGCCAAGCCGTCCACTGAAACGTGTCCTCCTGACTCTGAGAGAGATAGATAGATAGATAGATAGATAGATAGATAGATAGATACGAAAAAACACAGGGCAGGTGCAAAATGCCAGAACAAAATACACAAAAGACAGTTACATGATACATAGTGCGGCAGTTTGAAAAAGTATTAAAATGCAAAAAGCTATAAAAAAGCATTGCATAGTATGGCTGAATATGTACACTATACAGTCGTATGAAAAAGTTTGGGCACCCCTCTGAGGCTGCATAATAATTTACTCTGTCGTCACAGAAAATGATCACAGTGGCATGCCATTCATTTTCTAATAAAAGCTGAGTACTGGGGTATTGTCCAGACAAAGATTTTTAGTGTAGCAATATTAAGTTGTATGAAATTAAATCAGATGTGAAAAATAGGCTATGCAAAAATTTGGGCACCCTTGTCATTCTGTTGAATGATTAATTGGAACACACAATTGGTTTGGTGAGCTCATTAAGCCTTGAACTTCATAGACAAGTGCATCCAATCATGAGAAAAGGTATTTAAGGTGGCCAATTGCAAGTTGTTGTTCTCTTTGGCAACATGGGGGCCTCAAAACAACTCTCAAATGACCTGAAAACAAAGATTGTTCAACATTATGGTTTAGGGGAAGGCTACAAAAAGCTATCGCAGAGATGTAAGCTGTCAGTGTCCACTGTGAGGAACATAGTGAGGAAATGGAAGACCACAGGCACAGTTCTTGTTAAGGCCAGAAGTGGCAGGCCAAGTAAAATATCGGAGAGGCAAAGGCGAAGGATGGTGAGAACGGTCAAAAACAGCCCACAGACCACCTCCAAAGACCTACAACATCATCTTGCTGCAGATGGTGTCACTGTGCATCGTTCAACAATTCTCCTTTTGCACAAGGAGAAGCTGTACGGGAGAGTGATGTGGAAGAAGCCTTTTCTGCACACACGCCACAAACCGAGTCGCTTGAGGTATGCACACGCACATTTGGACAAGCCAGCTTCATTTTGGAATAAGGTGCAGTGGACTGAGGAAAAAAAGATTGAGTTATTTGGTCATATCAAGGGGTGTTATGCATGGCGGCAAAAGAACACAGCGTTCCAAGAAAAACACTTGCTACCCATAGTAAAATTTGGTGGGGGTTCCATCATGCTGTGTGGCCTGTGCCGGTACTGGGAATCTTGTTAAAGGTGAGGGTCGCATGGATTCCACTCAATATCAGCAGATTCTTGGGAATAATGTTGATGAATCAGTCCCAAAGTTGAAGTTACGCCAGGGCTGGATATTTCAACAAGACAACGACCCAAAACACTGCTCAAAATCTACCCCGGCATTTATGCAGAGGAACAAGTACAATGTTCTGGAATGGCCATCCCAGTCCCCAGACCTGAATATCATTGAGAATCTGTGGGATGATTTGAAGCGGGCCGTCCATGCTCGGCAACCATCAAACCTAACTGAACTGGAGATGTTTTGTAAGGAGGAATGGTCCAAAATACCTTCATCCAGAATCCAGACACTCATGAGAGGCTATAGGAAGCATCTAGAGGCTGTTATTTTAGCAAAAGGAGGCTCTACTAAATATTGATATGATTTTTCTGTTGGGGTGCCCAAATTTATGCAACTAAAATGTCTAATTTCGATGCATATTGCACATTTTCTGTTAATCCAATAATCCTACAGTGGGGAGAAAATGTATTTGATACACTGCCGATTTTGCAGGTTTTCCTACTTACAAAGCATGTAGAGGTCTGTAATTTTTTATCATAGGTACACTTCAACTGTGAGAGACGGAATCTAAAACAAAAATCCAGAAAATCACATTGTATGATTTTTAAATAATTAATTTGTATTTTATTGCATGATATAAGTATTTGATCACCTACCAACCAGTAAGAATTCCGGCTCTCACAGACCTGTTAGTTTTTCTTTAAGAAGCCCTCCTGTTCTCCACTCATTACCTGTATTAACTGCACCTGTTTGAACTCGTTACCTGTATAAAAGACACCTGTCCACACACTCAATCAAACAGACTCCAACCTCTCCACAATGGCCAAGGCCAGAGAGCTGTTTAAGGACATCAGGGATAAAATTGTAGACCTGCACAAGGCTGGGATGGGCTACAGGACAATAGGCAAGTAGCTTGGTGAGAAGGCAACAACTGTTGGCACAATTATTAGAAAATGGAAGAAGTTCAATATGATGGTCAATCTCCCTCGGTCTGGGGCACCATGCAAGATCTCACCTCCTGGGGCACCAATGATCATGAGGAAGGTGAGGGATCAGCCCAGAACTACACGGCAGGACCTGGTCAATGACCTGAAGAGAGCTGGGACCACAGTCTCAAAGAAAACCATTAGTAACACACTACGCCGTCATGGATTAAAATCCTGCAGCGCACGCAAGGTCCCCCTGCTCAAGCCATCGCATGTCCAGGCCCGTCTGAAGTTTGCCAATGACCATCTGGATGATCCAGAGGAGGAATGGGAGAAGGTCATGTGGTCAGATGAGACAAAAATAGAGATTTTTGGTCTAAACTCCACTCACCGTGTTTGGAGGAAGAAGAAGGATGAGTACAACCCCAAGAACACCATCCCAACCGTGAAGCATGGAGGTGGAAACAACATTCTTTGGGGATGCTTTTCTGCAAAGGGGATAGGACGACTGCACCGTATTGAGGGGAGGATGGATGGGGCCATGTATCGCGAGATCTTGGCCAACAACCTCCTTCCCTCAGTAAGAGCATTGAAGATGGGTCGTGGCTGGGTCTTCTAGCATGACAACGACCCGAAACACACAGCCAGGGCAACTAAGGAGTGGCTCCGTAAGAAGCATCTCAAGGTCCTGGAGTGGCCTAGCCAGTCTCCAGACCTGAACCCAATAGAAAATCTTTGGAGGGAGCTGAAAGTCCGTATTGCCCAGCGACAGCCCCGAAACCTGAAGGATCTGTATGGAGGAGTGGGCCAAAATCCCTGCTGCAGTGTGTGCAAACCTGGTCAAGAACTACAGGAAACGTATGATCTCTGTAATTGCAAACAAAGGTTTCTGTACCAAATATTAAGTTCTGCTTTTCTGATGTATCAAATACTTATGTCATGCAATAAAATGCTAATTAATTACTTAAAAATCATACAATGTCATTTTCTGGATTTTTGTTTTAGATTCCATCACTCACAGTTGAAGAGTACCTATGATAAAAAGTACAGACTTCTACATGCTTTGTAAGTGGGAAAACCTGCAAAATCGGCAGTGTATCAAATACTTGTTCTCCCCACTGTAATTTCACTACTGAAATATCACTGTGTCCAAAATTTAATTGCTGATCCAAACATCCAATTATTTAGAAATGGAAATCATGGAAATTGTCAGGGGTGCCCAAACTTTTTCATACGACTGTACATTGTTACAGAGTGTTGGTGAAAGAATGATACAAATATTGCAAGTTGATATAGATATATAAGGAGCATTTGCATGGTTAACTATACTATACAGGTCGATGGTAGAGAAATACTTAAATAGCTAAATGTGCATATGATATAAGTGAGGGTAATAATAGTTTACTTAATATACAGTCTGGTTAAATGAACAGGTAAGTGAATATTTGCATGGTTACATTAACTGTACAGGTAAATGACAGGAAGAGATACTTAAATAGCTAAATGTGCGTATGATATAATTTAGGGTAATAATAATAATTATCTTAAAATACAGTCCTTAGTACAGGGTTCAATTACAAATAAATGCAGATATTGCACATTCTATATACTAAAAGTAATGAAAAAAGATACAACTAACAGGATACTAATATGCAGTCCTGAGTGAATGACTACATAAGTTCAGTCCAATAATTACTTACAATATTGCATGTGATATGATATATCAACTGTACATGAATATGTATATGCAGTCCTGAATGAATGAGTGCTGAATGGATAAGTCCTGAGTGAATGAGTGATTACAGACCAGAGAGTTACTCACGGATGGATGCCTAATTGTTAAACTAGGTCCTAACACCCCAACAGTTCCAGGTCTATGTTGCCGACGGCACGGCACCCTGGTGAGGCATTAAATAGTCTAATAGCCGCCGGTAGGAAGGACTTCCTGTAGCGTTCTCTGGCAAACAGTGCTCCTCTGCATCATAACCATGGCATGCAGAGGGTAGGTGACGTTGTCCATGACATCCAGCAGTTTTGCAAGGATCCTTCTCTCCGCAACCTCCTCTAGAGTGTCAAGGCTAATCCCCAGAACAGAGCTAGCCTTCCGTCACCACTACCAGCCTTCCATCCTTCATTCGGCATGCACATTATACCGATGTTCCTCACCCATGGTCCCCCGACTCCCCCCACAGATCAAACAGAGTGGATTATGGGGAAAAGAGGAAAAGTTAAGAAGATATTAATCATAGCTAAAGAGCGTCTATGTGCAGTACGGTGGTGTGTACGGTCACCATGGAGATAGGATTTAAAATCAGTTAAGCTGCTCCACTCGCATAATCCCACCGTTACGCAACAACTCAATCCCCAGGAAATAAGGAGTGGTAAAAATATGAAAATGTGCGTGTGCGCGAGGCATGTGTGTTTCCTGTAGGAGAACTGCTACTCATGTGTAATTATTTCTGGATCTGCAACAGTATGGTGGCTCACCAGATCCAAAACACCTCTTTGTTAAAAATGGCATGGGGAATTTTAAATTACATCCCATCCCCCAAATAGTGCAAACATTTTGACCACCAGAGCCACCAGGTATGGCTCCGGTCAAAAGCAGTGCCCTGTATGAGGAATATGGTAGTCCTAGGGGCGTAGGCTAAAATTGAGCAAAAACATTTATTTAGAGTGTTCCAAACAGGACATTATTTGTCTTTTTACCTAAACATGCAAACACCATCAGAATGCATAGCAAGCAGTGCACTGAGTTGGTCAGATTTGATAAAATATAACAGAACAGATTAACTGATGACATTCACTCTCACGGGATGGGTTGCCAAAAAGAACTAACTATACCACAAACATTTTTATTTTCGCCCCATGGCAAAATGTGTAAAATTTCAGGAAGTTAGTTGCCCACACCCACCAACACATTTCTGGCTACACCACAGGGTAGTCCACTCCATTTAGGTCAGGTCAACAGTAGTGCACAAGGGAATAGGGTGTGATTTAGAACCCAGCCTGTAGTCTAAACTGATGGTCTTTGTTGACGTGGTTGACCTGTCAGGTGGGGGACGTTGTCATGGTGAGGGAGGACGAGACGTTCCCCTGTGACCTCATCCTCCTCTCATCCAGCCGCGATGACAGAACCTGCTACGTCACCACTACCAGCCTGGATGGAGAGTCTAGCCACAAGGTATACACACACACACACACACTCACACATACTGTTACGCACACACACGTACACTGCTGGGATTCACCTCTGAATTTTTCCAGCATGCTCTCTGATCAAACAGATTCATCTCTCTCCCCCCTGCTATGCTGTGTCAGACATACTATGCTGTACCAGACACCATGGCCTTTAAGACAGAGCAGGAGGTGGACTCTCTACATGCGACTATTGAATGTGAACAACCACAACCTGACCTCTACAAGTGAGTAACACACACAGAATCATTAAGTGACCTGCTTGTTTGTTGAAAATTGCATACATTTAATTTTTCTCATTCAGATTTGTGGGGCGCATCAATATTTATAAGGAAAGAGAGGACCCCATAGCCAGGTAAGACCAGCATCCGCCTCTCTCATTCCTAAACAGTCTTTGAACAGGGCATGTCTTTGTCATAGATAAAAAGAAAAAGCTGTACTATCTTTTTCTTTCGTTCCTCTTCTCATTTTAGACCCCTGGGAGCTGAGAACCTTCTCCTCAGAGGAGCCACCCTGAAGAACACAGAACACATTTATGGTAACACACACACTGTTCTGTGTATGACGTTATATCTATGGTTATATTTTAGTGTGCATCGCCACGTGTTGCCATAGCCATACCGTCCACCGAAACGTGTCCTCCTGACATACATTCCTCAGACACAAACACACTGTTCTGTGTCTGTAGTGATGGTAACCCCTGGTTGTTGTTGTTCCCTCAGCTGTAGCCATCTACACAGGCATGGACACCAAGATGGCGCTTAACTACCAGACCAAATCCCAGAAACGCTCAGCTGTGGAAAAGTAAGACCTATTCCTTCACCTTCCCCTCTCTGTGTCTGATTTGCTTTGGTAGAACTACCTGTCTGATGGAAGGATAGCAGGAGTTGGAATGGTAGGCTCTCTGTTATTACATAACGTCTGCATAATTCTATTTGATCTCATTCAAGCTGTGTGTGTGTGTGTGTGCGTGCACATGTGTGAAACTCTCTATTGATAATCTATTTACAGCCAGTTCTCTAGAATCAATCTGCATTTAGCTCATCTAAACGTATCCTCTCTCCCTCCAGGTCGATGAATGTGTTCCTAATCGTGTATCTGTGTATCCTGATCAGTAAAGCGGTCATTAACACGCTTCTGAAGTATGTGTGGCAGTGGTCTCCTGACGACGAACCCTGGTACAACCACAGGACCGAGATTGACAGAGAACGCCATGTGGTTAGTCCCCCAAACCACTACACTACCCACAATGCACTCTGTCATGGCAAAATTATTCACAACCTGTTTAACTGATTCTGACAAAGCCTCTTGTTCTGTCTTTAACCATCCTTTTGTTCTCTCTCTCTCCCCTTCTCATCCTCCTCCTCCCTCTCTCTCTCCCGCCATCCCTCTCAACCTCACATCCCTGCCTCTCCCCCTCCCTCCATCCTCTCCTCCCTCTCCTCTCTCTCAGGTGATCTCGGCGTTCACAGACTTCCTGGCCTTCATGGTGTTGTTTAACTACATCATCCCAGTCTCCATGTACGTTACCGTGGAGATGCAGAAGTTCCTGGGTTCTTACTTCATAGCCTGGGACAAGGATATGTATGACGAGGAGCTGGGGGAGGGGGCTCAGGTCAACACATCTGACCTCAACGAAGAGCTGGGACAGGTACACACACACACATATCCTGAACATCTAGATATTCTAGACCCACTTGTGTGCACACACACACAAACGTATGTGTGGCAGGTAGCCTAGCGGTTAGAGCGTTGGGCCAGTAAACGAAAGGTTGCTGGTTCAAATACCCGAGCCGACAAGTTGGGAAAAAAACTGTTGATGCTTCCTTGAGCATTTAACCCTAATTTGCTCCAGGGACTGACCCTGTAGGTAGGTCGTCATTGTAAATGTGTTCTTAACTGACTTGCCTAGTTAAGGTTAAATTAAAAAATTTAATTAATTAACATGTATATACTAGACTAACTTATAGGCACTCACGCAAACACACACACACACACACTTATACTTTTTATTTTTTATTTAACCTTTATTTAACTAGGCAAGTCAGTTAAGAACAAATTCTTATTTACGATGACGGCCTTCCTACAGGCACTGCACGTATAGTACACAAACACACATATACAGTGGGGAGAACAAGTATTTGATACACTGCCGATTTTGCAGGTTTTCCTACTTACAAAGCATGTAGAAGTCTGTAATTTTTATCATAGGTACACTTCAACTGTGAGAGACGGAATCTAAAACAAAAATCCAGAAAATCACATTGTATGATTTTTAAGTAATTCATTTGCATTTTATTGCAGGACATAAGTATTTGATACATCAGAAAAGCAGAACTTAATATTTGGTACAGAAACCTTTGTTTGCAATTACAGAGATCATACGTTTCCTGTAGTTCTTGACCAGGTTTGCACACACTGCAGCAGGGATTTTGGCCCACTCCTCCATACAGACCTTCTCCAGATGCTTCAGGTTTCGGGGCTGTCACTGGGCAATACGGACTTTCAGCTCCCTCCAAAGATTTTCTATTGGGTTCAGGTCTGGAGACTGGCTAGGCCACTCCAGGACCTTGAGATGCTTCTTACGAAGCCACTCCTTAGTTGCCCTGGCTGTGTGTTTCGGGTCGTTGTCATGCTGGAAGACCCAGCCACGACCCATCTTCAATGCTCTTACTGAGGGAAGGAGGTTGTTGGCCAAGATCTCGCGATACATGGCCCCGTCCATCCTCCCCTCAATACGGTGCAGTCGTCCTGTCCCCTTTGCAGAAAAGCATCCCCAAAGAATGATGTTTCCACCTCCATGCTTCACGGTTGGGATGGTGTTCTTGGGGTTGTACTCATCCTTCTTCTTCCTCCAAACACGGCGAGTGGAGTTTAGACCAAAAAGCTCTATTTTTGTCTCATCAGACCACATGACCTTCTCCCATTCCTCCTCTGGATCATCCAGATGGTCATTGGCAAACTTCAGACGGGCCTGGACATGCGCTGGCTTGAGCAGGGGGACCTTGCGTGCGCTGCAGGATTTTAATCCATGACGGCGTAGTGTGTTACTAATGGTTTTCTTTGAGACTGTGGTCCCAGCTCTCTTCAGGTCATTGACCAGGTCCTGCCGTGTAGTTCTGGGCTGATCCCTCACCTTCCTCATAATCATTGATGCCCCACCAGATGAGATCTTGCATGGTGCCCCAGACCGAGGGAGATTGACCATCATCTTGAACTTCTTCCATTTTCTAATAATTGCGCCAACAGTTGTTGCCTTCTCACCAAGCTGCTTGCCTATTGTCCTGTAGCCCATCCCAGCCTTGTGCAGGTCTACAATTTTATCCCTGATGTCCTTACACAGCTCTCTGGTCTTGGCCATTGTGGAGAGGTTGGAGTCTGTTTGATTGAGTGTGTGGACAGGTGTCTTTTATACAGGTAACGAGTTCAAACAGGTGCAGTTAATACAAGTAATGAGTGGAGAACAGGAGGGCTTCTTAAAGAAAAACTAACAGGTCTGTGAGAGCCGGAATTCTTACTGGTTGGTAGGTGATCAAATACTTATGTCATGCTATAAAATGCAAATTAATTATTAAAATTGGATTTTTGTTTTAGATTCCGTCTCTCACAGTAGAAGTGTACCTATGATTAAAATTACAGACCTCTACATGCTTTGTAGTAGGAAAACCTGCAAAATCGGCAGTGTATCAAATACTTGTTCTCCCCACTGTATGTATACTACACACACTCCAAAAACTGAGCTCAGGGCTCGTATACATAAAGCATCTCAGAAAAGGTCCTAGGAATGCCCCCCTTTTCTCCAATTTTTTTTTTCAATCTTGGCTCATCACTGCAATGCCGAAACATGACCCGCCTAACCGTGCTCCTTAACACCCGCCAGCGTAACCCAGAAGCCAGTCGCACCAATGTGTTGGAGGAAACACCGTTCAACTGGCATCCGGGGTCAGCCCGCAGGCACCCGGGGTCGGCCCGCAGGCACCCGGGGTCGGCCCGCAGGCACCCAGGCCTGCCACAAGGAGCCGCTGGAGCATAAAGCCCCACCGGCCAAACCCTCCCCTAACCCGGATGACGCTGGGCCAATTGTCCGCCATCCTATGGGACTCAGACGAATTCTGGAGTAAAATCAACTCATGAAAGTTTATCTCAGCTGGTAATCACGACAGGTTGAGGTACCGCAAAGGGAAGATAGTGATGATCCTCATTGACATTGTTGCAAATGATGGGGAATAACCAATCACGAGGAGGCATCGCCAGCTGTGAGCTCTATAGCACGCTTCAGACAACTGCGGTGAATGTGACTTAATGTTGCAATGGTAAAACGTGTAATATAATTTCGCCTGACATGATCACTTTTGTTAATTATCGCCTCATTCTTTTTTTTTTTACCAATGCTGATGGTTGTTAAAAGTAGAATTTTGACTATTACCATTATATCAACATACTCGTCACTCCCGTTTATCAACTCTTAATCGCTTTGGCACAGTCGGCCTCAAGCCACTTGCCGGTAATGTTGCATACAACGTTTGAAAGGTCATTTTCATCGAAGACTATCAAAGTTAACATAAGCCTAGGCATGCCTAATTTAGACTTATTTTTTAACAACGTGATATTGCGCTCCAAAGGGATAACTTGAAATAATGTAGTTAGTTAAATAATCAAAAGAAAAACATTTTGTTATAAGTATTTCGGCATATCATGTGAAATAGATGTGAATTCATTGTCAAAGGCACAAGAGATACTGTTTCATGTAGGTCTAGATTATTTGTGGATTGATTCTTTAGAATTATCAAAACATTTGTTCAACTCCAAAGCAATTGCATGTAGTGCATGAACTACTGGCTCGCTGCATTTTTCGATTATTAAGACACCTGCTGGTAACTCTTAACATGTTAGGACAGGTCTCCTAAATATCTGTCGACTCGGTGTGACTTATGACTAAAGGGGCTTCATTTTTACCCGTAAGAGTAGGAGTAAAATGTCTCTATTCTGAGCACTTATGACCAACGTCAGCATCTAGAGATAACTTCTGCTTCTGTCTGTGTGTGCAGGTAGAGTATGTGTTTACTGATAAGACAGGAACGTTGACAGAGAACAACATGGAGTTTATAGAGTGCTGCGTGGACGGACATGTCTACATCCCCCACGCCATCTGTAATGGACAGATTCTCAGTGCTGCTTCCAGCATAGACATGATCGACTCTTCACCTGGAGGATACCGCAGGGTAAGACAGACGGTGTGTGTGTGTGTGTGTGTGTGTGTGTGTGTGTGTGTGTGTGTGTGTGTGTGTGTGTGTAACAGTGTTCCTGTGTGTCTCCAGGAGCATGAGGACCTGTTCTTCCGGGCTCTGTGTCTGTGCCACACGGTGCAGGTTAAGGAGGACGAGACAGTGGATAGCATCAAGAGAGGGATCCACCAGCGAAAATCCACCTCCTTCTACATATCATCCTCTCCTGATGAGGTGGCTCTGGTGGAGGGTATGAAGAGGTAACACACACACCAGTGGCGGTCGGTGCCGTTTAAGATGAGGGAGGATATTGGATGACTGTCATTCATATTCCATTCACCCAGCTCAATGTAACATCGATAGGTTTAGGGTACTAGTTGATACTCTAGTAGCCTGAGGTTGCTACAACCTAGCCTATGAAGGAAAGTTTACAACGTTGAGCCACAGGTCAAGATAAGTTTGAGTGCACCTGGCTGATCTAGAGTGTAATCATTAGTCCAACAGTTTCTATTGGACAAATACAGGTATTTTTATTCCCGTTTCTTTCCGTTTACTTCCGTTTAAGAAACATTTTAACAGAATCGGAGGAATGAATACACCCCTGAACACACGCAAACCGTTTATAGAAGCCACATACAAACAGCATGATCACTTTGCTTGTTGTACAGTGTATATATAATTCCTTCTTGCAACTACCTATGCGCTCTCCTTCTCTCACCTTTTCCCTTTGCTTGTGGATTTCAGTGCACAACACATCAGCTGTCTGTGACCAAGCCAAACCTTCATATCATGACCGCTAACCGCTACACACAGCCTACATCGTTGTCACGTCATAGTCAACTAGAACCACTTGAACTAACGCGTTAGTAAACCCGCTACAATCATGTAGTACAGTGTACAGTCAGAAAGCAGTTTAGCAGTTACACCGGCAGGCCTAGTGACAATAAATTAATAAAACCAAAAGCTTACATTAACTTGGAAAAGTTCCAGTGTTGGATAGCCATAGCCAGCTAGCTAACATAGCATCCCTCTCTGTTTGAGCCGGGTGTTTGAGTATGGCTGAACTAGCTAACTGCATTTGCTAGCTAAGTGGAAAAATAGAAAATAAATACAACCAAATATAGCTAGCTCTCACTCTCAAAACTGTTCAACTATTGTCTTTCTCTCTCTTTGAGTCAACTAATCACCACATGTTATGCACTGCAATACTAGCTAGCTGTAGCTTATGCTTTCAGTACTAGATTAATTCTCTGATCCTTTGTTTGGGTGGACAACATGTCAGTGCATGCTGCAAGAGCTCCGATAGCTTGGAGGACGTCCTCCGGAAGTTGTAATAATTACTGTGTAAGTCTATGGAAAGGGGGAAGGGAACCATGAGCCTCCTAGGTTGTGTATTGAAGTCAATGTACACAGAGGAGGACAGAAGCTAGCTGTCCTACGGCTACACTATGGTGCTAATCTACAGAGTGCTGTTGAGGCTACTGTAGACATTCATTGCAAAACAGTGTGTTTTACTCAATTATTTGGTGGCGTGAATATATTTAGTATAGTTTTATCTAAAAATTGTTTTTTTATGTTTCACTATTTAGATTTTTATGAAATTCCCAGAGGAGGATGGTCCTCCACTTCTTCCTCTGAGGAGCCTCCACTGAGAGACACACAAACACACACACAAACAATACATGCACACACTTAACAATACACACACTTAGTGATACACACACTGATGATGAGACCTGAGCGCCGAGGAAACTCTGCAGTATTTTGTTTATGTACTTTTTTTATTAGCTCAGGAATTGTTTTGTGTAAAAAAAGAATTACAATAATTTCGCTACACCCGCAATAACATCTGCTAACCACGTGTATGTGACCAGTACATTTGATTTGACTAAGCTAGGGGTGTCAAACTAAAAATTGATTATATTTCCTTGTCAAAATTTTTGAAAAATTGTCCTCATTGTTTTTGGAATTTCTAATTCTCCATGACTGTCTAGCTTTCGTTTCGATGACTTTTAGCAAGCTGTAAAGAGTGAATAGACTAAAGGTGCTTTTTCTCACACCCATTCATGCATGTACACACACACTGTACACACACACACTTAGTCATGCTCTTTCTATCACACATAGCTCACATATGAGAAGACATGCCCACATTTACAACTCTATGGTCTCATATCAGGGTGGTGGGTCTGTTTAGGGTGCAGCTGATCATGTTATTGTACTGGACTCTATCATAGTGCCCCTGTTGTAACGACCTGAACGCTGTACTGAATGGGTGTCTACTGTCAAATTGAGATATATACAGTACCAGTCAAAAGTTTGGACACAACTATTCAATCAAGGGTTTTTCTCAATTTTTATAGTGAAGACATCAAAACTATGAAATAACATATAAGGAATCATATAGTAACCAAAAAAGTATTTAAAAAATCTACATAAATTTGGGATTCTTCAAAGTTGCCATCCTTTGCCTTGATTACGTATTTTGCACACTCTTTGCATTTGAGGTCGGGTGATTGTGGAGGCCAGGTAATCTGATGCAGCACTCCATCACTCTCCTTCTTGGTCAAATAGCCCTTACACAGCCTGGAGGTGTGTTGGGTCATTGTCCTGTTGAAAAACAAATGATAGTCCCACTAAGTGCAAACCAGATGGGGTGGCATATAGCTGCAGAATGCTGTGGTAGCCATGCTGGTTAGGTGTGCCTTGAGTTCTAAATAAATCACTGACAGTGTCACCAGCAAAGCACCATCACACCTCCTCCATGCTTCATGGTGGGAACCACACATGCAGAGATCATCCTTTCATTTACTCTGCGTCTCACAAAGACACAGCGGCTGGAACCAAAAATCTCCCATTTGGACTCATCAGACCAAAGGACATATTTCCACTGGTCTAATGTCCATTGCTTGGGTTTCTTGGCATAAGCAAGTCTCTTCTTATTATTGGTGTCTTTTAGTAGGGATTTAGTAGTGGCAGCAATTCGACCATCAAGGCCTGATTCACAGTCTCCTCTGAACATTTAATGTTGTGATGTGTCTACTACTGGATTCCATATGTGTTATTTCATAGTTTTGATGTCTCAGGTGCGTCCTGTTTCCATTGATCATCCTTGAGATGTTTCTACAACATGATTGGAGTCCACCTCTGGTAAGAATTGATTGGTTGGCACACATGTCACCTGTCTATATAAGGTCCCACAGTTGACAGTGCATGTCAGAGCAAAATCTAAGCTGTGAGGTCAAAGGAGCTCCGAGACAGGATTGTGTCGAGGCACAGATCTGGGGAAGGGTACCAAAACATTTCTGCAGCATTGAAGGTCCCCAAGAACACAGTGGCCTCCATCATTCTTAAATGGGAGAAGTTTGTAACCACCAAGACTCCTCCTAGAGCTGTCCTCCCGGCCAAACTGAGCAATCGGGGGAGAAAGGCCTTGATCAGGGAGGTGACCAAGAACCCAATGGTCACTCTGACAAAGCTCTAGAGTTCCTCTGTGGAGATGGGAGAACCTTCCAGAAGGACAACCATCTCTGCTGCACTCCACCAATCAGGCATTTATGGTAGAGTGGCCAGACGGAAGCCACTCCTCAGTAAAAGGCACATGACAACCTACTTGGAGTTTGCCAAAATATACCTAAAGACTCAGACCATGAGAAACAAGATTCTCTGGTCTGATGAAAACTAAATTCAACTCTTTGGCCAGAATGCCAAGCGTCACGTCTGGAGGAAACCTGGCACCATCCCTACGGTGAAACATGGTGGTGACAGCATCCTGCTGTGAGCGTGGTTTTCAGCGGCAGGGACTGGGAGACTAGTCAAGGCAAACATGTACAAAGCAAAGTACAGAGAGATCTTTGACGAAAACCTGCTCCAGAGCACACAGCCAAGACCCTAAGCACACAGCCAAGACAACGCAGGAGTGGCTTCGGGACAAGTCTCTCAATGTCCTTGAGTTGCACAGCCGGAGCCCGGACTTGAACCCGATCAAACATCTCTGGAGAGACATGAAAATAGCTGTGCAGTGACGCTCCCCATCCAACCTGACAGGGCTTGAGAGGATCTGCAGATAATAATGGAAGAAACTCCCCAAATACAGGTGTGCCAAGCTTGTAGCGTCATACCCAAGAAGACTTGAGGCTGTAATCACTGCCAATGGTGCTTCAACAAAGTACTGAGTAAAGGGTCTGAATACTTATGTAAATGTGACATTTCTTATTTTATATATACAGTTGAAGTTGCAAGTTTACATACACCTTAGCCAAATACATTTTAACTCAGTTTTTCACAATTCCTGACATTTAATATTAGTAAAAAGTCCCTGTCTTAGGTCAGTTAGGATCACCACTTTATTTTAACAATGTGAAATGTCAGAATAATAGTAGAGGATGATTTTATTTCAGCTTTTATTTCTTTCATCACATTCCCAGTGGGTCAGAAGTTTACATACACTCAATTAGTATTTGGTAGCATTGCCTTTAAATTGTTTAACTTTGGTCAAATGTTTCAGGTAGCCTTCCACAAGCTTCCCACAATAAGTTGGGTGAATTTTGGCCCATTCCTCCTGACAGAACTGGTGTAACTGAGTCGGGTTTGTAGGCCTCCTTGCTCGCACACGCTTTTTCAGTTCTGCCCACAAATGTTCTATAGGATTGAGGTCAGCGCTTTGTGATGGCCACTCCAATACCTTGACTTTGTTGTCCTTAAGCCATTTTGCCACAGCTTTGGAAGTATGCTTGGAGTAATTGTCCATTTGGAAGACCAATTTGCGACCAAACTTTAACTTCCTGATTGATGTCTTCAATATATCCACATAATTCTCCTTCCTCATGATGCCATCTATTTTGTGACGTGCACCAGTCCCTCCTGCAGCAAAGCACCCCCACAACATGATGCTGCCACCCCCGTACTTCGCGGTTGGGATGGTGTTCTTCGGCTTGCAAGCCTCCCCCTTTTTCCTCCAAACATAACGATGGCCATTATTGCCAAACAGATCTTTGTCCCCATGTGCAGTTGCAAACCGCAGTCTGGCTTTTTTATGGCGGTTTTGGAGCAGTGGCTTCTTCGTTGCCGAGTGGCCTTTTAAGGTTATGTTGATATAGATACTTTTGTACCTGTTTCCTCCAGCATCTTCACAAGGTCCTATGCTGTTGTTCTGGGATTGATTTGCACTTTTTGCACCAAAGTACGTTCATCTCTAGGAGACAGAACGCCTTTCCTTCCTGAGCGGTATGACGTCTGCGTGGTCCCATGGTGTTTATACTTGTGTACTATTGTTTGTATAGATGAACGTGGTACCTTCAGGCGTTTTGGAAATTGCTCCCGAAGATGAACCAGACTTGTGGAGATCTACCATTCCTAAAATCCTGTTTTTGCTTTGTTCTTATGTGGTATTGTGTGTAGATTGTAGAAAAAAATGATTTAGTCAATTTTAGAATAAGGCTGTAATGTAACGAAGTGGAGAAAATCAAGGGGTCTGAATACTTTCCGAAGGCACTTTGTGTGTGTGTGTGTGTGTGTGTGTGTGTGTGTGTGTGTGTGTGTGTGTGTGTATGTATATATATTCTGTGTGTGTGTGTGTGTGTGTGTGTGTGTATCTATCTATCTACTAACCTACAGAACACTCTTCCCTCTCTCTCTCTCCATGTTTCACTCATTCACACACACACACGTTCTTTCTCTCTCTCAGGTTGGGGTACACCTATCTGAGACTCAAAGACAGTCATATGGAAATTCTCAATAAGGACGATGAGATTGAAAGGTAGGGCTTTTCTCAGATCATAATTCCTGATTGATCCATCTTTTATTTCTTCCTGTGAAACCATAGAGTATTCATGTTTAAGTTACACATGTGTATCTCAAGATATTCATTTATTTATTCATAAAATTTCAGTTAATTCTGCCCATAGGTCTGCCAATTGGCAAACCCTACGTGCTTTGGTTTGTGTGAAGGATGTCTGTAAAATACAACTTCCTTAAAGTAAGACAACACTGCGAAGGAAAATGCTTGTGAAAGCCCTGTGAAAAGACATATAGGCGTGTGTGTGGGAACAGAAGACTCTCGAATGTGGGGTTTTATTAAGGGTTTTAAATGGTAGGTTTGGATCCCACAGGCACCACTTGTATAAAATCAGTATCTACATCCCTCTCTGCTGTCTTTTGAAAGGGCTATTTTAAGAGCAAACAAAGGAGGAAGAAAGGGAGGGACATACAAAGTAAACTGAGAGGAAGAGAAAAGGGAGGGAAAGAGGAGGATGATTCATATGTTAAAATTAAAATTACTTTTAATTTGACTGTTCTGTCTTTGCTTGACTCTAGCCACTCTTATTGCTATGTACATTGCTAGAGGATGTCCAGTGTATTATGTCTGATACTAAGGGAGTTAGTATCTCCTAGTATCTTAGTTTCTCCTCCTGTGTGTTCCAGGTTTGAGCTGCTTCACGTGCTCAACTTTGACTCTGTCAGGAGGAGAATGAGCGTCATTGTCAAGACTAGCACAGGTTACACACACACACACACACACCCACATAACACACACACACACACTCATACAAACACTGTCTCATTCACATAATAATACATAGAAACTCACAGAGATTCTGATACATACATACAATATGTATACAGTTCAACCTGTGTGTGTTTGTGTCCTCAGGGGAGTACTTGTTGTTCTGTAAGGGAGCAGACACCTCCATCTTTCCCAGGGTGGTGTCGGGGAAGGTGGAACAGGTGAGGGCACGGGTGGAGCAGAACGCTGTGGTAAGTCTACACACACACACACACACACAAACAATATATCATCACTGAACAAAAATATAAACGCAACATGTAAAGTGTTGGTTTCATGAGCTAATATAAAATATCCCAGACATTTTCCATATGCACAAAAAGCTTATTTCTCTCAAATGTTGTGCACAAATTTGTTTACACTCCTGTTAGTGAGCATTTCTCCTTTGCCAAGATAATCCATCCACCTGACAGGTGTGGCATATCAAGAAGCTGATTAAACAGCATGATCATTACACAGGTGCACCTTGTGCTGGGGACAATAAAAGGCTGCTTTAAAATGTGCAGTTTTGTCACACAACACAATGCCAAAGATGTGTAAAGTTTTGAGGGAGTGTGCAATTGACATGCTGACTGCAGAAATGTCCACCAGAGCGGATGCCAGATAATTAAACGTTTATTTCTCTACCATAAGCTGCCTCCAACACCGCTTTAGAGAATTTGGCAGTACGTCCAACCGGCTTCACAACCGCTGACCACGTGTAACCACGCCAGCCCAGGACCTCCACATCCGGCTTCTTCACGTACGGGATTGTCTGAGACCAGCCACCCGGACAGCTGATGAAACTGTGGGTTTGCACAACTGACGAATTTCTGCACAAACTGTCAGAAACCGTTTCAGGGAAGGCCATCTGCGTGCTCGTCATCCTCACCAGGGTCTTGACCTGACTGTAGTTCGGCGTCGTGACCGACTTCAGTGGGCAAATGCTCACCTTTGATGGCCACTGACACGCTGGAGAAGTGTGCTCTTCAACTGTACCGGGCAGTGTATGGTGTTGTGTGGGCGAGCGGTTTGCTTATGTCAATGTTGTGAATAGAGTGTCCCATTGTGGGGTTATGGTATGGGCAGGCATAAGGTACGGACAACGAACACGGCTACATTTTATCTATGGTAATTTCAATGCACAGAGATACCGTGACGAGATCCTGAGGCCTATTGAGCCATTAATCCGTCGCCGTCACCTCATGTTTCAGCATGATAATGCACAGCTCCATGTCGCAAGGATCTGTACACAATTCCTGGAAGTTGATAATGTCCCAGTTCTTCCATGGCCTGCATACTAACAAGACATGTCACCCATTGAGCATGTTTGGGATGCTCTGCATCGAAATGTACGATAGTGTGTTTCAGTTCCCGCCAATAACCAGCAACTTTGCACAGCCATTAAAAAGGAATGGGACAACATTCCACAGGCCACAATCAACAGCCTGATCAACTCAACTCTATGCGAAGGAGATGTATTGTGCTGCATGAGGTAAATTGTGGTCACACCACATACTGCCTGGTTTTCTGACCCACGCCCCTACTTTTATTTTTTAAAGGTATCTGTGACCAACAAATGCATATCTGTATTCAAATTCATGTGAAATCCATACACTAATTTCCTGATGTGAATTGTAACTATTTTTTAAAATCTTTTGAAATTGTTGCATGTTGCATTTTATATTTTTGTTAGATAGACACCAATGACCATAAGTCATTTCAAATTCGTTATTAAGCTAACCATTTTTTTTATGTACATACGCGTAGCCAGGGGCACACTCAGACATAATTTACAAACCATGCAGTCGGCCAAATCAGAAGCAGTAGGGATGACCAGGTGTGTTCTCCTGATAAGTGACTGAATTGGACCAAGCATTCAAGATGTAACGAGTACTTTTGGGTGTCAGAGAAAATGTATGGAGTAGAAAGTACATTATTTTCTTTAGGAATGTAGTGAAGTAAAAGTTGTCATATAAATAGTAAAGGAAAGTACAGATACACAATAAACAACTTAACTAGTACTGTAAAGTATTTTTACTTAAGTACTTTACACCCCTGTTTATATAGAAGTTGTGTTTTTCAAGAGTAAGTCACAGACAACTCTAACCAAAATCTCTTTCCCTCAACTGAGTCTCTCCTTTACCTCTGTCAGGAGGGCTTGCGGACCCTGTGTGTGGCCTACAGGAGTCTGTCCCCAGCAGAGTACGAGGAGGCATGTCATCAGCTGAGCGATGCCAAGCTGGCCCTGCAGGACAGGGAACAACGGCTGGCGCAGGCTTATGACCTCATCGAGAGGGACTTCACCCTCCTGGGGGCTACGGCCGTGGAGGACAGGTAGGAGAGAAAGGGGAGGCAGAGGGGGGGATTGGAGAGAGGAGGGGGATGGAACGAGAGGAAGATGGAAAGGAGGCAGATGGGGGAAAAAAAGAGAGCGAGAGAGAGGAAATGGGAAGGAGAGAGATTCAGGGGAGAGAGGGAAAGAGCGGATAAAATAAGAAGCGAGAGAGAGAGATGTAAGGGAGATTTGCTATCATGGATTTCCTGATTGATGACAGCTTGTTTTCCTAATCGACTAGCCCTCTGATGTATGGTACACATTGACCTGGTCATGTTTAGATTAGTCATCAATAACTGGACTGAGTTGATCAGTGTGTTAACCCATCGGCTGCTGGCCGAGGAGACATATTGACTGCAGTAGTTATCAATGACCACAAAGGAAATACTCTTCCTCGGCCTTGATTGTTTTTACGATAGTGTAGAATCAATGTACTGTTTTAACCTCTGATTAAATCCTGATTATCTCTTGAATTGTTATAGCTATATGTTATATTTTTTGTTAATCAATATAAAACTAATAGGTTGTTGATCAATAATGTCATAATTTATATATTGCATACTTTGAAACGTCCATACAGCCTATTGTGACGTGTAATTCTAATAAACTATTGACTGCTGTGCAGGCTCCAGGAGAAGGCAGCAGACACCATCGAGTCTCTCCATAAGGCTGGGATGAAGGTGTGGGTGCTGACGGGAGACAAGATGGAGACTGCGGCGGCTACGTGCTACGCTAGCAAGCTGTTCCGCCGCTCCACACAGATACTGGAGCTGACCAAGAAACGCACCGAGGAACAGAGTCTACATGACGTTCTGTTTGACCTGAGCAGGACTGTACTCAGACAACGCTCCCTGTCAGGGTAGGCTACACACACACATGCATGTAGACATGCACACACACACACAACAATGTACACATTTTGTTTTCTTATGTTTTGTGTGTGTGTGTGTGTGTGTGTGTGTGTGTGTGTGTATGTACAGTATGTGTGTATCTCTGTGTGTTAACATCTGTATCTGTGTGTATTTCCCCAGGCTATCTGTGGACTGTCAGGACTATGGTTTGATCATCGACGGGACCACCCTGTCTGCTGTGCTGAAGCCCAGTCCGGAGAACTCTGGCTCAGGGAACTACAGAGAGATCTTCCTGGAGATCTGTAGGAACTCCAGTGCCGTGCTCTGCTGCCGCATGGCCCCCCTACAGAAAGCACAGGTTGGCCTGATGTCAATTCCTGTGAGAGATAGTGGTTAGTTAGTTAGTTGGTTAGTTAGTTAGTTGAAAAAATGGTCTTCTACTATAATGACCTGGTTAGGCAAGGGGCGTACTGCTGTCAAGCGATTTAAAATACATCTTGAGTCTGTACCTTACAACAGTATTATTTTGGTGTTTAATGAGTTGTGGTATGACTGTTGTCTCTCCAGATTGTGAAGCTGATCAAGGCGTCTAAGGAGCACCCCATAACTCTGGCCATCGGTGACGGAGCCAACGACGTCAGCATGATCCTCGAGGCACATGTGGGCATCGGTGAGCTCATCTCTGCACTGATTGGCAAGCTCTTGTCTCTACTCTGATTGGTGGGAACCATCAGCTAGCACTCATCTCCATTCTTTGATTGGTGGGAGTCATTAGCTCCCAGATATCTCGTTGGTGTCAAAACAGACACTAGATATTTCACTAAGACGTGTTAGTATGTTTGTTTTCAATCAATCCATCCATTAACCAATCCCGCTCTCTCTTAAGGCATCATGGGTAAGGAGGGGCGCCAGGCGGCGAGGAACAGTGACTACGCCATCCCAAAGTTCAAACACCTGAAGAAGATGCTGTTGGTGCACGGACACTTCTATTACATCCGCATCGCTGAGCTGGTGCAGTACTTCTTCTACAAGGTGAGCTTTACTACTGACACTAATACTGGGCATTTACTGGGCACACATTTAAATTGTTTAGTATTGAATGGCATAACCTGGGACTCGACACCACGTCAGCCTGGTACCTGTCCCAGAAGAGAGAGCCATTTGGTGAGCCAAATGTCGAGGCAGGACTCTGCAAGGAGCTGAATGAGCGTTGAATGAGGAACAGTGTTCAGTCTTCCCTTTCACACTTTGTTTCTCCCACTTTCTCTCGCTCTCCAGAATGTGTGCTTCATCTTCCCTCAGTTCCTCTATCAGTTCTTCTGTGGATTCTCTCAGCAGGTAGGTGCTCAGGATGATCATATGATTGCCTGTTTTGTCATGTGTGGTCTGTATCTTTCTGACTGTGCTCTGTGTGTCCCTGTGCAGCCCCTGTACGACACGGCCTACCTGACGCTGTACAACATCAGCTTCACCTCGCTGCCCATTCTCCTTTTCAGCCTCATAGAGAAACACGTCAGCATAGAGACGCTCAAGAGAGACCCCACTCTGTACAGGTCAGAGGAACATCCCACTAAAACTGTTTTGAAAGACAATCTAATTCCCACACAGAAAAAAAGGTTTGAACCAATTATATAGTTTTTTTCTTTTAAACATTCTTCTTAATCCCCTCCCCCCTCCCCGTCCCAGGGACGTAGCTAAGAACTCTCTCCTGCGCTGGCCCGTGTTCCTCTACTGGACGTGCCTGGGCTTGTTCAACGCCTGTGTCTTCTTCTTTGGTGCCTACTTCCTGTTCGACAACACCACCTTCACCAGTAACGGACAGGTGAGCCCAGGCAACCGTCTCCACGGCAACCGGGGCAGAGCTCCGTTGTCAAGGACCAGTTGACATGTTGCCCCTAACCACAGATAAAGGATCAGATGACCAAATCATAAGTGTTGATCATTAGCTGGGTGCCATTTGAGATTCACTCACAGTGATGGTATATAAAACACCCATATATCTCCATGTGATTGTCCCATAACAGCAAACGTTGAAACAGAGTAATTTAATGTGGTCAGGTTCAGGTTATCTATGGGTAAGTTATGGTCAGGTTGTGGTTAAGTCCAGACGGAATCTGTGGTCTTCTTTAGCTTGACAACCATCAGGACTCCATTCATATGGACAACTCTATAGCATCTTTCTCTGTATTGTTGATTTATGTCATAACTGTTTTGAATTGCCTTTGGTCCTGTTTTTTTCTCTTAAGTTGAAACATCCTGGAATTATTTTACTCTTTGTCCGGATTATTTGATCTTCTTCTTCCTCCTCTCTGCTTCTTCTTTATTTTGCTTTTCTTCCTGTTCCTCAGCTTATGACCACCAACACACAGATGGTAAGCCTGTATCTCTCCCACCTCTCCCTGTCTCTATCTATCATGTTCTTTTAGCTTCTGTTGGTTTTTAGTTACGAGTTCAGCTTTGAGCTTTACCGTTTCATTCCGAAACATCCATCCCCACCTCCCGACATCCACCCTATTCGGCCTGTAGTTGTTTAGTTCCACATCTCTAGACCCCCTCTACCCAGTCCAACACCTGACCTCACCAGCTCCACTCTACTAATATAGATAGACAGTCTCTCCCCCACATTATCCTTATCTGTTGGTAGTATATTTAATTGTGTGTGTGTGTGTGAGAGAGTGCATGTGAGCGCAGTAGTAGTGCATAGACAATGTATTTTGTCAAAAAAGCAGACTCTGAGGGTGTCCTCTTTCACCAAAACTATGCATGTTCACGTTATCTAGTATTTTTAGAGAGATGTATTTAGTATAGAGATGTATTTATAGTTCATGCTCCTTGGCTAGGGACATACAGTCGTATGCAAAGGTTTGGGCACCCCTGACAATTTCCATGATTTCCATTTATAAATAATTGGGTGTTTGGATCAGCAATTTCATTTTGAACTATCTAATAACTGATGGACACAGTAATATTTCAGTAGTGAAATGAGGTTCATTGGATTAACAGAAAATGTGCAATATGCATCAAAACGAAATTAGACAGTTGCATAAATTTGGGCACCCCAACAGAAAAATCACATCAATATTTAGTAGAGCCTCCTTTTGCTAAAATAACAGCCTCTGGACGCTTCCTATAGCCTCTAATGAGTGTCTGGATTCTGGATGAAGGTATTTTGGACCATTCCTCCTTACAGAACATCTCCAGTTCAGTTAGGTTTGATGGTTGCCGAGCATGGACAGCCCGCTTCATATCATCCCACAGATTCTCAATGATATTCAGGTCTGGGGACTGGGATGGCCATTCCAGAACATTGTACTTGTTCTTCTGCATAAATGCCCGGGTGGATTTTGAGCAGTGTTTTGGGTTGTTGTCTTGTTGAAATATACAGCACCGGCGTAACTTTAACTTTGTGACTGATTCTTCAACATTATTCCCAAGAATCTGCTGATATTGAGTGGAATCCATGCGACCCTCAACTTTAACAAGATTCCCAGTACCGGCACTGGCCACACAGCCCCACAGCATGATGGAACCCCCACCAAATTTTACTGTGGGTAGCAAGTGTTTTTCTTGGAACGCTGTGTTCTTTTGCCGCCATGCATAACGCCCCTTGTTATGACCAAATAACAATCTTTGTTTCATCAGTCCACAGCACCTTATTCCAAAATGAAGCTGGCTTGTCCAAATGTGCGTTTGTGGCGTGTGTGCAGAAAAGGCTTCTTCCACATCACTCTCCCGTACAGCTTCTCCTTGTGCAAAGTGCGCTGAATTGTTGAACGATGTACAGTGACACCATCTGCAGCAAGATGATGTTGTAGGTCTTTGGAGGTGGTCTGTGGGCTGTTTTTGACCGTTCTCACCATCCTTTGCCTCTCCGATATTTTACTTGGCCTGCCACTTCTGGCCTTAACAAGAACTGTGCCTGTGGTCTTCCATTTCCTCTCTATGTTCCTCACAGTAGACACTAACAGCTTACATCTCTGCAATAGCTTTTTTTAGCCTTCCCCTAAACCATAATGTTGAACAATCTTTGTTTTCAGGTAATTTGAGAGTTGTTTTGAGGCCCCCATGTTGCCACTCTTCAGATGAGAGTCAAAGAGAACAACAACTTGCAATTGGCCACCTTAAATACCTTTTCTCATGATTGGATGCACTTGTCTATGAAGTTCAAGGCTTAATGAGCTCACCAAACCAATTGTGTGTTCCAATTAATCAGTGCTAAGTAGTTACAGGTATTCAAATCAACAGAATGACAAGGGTGCCCAAATTTTTGCATAGCCTATTTTTCACATCTGATTTAATTTCATACAACTTAATATTGCTACACTAAAAATCTTTGTCTGGACAATACCCCAGTACTCAGCTTTTATTAGAAAAGGAATGGCATGCCACTGTGATCATCTTCTGTGACGACAGAGTAAATTATTATGCAGCCTCAGAGGGGTGCCCAAACTTTTGCATACGACTGTAATTACGTTGATTAGGCCAGTGTGAGAGGAGGAGTAGTCTGGGATGCGAACGTGGGGTTCCAACTCCTCCACTATGCTAATGAAACACATCCATCATCCCTCTCTCCACCTCTCACTTTACCTCTTCCTACCTCTCGCTCCATCTCTCTGACTACCTCTCGTGCCATACACCTCAAATAAATGCTTCACTGAGTTCAAGTAACAGACACATCTCAACATCAACTGTTCAGAAGAGACTGTGTGAATCAGGCCTTCATGGTCAAATTGCTGCAAAGAAACCACTACTAAAGGACACCAATAAGAATAAGATACTTGCTTGGGCCAAGATGAGTCCAAATTTGATGGATGAAGTGTGATGGTGTGAGGGTGCTATGCTGGTGACACTGTCTGTCTGTGATTTATTTAGAATTCAAGGCACACTTAACCAGAATGGCCACCACAGCATTCTGCAGCGATATGCCATCCCATCTGGTTTGCGCTTAGTGGGACTATCATTTGTTTTTCAACAGGACAATGACCCAACACACCTAGTAGGCCTAGCTGATGGGATCCTCCTCTTTTTAGTAGAGGCCATCACTGTTTTCTTTCGCAATTGCATAGCCTGTAGATATGTTGCACAACATGAGCTCATGGGCTCTCATGAAGTGTTTGCATTGCATTGATGTCAGAGTGATTATACGTACAATAGACTGCTGAGTACCAGGAAGTTAGCAAGTTTTGTAGGCTACTAATGACCATCTGCAGCATCAGAGCTTGGAGAAGCCTAATTACCGTGACTAAACGGTCACTTGGAATTTGACAGCCTTCATGATTCGTGACTGCCGGTGTGGCAGTAATACGGTCACTGCAACAGCCCTAGTCCTTCCTAACTGAGTTGCCGGAAACCGTTCAGGGTTTCATTATGAGACCAATGGTGACTTTAAAGCAGTTCCAGAGTTTAATGGCTGTGATAGGGGAGAACTGAGGATGGATCAACAACCGTGTAGTTACTCCACAATCCTAACCTAAATGACAGAGCAAAAATAAGGAAGCCTGTACAGATTTCCAAATATTCCAAAACATGCATCCTGTTTGCATTAAGGCACTAAAGTTAAACTGAAAAGCATGTGGCAATGTGGTATTTTCCTGAATACCAAACGTTATGCTTGGCGCAAATCCAACATATCACTGAGTACCACTCTCCAAATTTTTAAAGCATGGGGAAGGGGAAAGGAAAGGGGATACCTAGTCAGTTGCACAACCGAATGCATTCAACTGCGATGTGTCTTCGGCATTTAACCCAACCCCTCTGAATCAGAGGGGTGCGGGGGGGGGGGGGTCCACGTCATCAGGGCAGCAGTTGTTGGGGGTTAATTGCCTTGCTCAAGGGCAGAACAGCATATTCTTCCACCTTGACAGCTTGGTTAATGGCCCAACGCTCTTAACCGCTAAGCTACTTGCTACCCCTGGTGTTGACTGCATCATGTTATAGGTATGCTTGTCATCGGCAAGGACTGGGTAGTTTTTTAGGATAAAATGGAGCTAAGCACAGGAAACCCTGGTTGTCTGCTTTTCACCAACCACTGGGAGAAGTATTCACCTTTCAGCAGCAGGACAATAACCTATAACACAAGGCCAAATATACACTGGAGTTTATTTTTAAGAAGAATGTTCGAGTGAACAAGTTAGTTTTTACTTAAATCTGCTTCAAAATCTATGGCAAGACTTGAAAATCGCAGTCTAGCAATGATCAAATTCATAAAGAATAATGGGCAAATTTTGTGTGCAAAGCTCTTATAGACTTACTCAGAAAGGTGTTTAAAACCAGTATTGTCTTATGGGGGTGAATACTTATCTATTCAATGCATATTAGTGTTTATTTATATATTTTTTTTTTCATATACTTTTTCTTCCACTTTGACATTACAGAGTATATTGTGCAGATCATTGACAAAGATTACAATTAAATCAATTTTAATCCCAATAAAATGTGAAGAAATCCAAGTGGAGTGAGTTCTTTATAGAATCGTGAGAATTGCAATACATATATCATATCAGCATAATATCATATCAGCATAATATCATATAATATCATATCATGAGGTCCCTTGCAATTCACAGCACTAAAATTCAGGTGAAATGGACATTGCTTGTTTTAGCATTAAACATTACAGGGTTTAAGGTTGTAATTATAGTTGGTGCTTTGTGCTCATATAGGTGTGAATGGTTTTAAAGAAGTCAATGGTTTCAACAGATTATGTCTCCCTGGAAAACTGGAAAACTGAACTTTATCTCAATGGTATTACGTGTAGATAAAGGATGGATGAAATGCAGTGTGCATGATGAGATGTACTGTACTCTCTCTCTGTTCTCCTCTAGATGTTTGGAAACTGGACCTTCGGGACTCTCGTCTTCACTGTGCTGGTGTTCACTGTCACACTCAAGGTGTGTTTGTGAAGGAGAGAGAAACTGAGTGAATCTGATAATAGTGGATTGCATAATCCCTTTGCACGTGTGTGTAGCCTGTGTATGTGTGTGAGATAATTGATCGAGTAGACTTGCTCATCAGCCGTTAGAGCTGTATGCCCTGCAGGCGTGGCGATTGATTGATGGATTGATAATGTGTGTGTGTGTGTGTGTGTGTGTGTGTGTGTGTATCCTGTGTGTTGCAGCTTGCCTTGGACACACACCACTGGACCTGGATCAACCACTTCGTCATCTGGGGCTCCCTGCTTTTCTATGTCATCTTCTCTCTGCTCTGGGGAGGCATCATCTGGTACGCCTCTCATTCTTACAACTAACTGATTCTTACTGTGTACATGTATTAGTATCACTTAAACATACATATAGAATAACTAGATGTCATCTCTCCCTCTAGGCCCTTCCTGAACTACCAGAGAATGTACTACGTGTTCATGCAGATGTTGTCCAGCGGTCCGGCCTGGCTCGGCATCATTCTTCTCATCACGATCAGCCTGCTGCCTGACGTGGTCAAGAAGGTCCTCTGCAGAACCCTGTGGCCCACCGCCACCGAACGAGCACAGGTAGGAAGGATCACAACTTGACCACAGCTCAGGAAATACGAGCGCACTAGTGAATTAAAGGGTTATTCGTCTGCAGTCACAATATGTACAGTAGATAAGTACTGTAGGCCTACCTGTAAAATCACATATAAAAAAGTATCCAGGTATTGCTACCTCTGATATGCCAGACAACTCATGGTACTAAAACCCTTAATACACTGAGTAAAAATATAAATGCAATTTCAAAGGTTTTACTGAGTTACAGTTGATATAAGGAAATCTGTCAATTTAAATAAATTCATTAGCCCCTAATCTATGTATTTCACATGACTGGAAATACAGATATGCATCTGTTGGTCACAGATACCTTAAAAAAAGTGAGAAGTGGATCAGAAAACCAGTCAGTATCTGGTGTGACCACTATTTGGCTCCCCTTTGCATAGAGTTGATCAGGCTGTTTATTGTGGCCTGTGGAATGTTGTCCCACTCCTCTTCAATGTCTGTGCGAAGTTGCTGGATATTGACGGGAATTAGAACACGCTGTTGTACACGTCGATCTAGAGCATCCCAAACATGCTCAGGGTGACATGTCTGGTGAGTATGCAGACCATGGACGAACTGGGACATCTTCAGCTTCCAGGAATTGTGTACAGATCCTTGCAACATGGGGCCATGCATTATCATGCGGAAACATGAGGTGATGGCGGCGGATGAATGGCACGACAATGGGCCTCAGGATCTCGTCACGGTATCTATGTGCATTCAAATTGCCATAGAGAAAATTCAATTGTGTTCGTTGTCCGTAGCTTATGCCTGCCCATACCATAACTCCACCGCCACCATGGGGCAATCTGTTCACAACGTTGACATCAGCAAACCACTCACCCAAATTACGCCATACACGCTGTCTGCCATTTGCCCGGTACAGTTAACAGGATTCAACAGTGTAAAACACATTTTCCACTGTGCCAGTGGCCATCGAAGGTGAGCATTTGCCCACTGAAGTCGGTTATGATGCAAACTGCAGTCAGGTCAAGACCCTGGTGAGGACGACGAGCATGCAGATGAGCTTCCCTTTCTGATGGTTTGTGCAGAAATTATTCGGTTGTGCAAACCCGCAGTTTCATCAGCTGTTGTCGGGATGGCTGGTCTCAGACAATCCTGTAGTTGAAGAAGCCAGATGTGGAACTCCTGGGCTGGCGTTGTTAGACGTGGTCTGCGGTTGTGAAGTCGGCTGGACGTACTGACAAATTCTCTAAAACAAACTGCCTCCAACGTTATGGTAACAGCTCTGGTGAACATTCCTGCAGTCAGCATGCCAATTGCATGCTCCCTTAAAACTTGAGACATCTGTTGCACATTTTATAGTGGGCTTTTATTGTCCCCGGCACAAGGTGCACCTGTGTAATGATAATGCTGTTTAATCAGCTTATTGATATCCCACACCTGTCAGGTGGATGGATTATCTTGGCAAAGGAGAAATGCTCACTAACAGGGATGTAAACAAATTTGTACACAAAATTTGAGGAAATACGCTTTCTGTGCATCTGGAAAATGTCTGGGATCTTTTTTATTTCAGCTCATGAAACATGGGACCAACACTTTACATGTTGCGTTTATATTTTTGTTCAGTGTAGATTGACCCTATGTTAACCCACACTGCATTGCTAAAACTCCTTCTCCACCTTTCACCACCTGTTATTACTACTTCCTGTCTCAATTGCATAGATGTGAGAAATATGGCAAAGATTCCACCAAGCCTCTCAGAAGGCAAGGTGAAGCAAATATCACATTGCTTATACCTATCCAATGCTTTCAGATACATTTGGGATTCAGAAAAACTGATCTGTAGCTAAGTCTGACTTTCTTTCTGCTTTCTCTTCCCTCGCTGCCTCTGCTTTGCTTCCTAATCGAACCCAACACTGCCCCCCTTCTCTATCTCTGCTGTCTCTTTCTATCTTTCTCCTCACCCAACCCCTCCCTCTGTCTCCCTCCGCCCTCTGACCCTGTCACCCTGGTCAACGGCAGTCCAATCACCCGTGCCTTACCGTGGAGCCGTCTGCCATCTTCGTGCTCTCTCAGTCCGACAGAAGATTGAGTTTCTGATTGGCCGAGAGACTGCAGAAGAGGAGGAGGTGACTCTTAAAAACTTTTGTCAATATCACGTCAGTGTTCCACCGTCATTGAGTTACATGACAGATTCAACGTTAACTCCCAACTTTCAACGTCAATCCCAATCACAATAGTGTTTCCATCCAGGGCTTCTTTTTCCATGTCAAACAATTAAACTCAATTGCCAGACAGTACTGACATTCATACTGCTAAATATGCTACTGCTGATCATGCTACAGCTGATAACAAGCTCTAATCACTGATTTCATAACCTTATTAACCTATCACTAGCCTTCTGTTAGCATCTCGCTAGCCTTACAATATCACCCAGGTCCATATTCAGCATGTCACTCTCATCATGCTCCCCTATGGATGCTATTCAAATGTAGCACTGTTTGTATTGCATATTCATGTGTAAAATGTACGTTAATGTGTTATTCCATCCAAATGCTAACTTGCTAGCATGTTTGGCATACAGTACCAGTGAAGGGTTTGGACACACCTACTCATTCAAGGGTTTTTCTTTATTTTTACTATTTTCTACATTGTAGAATAATAATGAAGACATCAAAACTATGAAATAACACATATGGAATCATGTAGTAAACAAAAATGTGTTAAACAAATCAAAATATATTTAGAGGTTCTTCAAAGTAGCCACCCTTTGCCTTGATTACAGAATTGCACACTCTTGGCATTCTCTTAACCAGCTTCATGAGGTAGTCACCTGGAATGCATTTCAGTTAACAGATGCGCCTTGTTAATTTGTGGAATTTCTTTCCGTCTTAATGTGTTTGAGCCAATCAGTTGTGTTGTGACATGGTAGGGGTGGTATAAAGTCCATATTATGGCAAGAACAGCTCAAATAAGCAAAGATCAATTCTAAATAAATCAGACAGTGTCACCAGCAAAGCACCATCACACCACCTCCATGCTTTACTGTGGGAACCCCAGATGCGGAGATCATCCACTCACCTACTCTGCATCTCACAAAGACACAGCGGTTGGAACCATAAATCTCAAGTTTTGACTCATCAGACCAAAGGACAGATTTCCACTGGTCTAATGTCCATTGCTTGTGTTTCTTGTCCCAAACAAGTCTTTTCTTCTTATTGGTGTCCTTTAGTAGTGGTTTCTTTGCAGCAATTTGACCATGAAGGCCTGATTCACGCAGTCTCCTCTGATCAGAAGATGTTGAGATGTGTCTGTTACTTGAACTCTGTGAAGCATTTATTTGGGCTTCAGTTTCTGATGCTGGTAACTCTAATGAACGTATCCTGTGCAGCAGAGGTAACTCTGGGTATTCCTTTCCTGTGGCGTGAGAGCGCGTTTCATCATAGCGTTTGATGTTTTTTACAACTGCACTTGAAGAAATTTTCAAAGTTCTTGAAATTTTCCAGATTGACTGACCTTCATGTCTTAAAGTAATGATGGACTATCATTTCTCTTTCTTATTTGAGCTGTTCTTGCCATAATATGGACTTGGTCTTTTACCAAATAGGGCTATATTCTGTATACCACCCCTACCTTGTCACAACACAACTGATTGGCTCAAACGCATTAAGAAGGAAAGAAATTCCAAAAATTGACTTTCAACAAGGCACACCTGTTAATGGAAATGCATTCCAGGTGACTACCTCATGAAGATGGTTGAGAGAATGCCAAGAGTGTGCAAAGCTGTCATCAAGGCAAAGGGTGGCTACTTTGATGAATCTCAAATAATATAAAATATATTTTGATTTAACACTTTTTTTGGTTACTACATGATTCCTTATGTGTTATTTCATAGTTTTGATGTCTTCACTATTATTCTACAATGTAGAAAATAGGAAAAAATAAATAAAAAACCTGGAATGACAACAGACAGATTATTGCTAGCAGTACGCTGGTTGAAGGGCTATCATTATATGTTCGTTACAGTGCAATGGTTCACCACATGTCTTCTATTCGGAACCGCCTCCTGGTGCCTGACCCCTCCTCACCCTTACTGTTTGCCCACAGAGGGTGAGGGCTGATGGGGTGTGTGAGGGGAGTGTGTCCCCGACCACGGGTCCAGACCCCAGTCCTGTTGCTGAAGGTGGAGGCAGTGAGAGCGACCTGCTTTGTCCTGCTTGGACCTGTGAGGGGGACAGAGGAGGTGGAGGGGTGCGAGCTGCCAGGACTTATGACTCCATGATGTCACACAACCCTAACTACCTTCTCAGCCAGCCCCTAGACCACGCCCCCTCAGATAGCGAGGGTTGCTACGGTAACTAAACGCCAAGGGTGTGGGGGTGGGGGTAGATCTTGGTGGGTGATGGTTAATGCTTTGTGATTGGGCATGTACCTTCCTATACTCTAGGACCTTTTGGAGGGTATTGGGCACATTTCATTTCCTGCTTGAGGCTCTTCACTGCTAGCTGGTATACTGTGCTGAGAGGCTTGCCCATTTGGGACCAATGACAACCATGGAATGCAACGCATGGGGCCGTCTGGGTGGTTTACGTGTGATGATTCTCTTCAAGTGCTTTGTAGTGGATTGCCTGTAGGATCAGGGTGACTTGCTTGGGGTGGTACTGTATTGTAAACTCACTTGGGATACAGAGGCATTTTCTGGCTTTCCTTCTGTCCTGCTGAGAGCTACTTTCCGGTAGATGCGCTGTATGTATTGTTATTGGATCACTCACATGCTGTCTGTTGCAACACAGGTTTCAGAGGCAATGCCACATATACATTTTGTACAAATTAATACATTTGGTATCTTAAACATGGAGGTAAAGGTAAATATATATGAAAACATTGGCATTGATTATTATTATTTAATACATTTGATTGAATAAAATCCCCAGGCCACATCAATGTACTTTTGTAAAAGCTGATGACCTCTGGTGTTGGAAAATGGTACAGCATGTATGTGAATCTTACATTTTTATTGCATGCTGATCACCTGAATGTGAATTGAACATGAGTATTTTCAGTAGGTCTTATCACTTCCTCTCTTTTCCTCTCTCTATCCCCTTATTCCCTGTCTCCAGGACATTGACAAGCTGTTGCAGAGCAGTGTAGCAGAGTTGACCCCCGTGTCCTCTCGCCCTTCTGGCCACTCCTCCTGACTCCTCCCACCTTCACCTCGGGGGTTCCGGAGCCCCTAACACTCCGCAGGTCTGAGTTCTTCCCCCACAAACTGCTGTTGGCCCACTGGGCTGATGGGGGTGGGGCAGACCTCTGCACCCTCAGCCCCTACATGCTCTGCCTCTCAGGGGCCAGATACCTCTCACATACTCAAAAACATGAAACATTCACTGTGTGCATTGTCAGACATTCAGAAGCGGATACAATTAAGGCTTCCACATGCTTCAGTTCGGCTGGCGCCTAACCGAGAATTGAACGAGTGTGCTTAGTACTGTATGTCCATTTTGAGACGCCGTAGCCAGCATACATTTCCTCAAAATAGTCTGAATTAATCTAAGAACTCGTGAAATCTGTTATTTATTCTGACGTTTTTGTCGATGAGATCTTAGTTGCACAATTTTACATCTAACTAAGATGTTTGCAGTATTTCTCAATGAAAAAATGTGCATGAAAATGAGTTGTCTCGTTGAATGACAACAGACTTTATTAAGGAATCCCTACTGTTGACCAATCACCGACTTCAGCTCCCGACTTCGGCTACCAACTTCGGCTTGCCTCAAGAAAAAATGTTGTGTGCCCTAACAACCGAAAAAACTCTTACCGATGTCCAAAACGAACAGAAATTTAAGAATTTCGTCATAATATATGCACAAACTCTTACGAACTGTTTCGGCTAGGAAGCATGCGGACGCCTTTGTGACCTCCAAGCAGCGTCACATTGGTCCTATCATAGTTCTATTTCAGTCTGGTCCTGATCCCAGTCTACACCACTACTCTACTCTATTCTACTCTACTACACTACTCTGTTACTCTACTCCTCTACTCTATTCTACTCTACTACACTACTCTGTTACTCTACTCCTCTACTCTATTCTACTCTACTACACTACTCTGTTACTCTACTCTATTCTACTCTACTACACTATTATACTCCTCTACTCTACTACACTACTCTGTTACTCTACTCTTCTACTCTATTCTACTACTCTACTCTGTTATTCTACTCTACTCTATTCTACTCTACTACTCTATTCTACTCCTCTACTCTATTCTACTCCTCTATTCTAATCTACTACTCTATTCTACTCTACTCCACTACTCTGTTCTACTCTATTCTACTCTGTTCTACTACTCTACTACATTCTACTCTACTCTACTACACTACTCTGTTCTACTACTCTGTTCTACTACATTCTATTCTACTCTACTACACTACTCTTTTCTACTACATTCTATTCTACTCTACTACACTACTCTGTTCTACTACTCTACTACCTTCTATTCTACTATATTCTTCTCTACTTAGTTCTACTCAAATATTCTATTCTACTACTCTACTCTTCATGAGAAAATACTTGAAACCAATGCTGACCCCAGTAGTGTTAAAGGGAAACTCTCACTGAACACAAGGAGAAGTTCTGTATTTGAATGTCCGTCTCTTCTACGCTATGGAATCGTACTGTGTCATAATATCATGGACCGGCCTTTTCAGTTTTATTTTATTTACTGTGTTTCTCTTGTTTTTAACTTTCTCTACTCTGTCTCTCCATTCTGCTTATTTTGTTGAAATAACTGGTGTTGCCTTGCAAAATGTTCTGGAGAGTGTGTGTGTGTGTGTGTGTGTGTGTGTGTGTGTGTGTGTGTGTGTGTGTGTGTGTGTGTGTGGTGATTGGCAGCTTTTGTCAGATAATAAAAAAAGAAAATCCCATAAATAAATAAAAACAAAGTCCATAAATTAAGCGGTTCCAGGCCAAAATGAACGGGTTAAAAACAATCCCATTGCAAAATAATGCTGTTTATTCATTGATGGAAATACCAGTCGATGTAAAGACATGTGACCATCATGCTTATTGGTCTATAGATTCATTTGCATAATGTAGTGTTATTAAATTGGTCTGTGTGTATTTTGGTTAGTCATCATGTATCTTATTTATCCAACACAACTATCACACGTGCACATCATACAGAAACTATTTTGAGCTGGATTTCTCCTGCAGCTCCTCAGCTGGTTGCTGTTGGAGTAAAACATGTGCTTTTATAAACCCATTCATTGCGCAATAATTTTTAATTAAATCACATGTTTAAAACAACAAAAAAAGAGCTACTATTTTTATTTCTCAACTGGTAATTGAAGCCTGCCTCCCATTCAAGTGCAGGCAACAAGCTATCACCCACCACTTTACAATGTGAGCTGGAGGCAGTATGAATTTTGAAAACATACTTCATTGTTTGAAACCTGAATGTTTTATTTCATATTCCGAGGCAAGTCTTACCTTGTTTCAAAGTAGCCTAAAGGCAAAAACCAATCATGGTAACATGGAGGAAATTATTTTAAAAAGACTTCAGAGCTTGTGCATGATCCTCAAGTTTGGGGAAGCTTACAATCTATACTACAATTTCTACAGTTCTGCATGCCAGTTATGATTTTCATGTAAGCATTTTCGTGGAACAGTTTCATTTAAAAAATGTGTAGTTTCTCCAAATCATTGTCACGTGGCTAATCATAAAAATCTGAATTAAAATTATAATCTAAAAGTCTACTAATTGCGACATCACCACACATTGATACGCCGGGATCCATTGGCGGCTAAAGGTATGAAGGAGTAGCACACACATAGGGAAATGGATGAAGAGAAAGAAAAGAACACGGTCTGAATAAGAGTGAGGGAGCCTATCTGGTTTCACTGTCCCGATAGTTTTGAGGGAGCACGCACATAGAAGTACTGTGGTACTCTATAAACTATTTCTACTCCCTCAGGCCACAATGTGGCCACACACTGTAACAGCACTCTGTTTGTGTCAGACAGAAAGCTATGGTAGCTATGCCCTGTACACAGGCTGATAGGGTTATTTCTTGGATGTTTCAATGACTGATTAGTCAGTGTTGCTTGCATTATGTTTATGTTGTTTAAAGATGTTGTATTCTCTGTTATGCGAAGGTTCTTGTCTGTTCCTAGTATGATATGTCTTTATCGCACTGGGTTATGACTATTTATACATGTTTGATTATCATATTAGGTATTTTAAATGGCATATATTATGAATGTAGGCTGTTTATCATGTATGGATGTAAATTCAACCAATGGAGGTAGCTATGTATTAAGGGGGTATGGTTTGGGAGAAAAAAAATAAAAATGGAGATATGAATCAAACTGCGGTGTCACAATCAAATCCATCTTTCTAGAATATGGTATAAAGGACTGGTTCCCCACATCCTCTATATAGAATATTGTAGATTTGTGAGTTAAAAAATCTATTTTCCAAATTTCTAACATGTAAAAGTATGAGGTGAAACATCTGCCTTTGTCCAAAGCTCATCTGTGGTGTTAGTGAGAGACTGAAAGTCATTGGATCGTAAGCATCTTTGTATGTTTATATGTCTGCTGAGTGCTGATACATGCATACAACAAATATCTATAGGCCTGTATACCTTCTGTGTCACAATTCTTTCCTTTTTGGGGATTTTTAAAGGTCAGAGTTCAGGTTTAATGTTTGTTGTATTATGCCTAGATGCCTTTGGATAAGCTTACTGACATGGATTGCAAAGGTGTTATCATGAATGTCATATATAGCCACTGTAAAGATTTGGTCATGTTTTTATGGAAGTCTGAAGTTCTGGCCAAAATACAATGTAGCTGGAACACAGGCTGGTGTTTATGAGAAGAGCATTCACTGTTTTTTACTGTGTCAACTCATTGGAGGTCAAATTATTATTATTATTATTATCCATGTTATTAAACATGTATATTAATCAAAATATATTCTATTGATACTTTTGTATCCAGGGGAGAATATTCTATTTATTTAGATATTGCTTTCAGTTTTGTAACAGCCAAAATGAAAAAGTAAACACACACGGCACTTTGAACACCCCAGATTACTTAAATCCCTGCACTGAGTTTTATAAGTAGGCTAGTCACCCACAGATATTATATTTCTACAAGCCACCCATTACTCATCTCTTAAGCTCTTTGTATTAAATGTTTTTGTTTTAAATATCATAGTGAGACTAAAAGTGTTACTTGATTAGTCAAAGAAGATTTGGGATTTCTGTCTCTCTCTCTCATTGGTTAACCACACCAGCCTTGTGACTGTTGCTGACCAGAATGTCCACTGCTTTTATAAACATTATCAGCACAACTTTAGGTGCTCTCACCATACTGCTCCTGAACTTGTGATACTCTCACAAATTAAATGTCTGTACTACTGTACTGTGCCCTCAAATGCAAACGGTATTCTGCGTAACATACAAACCTACATTAATGTTTGTATCCGTGAGCAATTTGAGGTTGTTTTTCTACAAAGATTTTAAAATACGTTTCTGTTGACATTTTGCCAGCCTATCTGTAGTGAATGAGGGCAAAGCTCTGTACTGTCATTCTGCTTGTAATAAATACATTATTAAACACACCGGTTTGTCAGACTCCATCCTGTCTTCCTGTATGTCACTGTATCTTTATTCTTATTGGAGGATATAGGTGACCTGACTAATTTGAGCTGGCCCATTGTGCTGGCCCAGTGTGCTGGCCCAGTGTGCCACTAATGTGCTGTAATAGCACAGGGTGGCCACATGGTGGTGATAGTGGACAGCTAATCTCACAGCCCACATAGAAATCAACCACAGAGAATGAATGATAACAGCAAGTTATAACCATCATGCTGTTAATGAGGATGAGGTAAACCTTTCATTTCTGTTGTTCTCTCTTTACCTTTTCTCTACCCCCCCCCCCCCCCCCCCCCACCCCTGCTGGATCGAATCCCCAAGCCGACAAGGTGAAAACCTGTCTGTGTCCTTGAGCAAGGCACCCTCATTTGCTCCAGGGGCGCTGTATTACTATGGCTGACCCTGTAGGTAGGCTGTCATTGTAAATAAGAATTTATTCTTAACTGACTTGCCTAGTTAAATCAAGGTAAACAAATAAATAAATCCTTTCTCAGAGCTGCAGGGAGACTTTAAATCAAACTGACATATCTCCTTGTTGTGACTGAAGCCAAGCCTCAGTCCCATCTGTGTGTGTGTGTGAATCTGCAAAAATCTGACTTGCCTGAAATCCCCATCCTCTCCCCTCCTCTCTAGGTCTGCATATTGAGGCTTGAGGGTGCATGCAGTGCATCTGTGAGCCTTCCTCCTCTCCCTCTCCAGTGCCGGCATCCTCCACTCTGCATCTCTCTGTCACTGCAGCTGGGAACGTCTGCATCCATCGCAGCTTCAGCATCCTCCCCATCCCCTCTCTGCAGCCAGCATACTACCTCTTCTCTAAAACATCCCTCTCTTCTCTCTCCTTTCTGCAGCACCCCTTTCTCCACTCACTCACTCCCTCCACACCATCTGTAGTGCGAGCCAGACAGGCAAGCCTCCCGTCCCCCCCCTCCCATAGCATCCTTACCCTGGGCTAGTGACTCTGCAGTCTCCCACCTCTTGCCTCCTCTCCCCTGGGATAAGCAGCTACGCCAGTCCCTCTCTCCCTCCTCCACAGCATTGGCTGTCTGAAGCACCAGGCAGACAGACAGGCAAGCAGGCTCCATCTCTGCCCAGCCACGGCGTCCCTTTTCTGGGTAGCAGGGCTCCCGTTCCCCCTCCTGAGGATGATCCTATGGATGAAGACGGAGGAGATGGCTCTAGGAACGATGCTGGAGAGACTCCGACTGGTCGACCAAAACATAGGTGTGTATCAACAGCATCGCTCTCTACTGTATAGGTATGACTATCTGAATATCATACAGTAGGTACTGTTGTAAGATGGTTTTTTGAAACATGTACCCATGTACAGCAAGAGCATGACCAGCCAAAACGTAGGTAACAAGAGCATGCTTATCTTACCCATCTGAGAAGATGGGTAGCCTTACCTAACAACAGTATGGTTATTAAAACATTGCTATATGTGGCATAGTTGTACACATATAGGTTTGTATGTCATCCTTGTCAATGACACACCCATCACTGTGGTATGGGAGGACATTTAGCTATGTTCTGTGAAGCTGTGTTTTGGAGGTAAAATGTATCGTGTTTGTGTGTATGCAGTGTCGTATCGACCTAAATCATCGGAACCTCTGCAGGGGGATGTAATGATTTTGGAATTTGCTTGATTTTCTTTTCTGCCTGTTGTTGTCAGGGGTGACGTCATTTGGTTTAGAGTGTCAGTACCCCAGCAGCTTTGGAATACTTTGGTTGATCAGTTTAGATCAAATGATAGGTCCATTGATAAGATGCTGTAGATGCATAGATCATTTTCTCTACATAACTACCATACCTGTTGTATTACATGGTTATTACTGTATTACAATAACCATGTCATATAAGACTCAAACATGGGTGTAAACAGATTATTGTATTCTGTTACCTCATTGCCCTATTTCTTTCACCGCTGTCCTGACGTTACCAGTATTTATTTAATAACAGTAAATGTATAGTTGACCCAGAACGTGTTACTTCACATATGTATCTCTCAGCATCTTACCTACATAACATCCCGCTGACATTCCTTCCTACCGTAGTCATGTTTTTACTATATGTTGTGTATGTCTAAAAAGGTTTTGGTCATAATGTACAGTACTAGTCAAAAGTTTGGACACACCTACTCATTCCAGGGTTTTTCTTTATTTTTACTATTTTCTACATTGTAGAAAAAAACTATTAAATAACAGATATGGAACCATGTATTAACCAAAAGAGTGTTAAACAAATCTAAATAGATTTTTATATTTGAGATTCTTCAACGTAGCCACCCTTTGCCTTGATGACAGCTTTGTACACTCTTGGCATTCTCTTAACCAGCTTCATGAGGAAGTGTTTTGGGTTCTTGTCCTGTTGAAAAACAAATGATAGTCCCACTAAGCGCAAACCAGATGGGATGTCGTATTGCTGCAGAATGCTGTGGTAGCCATGCTGGCTAGGTGTGCCTTGAATTCTAAATAAATCACAGACAGTGTCACCAGCAAAGCACCATCACACCTCCTCATCCATGCTTCACAGTGGGAACCACACATGCAGAGATCATCCGTTCACCTACTCTGCATCTCTCAAAGACACAGCGGTTTCTTGGCCCAAGCAAGTCTCTTCTTGTTATTGGTGTCCTTTAGTAGTGATTTCTTTGCAGCAGTTCGACCATGAATGCCTGATTCACACAGTCTCCTCTGAACAGTTGATATTGAGATGTGTCTGTTACTTGAACTCTGTGAAGCATTTATTTGGCCTGCAATTTCTGAGGCTGGAAACTAATGAACTTATCCTCTGCACAGAGGTAACTCTGGGTCTTCCCTTCCTGTGGCGGTCCTCATGAGAGCCAGTTTCATCATAGCACTTGAAGAAACTTTAAAAGTTCTTGAAATTTTCCGTATTGATTGACCTTCATGTCTTAAAGTAACGATGGACTGTCGTTTCTCTTTGCTTATTTGAGCTGTTCTTGCCATAATATGGAATTGGTCTTTTACCAAATAAGGCTTTCTTCTGTATACCACCCCTACCTTGTCACAACTGATTGGCTCAAACGCATTAAGAAGAAAATAAATTATACAAATTAACTTTTAACAAGGCACACCTGTTAATTTAAATGCATTCCAGGAGACTACCTCATGAAGCTGGTTGAGAGAATTCCAAAAGTGTCATCAATGCAAAGGGTGGCTACTTTGAAGAATGTCAAATACTGCACCTGACAATTCAACTCAGACTGCAGTGTCTCTCACCAGAAAGCCCTGACCTTGCTGACAGCTCAGATTGATTAGTGCTTGTTTGCTCTTTGTGATTTCTGATCTAAACTGCGCCTCACTGCAGAAAGACTCTCAGCTCATCAGGAATATAAAGTGTTGTAATCAGCAGAGAGGGGGGCAGAGATGTTGTGCAGCAATCACTTCTGTCCTCACCACGATTTCCTAACTGGCTGATTTGACCTACTTCTAGTCAACTGACATCTAGATCACAGAAGCACTGACTGGGCATTTTCTATTGGAATATGTTGCTGTGTAGACTGTGAGACAGAGCGGTGGTATCTTGGGTGTGTCTGTGTGTGCGTGATCGTTCGAGTGCACGTGCATGCATGTGTGCCAGTGGGCATACATGTAGATGCGCGTGTATGTGAAAGCTTTGGGCAGCCCTTTAGAGACAGACTGGTAGTCAAGTCTGATATAACTGAGCCAGCATTTATGCCCAGGTTTAGGAGGAGTTACCTGGTGCCATCCAATAGGAAGCACAGCTGCCCTCAAAGCTCTGGGTGGAAGGTGCCCGCCTGTACAGCCAGATAGATCAGCAGGTTGCCAGCCTCTAGCAGCCATGGGCATGGAGGGTTAGGAGTTCTGTGCACTTCAGTCTATACATAGTGGGCCATGGACACATGCTGGTACTGTTCCATCTGTTCTACATATTAGTGTCCCCAACTCAGGTTTATTACAGTGTCAATCATCTGAATAATGGTTGATATTGTGCATGACAATGAAAAGCCTAGTAATTCTAGTTAATAGTTATTCTTCTATTTATACTTATGGGGTTTACACGCTTGACTGGTTTCAGATCATGTTACAACATTATAACACAGGGAGTGTCTGACAGTCTTCCTGGTTTGCTGGTTGCATGATTTGAGCCAGCTGGAAAAGTCATCATCCTGTTTCTGTTGGTTTATGACCAGCAGGGTTGCCAGGAGCCCATGCTTGTTTTAGATCAGTGTTTCTCAACTTATTCCTAGTTGACTGCCAGGGTGTGCATGTTTTCATTCTACCCCAGAATTCTCTAGCCACAACTCAGTCTCAAGCCTGACACACAGGGAACTGGCATGTAGTGTGTGTGCGTGTGTGTATTCTCGTGCACATGTGCAGAAGAGAGACAGAAGATGGGAGGAGGTAGCTTAGTAAGGGTCAAGCTCACCTATATGACAAACGATGTGGGAGGGAGGGAGGGAGGTGTATGGAGGTGTGATGGAGAGGAGGAGACTACAATGGTGGTGTGTCTTGCCTCTCTCCTTCTCTGCGGTGTTCTCATCAGTATGGGACAGAGAGGCTCTCCTCTCTCACCTCTATTCACAGCCTACAGTAGCAGCCACAGTCTGTCAGACTAATAGGACTTATTCCTAGTTTATATGCCTAAACCCAAACTCTCAGCAGACACCAACCGGCTGCCATTTTCCTCTATCTATTCACAGCAAGAGTCAGAGAGTCTGCCCATACGACCAGCTTCCTCACTCAATGACTAGCCACGACACTCTGCTTTCTCAACTAAAGATTTAAATCCTCCAGTACTCCAGAGATTTCATTGAGCCATGTCTGATTTGTGTTAGCATTTCAGAATGTTTAGAATGGTACACCATGGAACAAAGGATAGACTTGAGAGAGAGATTAGTGGTAGAAGCAATGGCTGATATAATTAGCCCCAGCAGAAGGGGATTTGTGCTTAAACTGCTGCCCCCTCTTTCTACCCCTCCTCCTCTCCCTCTGTCCATCCTCTCCCTCTCTCGCTCTCTTGCTCTCTCTCCTCAAAGTGTGTATGCTGCACTCTGGCTTGGTTGTGATGAGGTGTGTGTGTGTGTGTGTGTGTGTGTGTGTGTGTGTGTGTGTGTGTGTGTGTGTGTGTGTGTGTGTGTGTGTGTGTGTGTGTGTGTGTGTGTGTGTGTGTGTGTGTGTGTGTGTGTGTGTGTGTGTGTGTGTGTGTGTGTGTGTGTGTGTGTGTGTGTGTGTGTGTGTGTGTGTGTGTGTGTGTGTGTGTGTGTGTGTGTGTTTTCAGTGCCGGGCCCGTTGCACTTTCTTAGCTGAAATCAGTCTAGACTGAGGCAGGACTGACAGACAAGGACTTAACTCTGGGGCTCGGCTCTGCTCTGATTGGATTGGATTGAACTGGACTCCTGTTTCTGGCTGACTTATCTGTACACTTGTGTGTGCACTCTACACTATACATCCACACCTCTACACACAGCCTGCGTGTGAGTGTGTGCTGAATCACTCCTGTGCATGATAGTACATTGCAACTGATCCGAATCTTCTGCGTGCGTATCGAACTAGAACCAGTCACTTACCTTTTGGAGTGTGTACTGGAGCGGCCTGCCTGTGTCCGGGTCGGGGTACCTCTGGATGTGTGTGTTTTTTCTGTGTGTGTGGGAGCAGTGCGGTCCCTCATGTCTGTCCATGAGTTTCTGCGGGAGGGGGCAGGCGAGGTGCCCACCCGGATCATGAACAGACTGAGTCAGATGATCCAGAGCCTGGACATCTCTGGACTGGCCTCCCCCTTCACCCCCGAAGCCAGCCGAAGGAACTCCTGGAGGGACTGGAACTGTAACGGTAGGAGAGAGTGTGTTAAGGGGGTTGTGTGTGAGGGGGGTGTTCCGTGGGTCATTTCCTCTAGGGTTGATTTTCTGGCAGGATTTCTTTAGGGCAGAGAGCCCAGATAATCACACACAGGGTTTCCTGTGGGCTTCCCCGCTCCCTACTGGGGAGGTTGTTTAGCAGTGACTCAGAAGGGATACATCACAATTAGGGAGAGCATTAGCACAGCACAGTGTTAGAAGCAATACAAGTAAGCTATTGTGAGGGCATTGTTATAGTAGTTGCACAGTGGGGGGGGTAGTTTAATAAAGTGTATGCTGTAGCGTTAGCGATGGCATCAGTAGAGGACCTCCAGTGTCTGGTATTCAGACAGGGGGAGACATGCTGAGGAAGCCCAGGAGGAGCCGTCTGAGGCGGGGTAGCAGCAGTGTGGAAACGCTACCCCTGGTGCCACTGAGATCGCGTGAGTCAGTCATTGGGTCAGCTCTGGGCTTAGCAGTGTGTGCAGTGTGTGCAGTGTGTGCAGTGTGTGTGTGTACAGTGTGTGTACAGTGTGAGGCTATGCTGCATGTATAACCTTGCCTTGCTGAAATGTAGTCAGCCTTGCTCCATGACTCCTGTTTATGTGTGTCAGTCTATTTCTCCATGAAGGTCTTGCAGACATTTAGCCCTGAGTGACTGAGTCTGGATCTCACTAAATGTCACTGCTCATTGCAACCTCTTGCTGTGCCTAGTACAACGTTATGGGCTGTATGAAATGGAAGGGGCTGATGTATGGCTAGTGTGTACTGTACTTCACCGTATGTCTCCTCTCTCCTCTAATAGATCTACACCTCTCCCAGCAGCTCTGTTAAACCCATTATCTGGGAGTGAAAACCAGACCTTATGTTCATCCCCTGATATTGTTCCCCTGGGTTTCTGAGCACTATGTTGCAGAGTAAAGGGGAAAATACTGCTTTCCTTCCAACGTTCATGAACAGAGTAAGACTTTGCCCATAATGAGTCTATTTCTCCCTCTCTCTCGCTTGCTGACTAAGGGTTGTCAAATGTCAGGCTTTTCCACATAGGTATTGACAGGTATCTGTTGCAATCTCACTCCATACACACATACTGTACTGGCTTTGTCTCTTTGTATCCGTCATTAGTCTCTCTCACTCTGTATTGAATAGTCCTGTATAGGTTTGGTTCTCTCTGTCTCTCTCTCTCTCGCTCTCTGTTTCTCCCTCCCTCTTCACCCTTCACTATTCATTACTTCATTCCAAAGCTTAAATACCTCCGTAGTCCACTGTACTCCTCTTTCCTCTTCTCTCCTCAGAAAGTGGGAGCATTTGAGCAGTATAACTCTTGTGGATTACATGTCTCTGGCTTTATGACCAACACACTAATAATCTTAACCACCCTTGGGTCATAAAGAGCAACATTCATATGGTTGTATAGATCATTTAAATAGAATGGGTAAGAATGGCCTAATTTGTGGTAGAATGGCATCATTCAACATGCCTTCTATCAATAGGGTCTGAATGACTATATTTAGTCAGAACAGTCTCTGTCATTGAGAGGTCCATTTAGAATCAGGTCTTTCAGTGGTTTTGTAATAAAGAACTCTTTGAGTGAGATAGTTGGAGATAGTTAGTTAGTATAGACTCTTTCTTTGAATGGTGCTGTTAGAATGCAGTGTGTGAATGGTTGAATGGGACTAGGGTGTTTGAATGGAGCTGGTCAGAATAGAGTCTTTGTCCTGCTGGTCCTGATCAGCTGAGATAAGGCAGGACAGGAGGAGAGGCCATGCTCTGTTAGCGCAGGTAAATGCAGATGTGAAAATGAGCCCTGGGCCTGTATTTGCAAAGTCTCAGAGTAGGAGTTCTGATCTAGGATCAATTTGGCATTTCAGACCATAATTAATAAAATAAGATGACCTGTTCCTAGATCCTAGCACTCCTACTCTGAGATGCTTTGTGAATACAGGCCCAGAGCTGTGAAACCTGTATACCTGCGCTGCCTCGAGTAGGGAGACTAGTATACACATGTCCAGGCATAGAACTAGAATTACAAATACTATTTCTATGGTTTCAGGTATAGGGGCAGACCCAGCTTAGCTCATGTAACAGATGACATGAAATGTCAACACACATGAGTTACATGGGCAGGTATAGGAGAAAATGGTATTGAGCAGGGAGAGTCAGCTATTGTCCTGTAGTGTAGTAGTTAGGGGAGGTGACCTGAGGTGGGAGGAGGAAGTCAGACCAGGGTAATGACTGAGTGACATGCTGCAGGCTATAAATCACTTACAGCCTGAGCGCGAAGAGGGAGGGTGTGTGGGAACAAAAGCGGGAGGGCAGAGGTAGAGGGGGAGGGCGGAGGTAGAGGGGGAGGGCGGAGGTAGAGGGGGAGGGCGGAGGTAGAGGGGGAGGGCGGAGGTAGAGAGGGAGGGCAGAGGTAGAGGGGGAGGGCAGAGGTAGAGAGGGAGGGAGTGACACAGAGGGAAAGCAGCAGTCCTACCTGAACTGAGCTGCATGGAACTGGACCTTAAGGAGCGGAGAGAGGGATTCTTGGAAGAGGGGAAGGGAAGAGGAGGGACTACAGGAGAAGAGGGGAGAGAGGTATCTGAACTGGGAGGAGAGGAGGAAGAAGCAGATTCAGGCTTTGTGATGGAGGAAGGGTGTGAGGTAGAGTTTGACTCAGGACGGTGTGTAGAGAGGAAGTCAGAGCTAAGTATAGGACAAATGGGGATAGATACAGGGGAACCAATAGTGGGACAGAAGGAGCAGGAGGATCATTGGCTTAACATGGAGGGCCGGCTAGAGTGTTTACCTGGACGTCAGGGAGAGTTAGAGTTAGGTTTGGACTCAAGGTTGACAGGGAAGAGAATGGAGGAATCGCACATGAAAGAACTATCAGATGAATATTCATGGGAAAAGATGAGAGGGACAGAGATAGATAAAAGGATAGAGGTGGAGGGGGAGAAGGTAGAATCTGGCATATGGATGGAGAGAGAGTTGAAGGTGTGTTTAAGGCCGGTGGAGGACAAAAGAGGGATGTCTGTTCATATTTCTCTGGAGGAGGTGGAGAGATACTATCGTTTCTCTCGTTGCTGCTACTGGTTACAAAGTGAGTGTTAGAGCATATCTCTCTCTCTCTCTCTCTCTCTCTCTCTCTCTCTCTCTCTCTCTCTCTCTCATCAACTAAATCTCTCTCTCCCTATCCCTCTCTCTATTTTGGGCTGTGATCTGTCTTTTATGCCAAGGTTCTATTTTCTCCCTCTCTCGTTCTATCTCCCTTATTTTCATTTGAATCCCTCTCTACATACTGTCTCTACAAAGCTTTCAATGGGCTGCATTTAAATCATACCCCATTACCAATATGATGCTTAGCTTTTCACCAGAGCCCTATGAGGGGTCAAAAGTGGTGCACTATATGGGTAATAGTGTGTGAGAATACGATTTTGAGACGTAGCCATGGTGCTGTGAATTATCTACATGAGGAAGCCAAGAAAACAGGAACAGGATCAAGAGAACTGAATATGAATCAATATGACCATACAGAAGAGGAACCAGATGCTGTGAAGCAATGGTTTCATTTAATACTGTGTTGGATCAGCTTCTCTATAGAATCTTTGTTGACATCATATAGTGAGTTAGCGTGGCTGCTCAGTCAAGGATGAATAGGATTATATATTTTGGTGTTGGACTGGTTAAGATAAGTGTTTTAGAGCTTTAAATGGAGTCTACACACGTTCTTTGGTTCTCTGTTTGGTGGATGTATTTCACATCTGGCGTTTACCTAAGCTACTGGTATTTACTCCAGGTAATGAGGTAATTTGATTTTGGTGATGGTGTACAGTAAGATAAGGTGAAAGACTAACAGAAACATGTCTCTCACTCTCAAAGATATCATCTACAGGTACAAGACTATACAGTGCATTCATAAAAAATACAAAAATACTCATCAATCTACACACAATACCCCATATTGACAAAGTGAAAACTGTTTTTTAGAAGGAAAAATTACACATAAAACACAGAAATGCCTTATTTACATACAGTGGGGAGAACAAGTATTTGATACACTGCCGATTTCGCAAGTTTTCTTACTTACAAAGCATGTAGAGGTCTGTAATTTTTATCATAGGTACACTTCAACTGTGAGAGACGGAATCTAAAACAAAAATCCAGAAAATCACAAGTAATCATTAAGTAATTCATTTGCATTTTATTGCATGACATAAGTATTTGATACATCAGAAAAGCAGAACTTAATATTTGGTACAATTAATATTTGTTGCAATTACAGAGATCATACGTTTCCTGTAGTTCTATACCAGGTTTGCACACACTGCAGCAGGGATTTTGGCCCACTCCTCCATACAGATCCTTCAGGTTTCGGGGCTGTCGCTGGGCAATACGGATTTTCAGCTCCCTCCAAAGATTTTCTATTGGGTTCAGGTCTGGAGACTGGCTAGGCCACTCCAGGACCTTGAGATGCTTCTTACGGAGCCACTCCTTAGTTGCCATGGCTGTGTGTTTCGGGTCGTTGTCATGCTGGAAGACCCAGCCACGACCCATCTTCAATGCTCTTACTGAGGGAAGGAGGTTGTTGGCCAAGATCTCGCAATACATGGCCCCATTCATCCTCCCCTCAATACGGTGCAGTCGTCCTGTCCCCTTTGCAGAAAATCATCCCCAAAGAATGATGTTTCCACCTCCATGCTTCACGGTTGGGATGGTGTTCTTGGGGTTGTACTCATCCTTCTTCTTCCTCCAAACACGGCGAGTGGAGTTTAGACCAAAAAGCTCTATTTTTGTCTCATCAGACCACATGACCTTCTCCCATTCCTCCTCTGGATCATCCAGATGGTCATTGGCAAACTTCAGACGGGCCTGGACATGCCCTGGCTTGAGCAGGGGGACCTTGCGTGCGCTGCAGGATTTTAATCCATGACGGCATAGTGTGTTACTAATGGTTTTCTTTGAGACTGTGGTCCCAGCTCTCTTCAGGTCATTGACCAGGTCCTGCCGTGTAGTTCTGGGCTGATCCCTCACTTTCCTCATGATCATTGATGCCCCACGAGGTGAGATCTTGCATGGTTCCCTAGACCGAGGGAGATTTACCGTCATCTTGAACTTCTTCCATTTTCTAATAATTGTGCCAACAGTTGTTGCCTTCTCACCAAGCTGCTTGCCTATTGTCCTGTAGCCCATCCCAGCCTTGTGCAGGTCTACAATTTTATCCCTGATGTCCTTACACAGCTCTCTGGTCTTGGCCATTGTGGAGAGGTTGGAGTCTGTTTGATTGAGTGTGTGGACAGGTGTCTTTTATACAGGTAACGAGTTCAAATAGGTGCAGTTAATACAGGTAATGAGTGGAGAACAGGAGGGCTTCTTAAAGAAAAACTAACAGGTCTGTGAGAGCCGGAATTCTTACTGGTTGGTAGGTGATCAAATACTTATGTCATGCAATAAAATGCAAATTAATTATTTAAAAATCATACAATGTGATTTTCTGGATTTTTGTTTTAGATTCCGTCTCTCACAGTTGAAGTGTACCTATGATAAAAATTACAGACCTCTACATGCTTTGTATCAAATACTTGTTCTCCCCACTGTAAGTATTCAGACCTTTTGCTATGAGTCTCGAAAATGAGCTCAGGTGCATCCTGTTTCTATTGATCATCCTTGATGTTTCTACAACTTGGTTGGAGTCCACCTCTGGTAAATTCAATAGATTGGGCATGATTTGGAATGGCACACACCTGTCTATATAAGGTACCACAGTTGACCGTGCATGTCAGAACAAAATAAAAGCCATGAGGTTGAAGAAATTGTCCGTAGAGCTCAGAGATAGGATTGTGTCAAGGCACAGATCTGGGGAAGGGTAATTTCTGCAGCATTGAAAGTCCCCAAGAACACAGTGGCCTCCATCATTCTTAAATGGAAAAAGTTTGTAACCACCAAGACTCTTCCTAGAGCTGGCCACCCAGCCAAACTGAGCAATCAGGGGAGAAGGGAGGTGACCAAGAACCCAATGGTCACTCTGACAGAGCTCTAGAGTTCCTCTGTGGAGATGGCAGAATCTTCCAGAAGGACAACCATCTCTGCAGCACTCCACCAATCAGGCATTTATGGTAGAGTGACCAGACAGAAGCCACTCCTTTTTATTTTTTTATTTGTATTTAACTAGGCAAGTCCGTTAAGAACAAATTCTTATTTACAATGACGGCCTACCAAAAGGCCTCCTGGGATTCAAAACTTAGGGATAAACACACGTCACGACAAGAGACACTTCAACACTACATAAAGAGAGACCTAAGACTACTACATAGCATGGCAGCAACACATGACAACACAGCATTATAGCAACACAATATTATTATTATATATTTTTTTCACCTTATATGACAACAACATGGTAGCAACACAACATGGCAGCAGCATAAAATATTGTACAAACATTATTGGGCACAGACAACAGCACAAAGGGCAAGAAGGTAGAGACAACGATACCTCAGTAAAAGGCACATGACAGTCCACCTGGATTTTGTCAAAAGGCACTTAAAGGACTCTCAGACCATGAGAAACAAGATTTTCTGGTCTGAGGAAACTAAGATTGAACTCTTTGGCCTGAATGCCAAGCGTCACGTTTGGAGGAAACCTGGCACCATCCCTACGGTGAAGCATGGTGGTGGCAGCATAATGCTGTGGGAATTTTTTTCAGCGGCAGAGACTGGGAGACTAGTCCGGATCGAGGGAAAGATGAAGTACAGAGTACAGAGATCCTTGACCTGCTCCAGAGTGCTCAGGACCTCAGACTGGGTCGAAGGTTCATCTTCCAACAGAACAATGACCCTAAGCACACAGCCAAGATAACTTGAACCAGATCAAACATCTATAGAGAGACCTGAATGTGGATGTGCAGCAACGCTCCCCATCCAACCTGACTGAGCTTGAGAGGATCTGCAGAGAAGAATGGGAGAAACTCCCCAAATACAGGTGTGCCAAGCTTGTAGCGTAATACCCAAGAAGACTCAAGGCTGTAATCGCTGCTGAAGGTGCTTCAACTGTGTACTGAGTAAAGGGTCTGAATACTTATGTAAATGTGATTTTTTTTCCTGTTTTTATTTGTAATAAATGTGTAAAAAATTCAAAAAACCTATTTTTACTTTGTCATTATGGGGTATTGTGTGTAGATTGATGAGGGGGAAACTATTTAATTTTAGAATAAGGCTGTAACGTAACAAAGTGGAAAAAGTCAAGGGGTCTGAATACTTTCCGAATTCTCTGTACATGATGTATGTACCTTAGCTCAGAATACTTCCTATATATCCAAACCGGCCTCAAAAACAGCATTCGGCAGAAATCCATACTTTTTGCGTCACTGGCTATGTCACTGTAACATCACCGATACTGGCAGTTTCTAGAGGCAGAGAGAAATAGAAAGATAGAGAGAGATCTGGGACCTCTAATGGTTTCTGTATCCATAGATAGATTCTATTTCTACGTATGTGTCTTTGCTCTGTGTTCCTGGTGGGAATCAATCAACTGATACACCTGTTGCCAACCACACCCATTGTAAAGGCCCTCTAGGCTCAATGATGTATTGTACTGTGTAGATGAAGGGAAGAGAGCGAGGAAGAGATAGGGAGGACAAGGAAGAAGGTAAAGTGAAAGGGAGATGAGGTGAAAGGAAAAGCGAGTGAGGGGAGGAGGAGGGAGAGATGATACCTCTGTGGGATCTGCCAGGGGTGTGTGTTTGGTTGTGTGAGAGGGCAATGCTCACCGTGTGAGTGCCGTTTAGCAGTCAGTGGATGGATGAGAGCTGTTACTGTGTGTCTGTGTTCTTGTCAGCAGTTGCTTGACAAATGCTGGGACTGTCCAATCACCTCCGGGCATAAGTAACCAATATTGCCAGGGAAGAAACCCTATATCACAGAAAGTGACAATAACATGGGTGTATACGGTACTTTAATGATTTTCAACCGTCAGAAACCCACCCGCGTAACTTCTGGTGTTCCTGTTCCCCTAGTCTCTACTCCCTCAGCTCAGGTGGCAGCTTTAAAGTCTCATGATGAAAGGAAGAAGCTTTTGTCTCTCTCCAATGATCAATCACTTAATACCATCAACATCTGTTAGCAGCCACTGAGCCACACAGTAGACAGTCACCTGTCTGGGTGGGGTGATAGGCTCATACAGTAGTAACAGGAACCCTGCTTTAGATCAATAATCATTACATGTACCCTGTAATATTGACCCAGAGAGGAAGTAGCTCTGACCTAGAAGAAATCTTTGCTTCCTGGTGGGATAGTGAGATGGAGTGTCTAGACCGTACAGTAGTAGGTGATGGTTCTGGTGTGATCTGTACGGTGTGAGGGAGTTTATAGGTTGTCCGTGATGTCTAATTATCGTTCCTGTGTGTTAGTGTGCGTTAGTGTGCTGTGTAGATTCATGTGCTATAGATGTGTGTTTATCCATCGCCACAACCTCCGTGATGTCACCTGCCACCTTAAACATGGGCACATGTGCGGCTCCCTCTGTGATGTCACAAAGCATTATGTGCACGTGCACACACAGTATCTTTGTGATGCAGTTGAGGGAAAGTACCTATTACACCACCCTTCCTTAGCCTCTGTCCTGACTAAAAGCATCAGTTCAGCTGTTGTACCTGATATTATTTCCCTGTTACCTGTGTTAACACGTGACATCACATCACAGGGCGAATGGATGTGGGCAACGGGGGTGTTCACACAACACACTTGCAGTCTCTGGTGCAAGCAAGGCGTACTCAATAACGCAACCAGCATGTTAGATCATCTATATGTTGCAATATTTTGCTTCATATTTCAATACATACTGTGTGTGCATGTGTGTGTGCTTGTGTGTATGAAAGAGAATTATGTGCAGTGATACCCTGGGGCCAAGGCTGTCACTTCAAAGGTCCCCTCATGGTCAAACAAAGAGCCCTGTTGGGAAGGGGCAAAGAGCGAAACAGACAGTGACAGACATGATAGTGTGTGTTTTAGGATACGGCTGAAACGACCATCTACAGTATGAATAGTACCCAGAGGAGGTGACCATTGCTCGGCGTGGCCCTGAACCAAGTGTACCTGCTCTGCCACGATATCACCAACCTGTGCCTGGAGCTCCAGACAGGACAGGTACTGCTTGGTCTTACTGTCTGTCTTTCAGTTGGTCGGTTGTCCGTCTGTCTCTGTTGCTGTCTACCAGTGTACATGTTGCTTACATTAGACAATGGACATTGTTGAAGTGACTTATGCTGTTTTGGTTCTGTAATAATATTGAAGTAGACTGTCTGTACTGTACTAATGCTTTATTTTTTTGGTGAGCAATGTAACATCATGTCAGTTTGGAGCGTGTCATTCTCTGTGATGATATAATGTTGAAGTGACCGGAACACACCCAGGAAGCTCAGAAAAAAAGTCAATATTACTCTCTGTAGCTCCCCTTCCATCTCTCCGTCTCTCTTTTTCCACGACCTTGTTGCTTTATATGCTTTGTCCCTTTGGATGTAAATCATCACTTTATCTCACTGGAGAAGAAGGGATGGTATGAAGGGAGATGGAGAGACAGACATTCTCTTCTTCAGAAAATGTTACTGTGGGAGTGTTGCGTGACAGCAGTGCTCCTTTACCCTTAAACTGATGTCCTGTCCAGAAAGGAAGGCTTGGCCTCTGAATAATTAAAGCAACGAGAGAGTGACTCGCCCTGGTTAGTTTTCTGACGTAGAAAGTCTGCCAGGCTGGTTTATAATTTTACATTTTAGTCATTTAGCAGACGCTCTTATCCAGAGGGACTTACAGTTAGTGTTTGCTAAATATCTTTCTGTGCGTGTTTTTGTGTATGTGTGTCTGGTAATCTTATAGCGTAGAGCATCACTGTGGCTTTCTGTTCCATCGATCTGTTGTGCTCCGTACTGTTAGGCCCTCAGTTTCAACAGTAGGACTGTTGCCAGACTCCCACAGTACAGGCACTACCTACATAAAGAGAACTGCTTGATCACACTGTATAGCTAACGTTATGTACAGTGGGGAGAACAAGTATTTGATACACTGCCGATTTTGCAGGTTTTCCCACTTACAAAGCATGTAGAAGTCTGTAATTTTTATCATAGGTACTCTTCAACTGTGAGTGACGGAATCTAAAACAAGAATCCAGAAAATCACATTGTATGATTTTTAAGTAATTCATTTGCATTTTATTACATGACATAAGTATTTTATACATCAGAAAAGCAGAACTTAATATTTGGTACAGAAACCTTTGTTTGCAATTACAGAGATCATACGTTTCCTGTAGTGCTTGACCAGGTTTGCACACACTGCAGCAGGGATTTTGGCCCACTCCTCCATACAGACCTTCTCCAGATCCTTCAGGTTTCAGGGCTGTCGCTGGGCAATACGGACTTTCAGCTCCCTCCAAAGACTTTCTATTGGGTTCAGGTCTGGAGACTGGCTAGGCCACTACAGGACCTTGAGATGCTTCTTACGGAGCCACTCCTTAGTTGCCCTGTCTGTGTGTTTCGGGTCGTTGTCATGCTGGAAGACCCAGCCACGACCCATCTTCAATGCTCTTACTGAGGGAAGGAGGTTGTTGGCCAAGATCTCACGATACATGGCCCCATCCATCCTCCCCTCAATACGGTGCAGTCATCCTGTCCCCTTTGCAGAAAAGCATCCCCAAAGAATGATGTTTACACCTCCATGCTTCACGGTTGGGATGGTGTTCTTGGGGTTGTACTCATCCTTCTTCTTCCTCCAAACACGGCGAGTGGAGTTTAGACCAAAAAGCTCTATTTTTGTCTCATCAGACCACATGACCTTCTCCCATTCCTCCTCTGGATCATCCAGATGGTCATTGGCAAACTTCAGACGGGCCTGGACATGCGCTGGCTTGAGCAGGGGGACCTTGCGTGCGCTGCAGGATTTTAATCCATGACGGCATAGTGTGTTACTAATGGTTTTCTTTGAGACTGTGGTCCCAGCTCTCTTCAGGTCATTGACCTGGTCCTGCCGTGTAGTTCTGGGCTGATCCCTCACCTTCCTCATGATCATTGATGCCCCACGAGGTGAGATCTTGCATGGTGCCCCAGACCGAGGGAGATTGACCGTCATCTTGAACTTCTTCCATTTTCTAATAATTGCGCCAACAGTTGTTGCCTTCTCACCAAGCTGCTTGCCTATTGTCCTGTAGCCCATCCCAGCCTTGTGCAGGTCTACAATTGTATCCCTGATGTCCTTACACAGCTCTCTGGTCTTGGCCATTGTGGAGAGGTTGGAGTCTGTTTGATTGAGTGTGTGGACAGGTGTCTTTTATACAGGTAACGAGTTCAAACAGGTGCAGTTAATACAGGTAATGAGTGGAGAACAGGAGGGCTTCTTAAAGAAAAACTAACAGGTCTGTGAGAGCCGGAATTCTTACTGGTTGGTAGGTGATCAAATACTTATGTCATGCAATAAAATGCAAATTAATTATTTAAAAATCATACAATGTGATTTTCTGGATTTTTGTTTTAGATTCTGTCTCTCACAGTTGAAGTGTACCTATGATAAAAATGACAGACCTCTACATGCTTTGTAAGTAGGAAAACCTGCAAAATCGGCAGTGTATCAAATACTTGTTCTCCCCACTGTAGCTGTTTATACATGGATGCAGATGAACCCCTATTTGTTTTTGTGGCTGGGAGCATGGGAGTATTGCATGTTTTGTATACCATTAATGTATGTCATCCAGGGATAGGATGCGCACACACACACACACACACACACACACACACACACACACACACACACACACACACACACTGAGAGTGAGGTGGATGATACTGTGTTTGTGCTGTGAGGGTTTGGGGTTAAATTGGTATCAATGATTTACCAGGAGACCAGTTGAGCTGAACTATTAACCAGGAGTCTCTAGTCTCCCAAACTGGAGCTATGTCAAGTAAGTATGCTAGCAGGCTGCAACAGTATAATATATAAATAAATAAACATAAATAAAGAGTATTATGCTACCAGAACGCTTTATTATTACAAATGAACAACATACATATTAGCCAACAGCTATGCATACCCTGTGAAAACTGGACAGATACAGTATATTAGTTATAGAGGAAGTACGTACCTTCAGGTACTACAGAACAAAAACATTGAGGGCAGTGGAGGCTGCTGAGGGGAGGACGGTTCATAATAATGTCTGGAACGGAACAAATTGAATGGCATCAAACCATGTATTTGATACCATTCCACTGATTCCGCTCCAGCCATTACCACGAGCATTCCCCATTAAGTTGCCACCCATCTCCTGTGATTGACAGAATTCTGTTCCGCTTTTAGGAAACTGCAGATACAGTATATGTAGAATATGCTGACTGAAGAATGAGCCATTTGGGGCTGTGTCAGTGTCTCTGAGCTAGTTTTGGTCCTGTGTACCAGCAATGATTACAGACCTAGCCATACCCTCCCTGCTGACCTGGGCCTCTGAGTCAAAGCAGCCTGGGCCCGCAGTGTTTTGTCACCCCATCTTCACCTTCACTACCTGGATGGGGCTATGCTGCTCTCTGCTGGGGGTCAGGCCCATTATGTACTTATTCTAATACCAATGATGGGAGTTCATGGGGAGATAGAGCTGGAAAGGCACTGGGGGCTTAAGGAGCCCTTTGGATATCTGTGGCTTTTATCTGAAGACTTGTTTCACTAATGGCGGGTCGGGACCCAAAGCATTTGTAGCATTCTGCTCTCTGGTCTTTTCAGTTTATTATTTGTTCACTATTCTGCACCTCTTTATACTGCTCAGACTACATGCTGTACTAACTTAATGTACTGTTTTGTGTGAGTATGTCTTTTCTACTTTTGTGAGGGTTCTTCCATTCAATGTGATATGTTTTGTCCCGACTGTGACTCTTGACTGTGTTGTTGCTCTGCTGCTCCTCCAGATGAGATCATGCAGCAGGAGAGCAGTCCCCTCTGTGCCATCGACATCACCCCTGACCTCAGGAAGCAGTTTGCCTTCCTCTCAGGTAACTCTTCCTGTCTGTCTGCTATAATACCGTCCTATAACACAGGACTGTACTGTTCTTCTACCTGATATACATTTCAGTTGAGCTGTCTGTTTCACCCCTCAGGATTTAACATTCAAATTATCCTGCTCATCATTTGTTTATCAGTGTTAGTCCAGCTACAGTACACTGGGGCTCCTTCTCTTCACATGACACTGTTTGTTTAGTGTGTATTTACATGTGTATATCGGTTTCTGTTGCGTATGAGGCAAATGTGGAGTTTCTGTTTTTCCAGGTGTCTTGTCAATTCAGTGTCTCTGTAATGCATGCATTACAGAAATCACTTAGGCTTGTGAGCAGACTTACACAAATTTGACTTTATTGAAAAACAAAATGGATAATATAATGGATATTGTCGTAGCATTGATTCCTTCACCACTGCATTCACCTCATTGAATATTAGACCCCCACCCCTGACACACACACACTTTGCCCCCTCTCTGTCCCCCTCTATGTTCTGCATGGAAGGTCACCTTGGGAACAGTGGCAGAGTGTTTATTGAATGTTCTCTGCCTGTCTCAGATGCAGCAGAATCAAAACAGTCAGCGAAACGATAACGGGGCATTTGCTGTTGCTAGGGTGATAATAGACGAGGGAAAAGCAGACAGATTGATATTCTGATCATGTAGGCTAACAGTACAGCTGCTCGCACACGCGTATGTGTTTGTGACTATTTCCCCCCATTTTCTAAGTGTATGTCTGTGTGTGTTGAAACACTGCAGAAGATACCCGTCTTTCTCACCCTCCTCGATCTCTTTCTCGCTGTGTCTGTTGCTCTTTCTTTCTCACTTGACCCTATCAAACCAGACTGGTTCGCCAGTCCCACTGGCGCCCTCTTGTGGTAATCCTTGTCGAAATTGTGTCAAGCAAATTACCAAGGAATGTGACAGTCTTCTCTGTTCCAGTGAACTCTCTGTTTTAGTGAACTTTCTTTTCTTAACTATTCTATGTTTCTTTCCCAGGAGGCCGAGGGCAGAACGGCAGCCCCATCATCGTGTTCCCAGAGTTCCCTGCATTCGGAGAGATCCAGGAGAGGGAGTTTCACAACGTGCTCACATATCTGACTAGCATCCCCAGGTGAGATTCTACATACCACACACACCCTTGCTTCTTCTGACACTTCCTGTGTCCGAGCTCCCATGGTAACCAGTCAGATCAGTCTATTTTACAGGAAGGGAACTGAGGAGAGGCATATGAATATTGAGCATGCATGAGGAATTAAGGAGAAATCAGATGAATGCAGAAGTTGCTAACCTCTACTGCAGCTGAAACTTATTTTTGTGTGTGTGTTAGCAATATAAAGCATACATAGACAAAAGACAATAGACAAACACACACAAACATCAATGACATTACACCTGCTCAGACCCACGTTCCCATCGCTTCCATTTCCAGTGCATGTAAGACTCTATTTCATATTACCTAAAATTGCGGTATTCTGTTTCTCTCTCTGTAGCCCATTTTTTTCTAGATTTAAATAATAATGCATTTGATTCATCCACTGTTTTAAGGATGAAGGGTCATTTGATTTTCAGTTTTTAAGCATTTTTTCTTCTTCTTCTAAATGATTGAGAAAAGTACAGTCCAGCCAATTGCCAGGTTGCAGTTGTAAATGAGAACTAGTTCTCAACTGACCTACCTGGTTAAATAAAGGTGAAATAAAACAATTTAAAAAATGGGTATCTATCTCACCTCACCCTCATGCCTTGAACTATTCAGATGGACAGATTCAAAGTACATTTATACTGTAAAACTTGACAGCCAACTTTCTAATTCCATCCATAACTTTTGGACTTTATAGCACTCCCTCCCTCTTAGTTGTACACTTAAGACCTGACTATATAATTTGTGAATGTTGTCTCTTGTATAATACATTTTGTACATTATTTTATACTGAATTAAGCATACATTTTCATTAACTGTCGTTAATGTTCCAACACTCCCTCCATCTTGTGCCAATATCAGTTATTTTTAGGTCTTAGTTCCAATAGTTTCTATTTGTTTCTAAGAGATTGTCCGTTGGTTAGGCTTTCTGCAAGGTTTTGTACATCTTACCTATCAAATTAGTATAATTTTCTGACTCAAATGAAATTCCCTCAACATTGCTCTGGTGGCCAAGATTTCAGATCGAAATAATTGTATTTCCTAATACCATGTAATTTACGGTTGCTATGCCTTTATCGGTGAATTCAGAAAAGCTACCCATGGATTGTTCCATAGAGGTGTGTTTTTAGGGAGTGATATTAGTTATTGTAGAATCTGTTTTATTTTCTTCCATATTGTTATAGGGTTCTTAACTATGAAGTTGTTCATGTTCTCCCGAGTGGCGCAGCGGTCTAAGGCACTGCATCTCATTGCAGTCCCTTGTTCGAATCCAGGCCGCATCACATTCGTGAATGGGAGTCTCATAGGGTGGCGTAAAATTGGCCCAGCGTCGTCCTGGTTTGGCCGGGGTCGGCCGTCATTTGTTCTTAACAGACTTTCCTATTTAAACAAAGGTTAATTTTAAAAAATATATATATAATAATGATCTTAGCTCCATCCATAAGCTTCCTTGTTCACCATACAACAGCGGGTAGGCAACGCTAGTCCTGGAGTGCTGCAGGCACTTCATGTTTTAACTGACTTGGAAGACCAATTGTGTTGAATTTAGGCAATCCCTGAACTGATCACTTAGCTGAGTTGGTCAGGTGTGGCCTAGTTCCTAACCCTGCCGTACAACATTGTTTATACTGGAGGTTAAACTAATGGTATCTCACATATTTTCAGTGCAAACCAAATGTGTTATCCTCAGCTCCTACTGACTGCTGTATAGAAATGGCCAGCAGGTGTCACTAGAGGCTCATATGCACTGCATGCTGCTTGAGGTAGAGTCCTTTAACCACTGATCTCCCCCTTCCCCCAATCCTAACCTCAACTACTGGGGCATTCTGTACCTACACTGGTTAAAAAAGGTTATATTTTTTTCTTACGGCTCTTTTCTTCTGCTTTATTATTCTTGTGTTTAGTGTGTCAGTGAGAGTGTTAGGTGAATGGATGTGTCTGGGCTGTCCCCTGTAGAGATCTCTTAGTGGAGAGGGAGGAGAGGTCGTCTCAATACACTCTCCTAATTAGCTGGCCAATGCAATAACCCCAGCCTGTTATCATATTAATGGCCTTACTGCAGAATGTCTTTGTGTACTGAGAGACTGGGGATGGGGGGATGGGGGGGTATCCTCCTCAAAGGGATTTCTGTCATAATTTCCCTATTTTTTTCCTGTCTATCTTTTCTCTTCTCATCCTTTGCCCTTTTCTCTCTTTCTCTAGCTCCCATTCCTTCCTTCTCTCTCCTTCCTCTCTTCCTCACTCCATCCTTGTCAATTGAGGCATGTAGTGGGTCTAAAATTGAAACTCCAGTGGTCCTGACTGTTTAGGTTTGAATAATGCATGCATACAGCTGAGCTGCAGTACATGTGCGTGAATACACCAGCCAACAGACAAGCTCTTACAGCTACTCCTGCACCTAATGGTGGCATACAGGGTTGAAGCCACTTACACACCTGGTCCACATATCCACATCACATTCTAAACTGGTGTAGAAGAGATGTGTTGCAACCCCTGCATGGCTTCTTTTCTGTGACTCTTTAGGTCACTGCTGACATCACAACCTTACAAAAAGTCAAAGTTGAGCTGATGGAGAGAGGGCCTGAGGCTAAAGCTGCTCAGAGCAGACGGACAGATGGCCAGGAATTCATCAGGGCAATTTTGTGTGTGTGTGTGTCTTGACCTTGAATACAGAACTATTCAATATTTACCACTTCAATTTCAAACAGAATACATTTGGATAAATATATATATATTCATGAAAATAATTTGGCAAAGTAGGGGTTTTGGAGAGGGTGCATAATATTCCACAGTTTCAAATTCCTTTTGAAGGCATTCCCAATTTTAAGTTAATTTTCCTGTGTCCTGGTCTGCCGATGAGGCATGGAATTTTTCCATATCCTAATCCCTTTTTCCCCTCCAGTGGGAAAAGCCCGTTTACGCTGCGTAAATCGCCAAACACTCACTAAATTAATTAGCCGCCTGTGTCCTTGGGCAGACCAGGTTTCTCTCTCTCTCTCTCTCTCTCTCTCTCTCTCTCTCTCTCTCTCTCTCTCTCTCTCTCTCTCTCTCTCTCTCTCTCTCTCTCTCTCTCTCTCTCTCTCTCTCTCTCTCTCTCTCTCTCTCTCTCTCTCTCTCTCTCTCAGGTTGAGGTAGAACAATGACAGGAGGATTTGAGAGTGACTGAAACTTGAAGAGCTCATTATAAAGCTTTTTTAAATCTGTTTTTAATTTGATTTACAGCCTGCCTTGCTTCAGGCTGTTAGAAGGGGTGCAGTATGGCATTAAGGGGGAGCGTAGTGCAAGGGTGTGTGTGTGTGTGTGGTGTTTGTGCGCACCCGTGCAGGATTGTGTGTTACGCAGTCCCATTCCACAACACAGCTAGCAGGGGTTCCACATACATCAGGCAACCACCGCAAGAAATCCAATTATTTAGACACCCCTCCAAGTGACTCCTTCTCAAATCAATTATAAACTCCACCATGAATATTTAAATTAATTTAATTTCACATGCATTATTCCTCAATATGTTTCTGTGTTCATTCAGCTGTGCGAGTGTGTGTTGCAGAAACAATCGAATCCTAGAAGTGGTGAATCAATTCCTCTGTGTATAGATCACCCTTTCTGGCAGTTTTTTATCCGAACCCTGAAACCATACATACACTATACAAAGGTATGTGGACACCCCTTCAAATTAGTGGATTCGGCTTTTTCAGCCACACCCGTTGCTGACAGGTGTATAAAATCGAGCACATAGCCATGCAATCTCCATAGACAAACACTGGCAGTAGAATGGCCTTACTGAAGAGCTCAGTGTCTTTAAATGTGGTACCGTCATAGGATGCCACCTTTAAAACAAGTCAGTTTGTCAAATTTCTGCCCTGCTAGAGCTGCCCCGGGATTACTGTAAGTGCTGTTATTGTGAAGTGGAAGCAACAACGGCTCAGCCGTGAAGGTACGCAACACAAGCTCACAGAACGGGACTGTCGAGTGCTGAAGTGCGTAACAATTGTCTGTCCTCGGTTGCAACACTCACTACCGAGTTCCAAACTGCCTCTGGAAGCAACGTCAGCACAATCACTTTTCGTCAGGAGGTTCATGAAATTAGTTTCCATGGCAGATCAGCTGCACACAAGCCTAAAATCACCATGCACAATTCCAAGCATTGGCTGGAGCAGTGGAAACAGGTTCTCTGGAGTGAGGAATCACGCTTCACCATCTAGCAGTCTGACAGACGAATCTTGGTTTGGTGGATGCCAGGAGAACGCTACCTGCCCCAATGCATAGTGCCAACTGTTAAGTTTGGTGGAGGAGGAATAATGGTCTGGGGCTGTTTTTTCATGGTACGGGCTAGGACCTTTAGTTCCAGTGAAGGGAAATCTTAACGCTACAGCATACAATGACATTGTAGACAATTCTGTGCATCCAACTTTGTGGCAACAGTTTGGGGAAGGCCCTTTCCTGTTTCAGCATGACAATGCCCCCGTGCACAAAGCAAGGTCCCTACAGAAATGGTTTGTCGAGATCAGTGTGGAAGAACTTGACTGGCCTGCACAGAGCCCTGACCTCAACCCCATCGAACACCTTTGGGATGAATTGGAACATCGACTGCGAGCCAGGCCTAATCGCCCAACATCAGTGCCTGACTTCTAGTGGAAAGCCTTCCCAGAGGAGTGGAGGCTGTTATAGCAGCAAAGGGGGAACCAACCCATGATTTTGGAATGAGATGTTCACACATACTTTTGGCCATACTAGTGTATGTGATTCTTTGTGTTCTGAGACTAAGTAGCAAGCCTATTTTATCACATAATCTATACTCTCTCTCTATGCCCAATATATATTCTCTCTCTCTCTCTCTCTCTCTCTCTCTCTCTCTCTCTCGTGCTCTTGTGCTCTCGTGCTCTCTTTCTCTCATACAGTATAAATCACTAAACCATTTCGGTCCTCAAAGGTTCCAGTGCTAGACTCTATATCTCTTCCTTTTCTATCTCCTTCTTTTTTTCCCTCTCTCCCCTCCTCCTTCTCTGCTGCTGAAAAGAACCGGTCTGCTCTTTTGAATGCTTGAGCAGGTAGAAGAGAACAAGAGAGGAGGATGAAAGGGAGAAAAAGAGGATGAATTGAGAGAGAGAGAGAGAATGAAAACCCTTCACACAGAGAGAGAGAGAGAGAGAGAGAGAGACTGCAGCTCCCCTCCTCTCCATCAGCCCATCCCTTCCCTCATTTCCCCAGGTCTTCTGACTGGCCACTGGGGCTGTCTGTCACCCCTCTGCCAGGCTGGGATTGGCTAGTGGCACGGCAGTTCCTGGCACATCATTGGTTGATCGGTGCAGTGGCGGAGGCTGGTTTTTGTGATTAGTCTTGCTCTCCCTACCTCCAACACAAAACAGCACCAGAGACACAGGCAGATCTGACTCTCAGGCATCTATTTTCCTCTCTTCTCTCCTTCTGTTTTCGGTTTCAATATGGAATTATTTATCCCTTTTTCTCTATTGGGAGATTTGGAATAGCAGAGTTGTTCTCGTGTGAGGAGGAGAGGAACCGTTGAGGAGGAGTGGATATGTTCGGTTCATCAGTTTGCTGTGACCAGTCAGTGTGTGTGTGTGTGTGTGTGTTTGGCTGCTAAGGTGTGAGTACTCATTTTACCTCTAAAAGGCGTGTGGTGTGTGTGTGTATAGTTGATTCTGCTGACTGGCTACACATGGGACTTTGTTTCCTCTACCTGAATCCCTTTCATGATACTACTGCGGGCAACAGTGAGAGAGGCGGTTTTAGGACCTCTGATTTTGGGGTGCTGGTCTTACAACTCTATATCTTTCTCTGTGTGGATTGGACCAGTATCTTGAAGGAGTGTATAGTTGAACAAACTGGCATCCCCCTCTCACCGTGGACTAGGACAGTGTTTTTGAAGCATCTTTTCCTTGCCTGTACATAAGCGGACTGAGCTGAGGGTAGGTCTCTACTCAGGCCTGACTCTCTCCAGTCTCCATCTGCGGTCTTGTTATGGTCATGTGTGCAGTAGGGTCAGGTGTTAGTGGTTGTGTTGACTGCGATCCCATCTCTTTTTTCCAGTCTGTCTGCAGCAGGAGTGGGTTTTATCCTGGTCATTGACCGGCGGCAGGACCGATGGGCAGCCGTCAAGGGGACCCTGCTCCGCATTGCAGTAAGTAACCGAGCGAGCGTGTGTGTGTGTGTGTGTCTGGCTTTATAAGGGGGAGTGTGTCTTTTGTGTCTATGCCTCTCTGTCTGTCTTTCTGTGTCTGTCTGTCTAAGACATTTCTTTAATTATGTGTTGGGTGGAGCACCAGGTTTGAGAGGCCCCATCCTTACACTGTCAGCCCGAGGGCAGAGGAGGTTTGGCAGACAAGAGGTGTCAGAACACCCCCTCCTCTTCTCAGAGCTCCACATCTGTGCCACAAAGTAGGGATTAATATCACAACTTCCCTAGGGGGCAGATATGAACTACCCCCCACCTACACACAGGCACCATCCGGTTCAGCCCTGTTACTCCCCTGCCTCGGGGGCAGAATCAACAGCCAATACAAGAAGGACAAGAGAGAGATGAGAGATGTGATCTCCCCACATTACAAGAAAGCACGCTGGAGGGATATGACATCGAGTGTCTTTTAGTTTCACACTGTAAACCATGTTTTGATGAACACTGTGTAGAAAATGTGTAGATGCAGAATGGGGACAAATGGCACAAAACTCAATCCATAGATAAACTCTGACACTGACTTGAATGGATAAAGATGGAAAGAAATCTTAAGTCTGTGTGTGTTTCCCATGCTGTGGTAGTGATGTTGTATCTCTATCCAGCCCCACTAAATTCTCATTTCACTCACTCTTTGTTACTGTCTCTTTGTTCATATCTTCCTTCATCCCTTCTCTCTCTCTCTCTTTCAATTCATTTATGCCACTTTACAGAGATATACTATCTTAATTTGACCAGTTTCTCACAGCAGGAAAATAATCCTGCAGCAACAAGAAATGGGGATTATTATGTGGATTATAAATAAAGGGCGACTGCCCTTTGTGATTTAGCCTCATGCTAGTGACCATGACTGAATTCAAATGTGAGTTGTTATCGGGGTGTGGTTTGATGTGGGTGTCTCGTGTGTGTTCACAGGTGGTAAGAGTTACTCTTTGAAGGAATGTTTCCTCTCCAGTCACAACTGGTGTTCAGGCTGTCTCTGTCTCTGTCTCTGTCTCTGTCTCTGTCTCTGTCTCTGTCTCTGTCTGTTTCTGTGTCTGTCTGTTTCTGTGTCTGTCTGTCTCTATGTCTGTCTGTCTGTCTGTCTCTGTCTCTCTCTCTGTTTTCTGCTACATGACAGCTTGCTGGCAGCTGAATACAGTGTGAGCTGTGAGGGATTGGTGATTAGCGTTCAGTGTGTTTGTTTTTGTGATACATTGGTTGATACATGGTTTGAGCGCCATATGGTTGTCTATTAATAGCACAGGATTTCCAATGGCTTTTTCTGTTAAAAATTACAGTAACAATACAGACCTGCATGATTCATATTGATTTTAATCAATACCTATATCCTAAGTGCTGTTTAACCCCATATGACTGCATTATTGGTTTCAGCACTCACACACACACACACACACACACACACAGGGGAAATAAGCAATAAGTGGATGCCTGTGAGTTCTCTGTCATTGACACGAAAGCTTAGAGTTTCACCGGGAGAGATGATTTCCTAGACAGAGGAAGATATATAGAGAGAGAGATGAACATGAACCTCCAGGCTCCACTGGGACATGGAATGCTCCCTCCCTCGTTTCAAATTAAATCAAGCTTTATTAATCCCACATGGGGGGGGGGGGGGGATTACAGCCTGACAGGCTGGTAATGGGAGGCACTCAGTCACCTCAGGAACGGCTGCTAAATGCAGCGCACACACACACACACACACACACACAGGCCGTGTAATGAACAGTAATGAATGCTGGCATGAGCTGAGCCGGTACTATCACAATCTATTGAGGACGCATCCCAGACCTAATGATGTTTAACTGGTACTGAGTTGGAGCCTGGACTGTGAAGGGTTAGTGCATTGCCATGCATGGGTGGTTTTCAGACTGGGAGAAACAGGCAGAGAGACGGAGGCAGAGAGCAGCAGTTGTTTATGGTGTGGTCCCTAATTAAAAGTCTATAGGGTTACTGTGGTTTCACTCTCTCCCTAGAGACAAACCGTCTACACTCTGTGTCCACTGTTTTTGACCAGAACTAGTGGGTCATGACCACAATTACCAACCCACCAGTGGCATCCAGTCAGAAGGTTGTGGCCGAACGGTTACAACACTCATCTGGGAGTCAGACTAGTTCCTTATATTTACTGTCTCCTAAATCCACCCAACCACCTTTTTCAAAACAACTTCTACTGAATTGCAACACATTAATTTCTTCCTCTCCAGCTGATATTGGGGTTTTGTAGGGTACATTGCTAGTGAATGGCCAGTCCCCTTCATAGTGAAGTGTCTGAGGTCATTGAGAGCTCTCTCTAGTTGGGCTGCAGAGAGGAACAGTTTATTGATTCATTCATTCCATTAAGTTTGTGTATTCCCTACTGGTTGTTTGTTAATCAGTCTTAGATCTGTCATTTCTGCTTAGGCCAGCATTCTCTCTCTCTCTCTCTCCAATCAATCAAACCCTGTGTGTGTGTGTGTGTGTGTGTGTGTGTGTGTGTGTGTGTGTGTGTGTGTGTGTGTGTGTGTGTGTGTGTGTGTGTGTGTGTACTACATTATCTTACGCATCAATTCAGTAATGGGAATCTGTCTCCACCACCGGCTAACGCAATAATATTGATCTTGCTGTGGCTTTATATGTACAGTTTGAGTCTTACCTTAGGCTTCAGGGATATACACTGTATGCTAATTTAGCTCCTAATTATGTCTGGGGGTCTGCTTTTAAATAGTTTCTCTCTGACCCTCCAAGGTCTTTGTCTCTCAGCTTTATTCTACCCTTTGTGTGTGTGTGTGTGTGTGTGTGTCTGCGCGCGCACTGCTACATTATGCATGCTGTGGCATCTTGGTAACACACAGATACATGTCACTGCCTGCTATCCTGAGGTATCAAATGTCCTTATGTCTTGCTAGTGTGTTGTCTAGACTGAGAGCTATGGGGGATGCAGTCTACTCCTGTATTATAGACGTCCTCACAGTTCTCTCTTCATCCACCCTTCTCTCTACTCCTCTCCCCTCCCTTTCCTGTGTGTAGGGTTCGTTCCCAGGGAACCTGCAGTTGGTTCTGGTATTGAGGCCCACCACCTTATTCCAGAGGACTCTATCAGACATCCTGTTCAAGTTCAACAAGGATGAGTTCAAGATGAAGGTGCCGGTACGCAGAGGCAGCAGCATACGCACACACGCGCACGCACACACACACACACACACACACACACACACACACACACATTCATAGACTACATTCACCATTGCGTTTTTCTATCCTAAATTGTTGCTTGTGTGTCTGTGTAGGTGATTATGCTGAGTTCTGTGACTGAGCTCCACTCCTACATTGACCGGACACAACTGACTACTGAGCTGGGAGGAACCCAGGAGTATTGCCACGAGAAGTGGATCTCACACCGCACTGTGAGTACACACACACACACTCTCTCACACACACACAAGTGCTGCAGCTGGCCCAGAACAGAGCCGCACATCTTGCTCTTCATTGTGATCAGAGGCCTAATATTAATTCTATGTATGCCAGTCTCTCTTGGCTAAGAGTTGAGGAAAAACTCAGCTAAAAAGCGCTCCGTGCTCACAGGAAAAAAAACTCCCTCCAAATTCGCTCCATTCATTAAAATCACAATTTAACCAACACCCATCGATTTCTGTGACTACCTAGACCTACTAATTGGTGTTTTAAGTATTGAAACGAACCATATGGATTTGAATAAACATGAAAAGGTGAATGTCAGAAGTGAACATCATTTCAAATAGGCTCATGCGATGATGCCTGGAGAGCCGGCCAGCAGCGGAGAATATCCTCTCCACACTTGCAGAGCCACTGGGGCTCAACACCCTTTGGTTGGGCAGAGTTGCAAGAGTTGTTGTTTTATTTTTCTCTAGGTAGGCCTAAAGGTTTTTAGGCAAAATAGCCCAATCAAAACGGAAAGCTCCTTGAATTTGGGAATATGCCAGACCTATTGGGCCAAAATCAATTATGGCCTAGTGAGTAGAAAACAACAAACATTTTTACGAGATCCGATTTTTTTTTGTTTATAAATACTAAAATGCTACACTGACACTCCCTCTCTTGCTTCTCATCTTTGTAAGTCACTTTGATTTAGCACCCTTGATTTAGCACCTGTGTGTTTTATCAGTTTCTTCATGAAAATATTTAGCAAACTCAATGACATTAGGCTATAGCAGCACAAAAGTAGACTACAAATGCATGCTGGGGCGGGCATGCCCTGAGCACGTGAAGTCAGCGCTTCTGGAGCGAAAGCTGACGCTCCTCGCTCTGCACCCAGCTCCGCTCACATACTCTGCCGTCGGCTAATGGGGATCCTAATAAGTCAAAATCAAACACACACACACACACACACACACACACAGAGATACACATCCAGCAAATACACAACCAACAAATACACAGTGATCACACAGCATAAACGCTAGAACCATGGCCCAGTTCCCTAGTGTTGGACTAATAACCTTTTTCTCAGTCAAGCTATGCATGTTGTTATCTAACAATGTATTATATCTATCTGTGTGAAGGCCATTGAGGGCTTTGCTCTGATGGTAAAGAGAACAGCTCAGATCCTGCAGTTGTTTGGGACAGAGCTAGCAGAGACTGAACTACCCAACGACATCCAGGCTACCAGCAACCTACTTGGGACACACACCAACAAGACGAGCAAGATGAAGGTACAGAGCACACACACACACACACACACTCCTCCAGGAAGATGACTACACAAAATAATATGATGGGGTAAATCGTTGTCTTATTGTCTTTATCCCACACCACTGATATCAGAGTGATAGTGTTGGTGTGTGTATTTGATTCCCCTGATGTGTTCCTGCCAGGAGGATCTGCTGGTGGCTTTAGGACAGGGCAGCAGACTGTTGGAGAGTATTAATGAACCAGTGGTCAGAGACCCAGACCACAACATGAACCAGGACGAACTGGAGAACCTGGCAACCGTACAGAGGTTAGAACACTCACTGGGAACCTTGAACCCTGGAGTTAGAACACACACTGAGAACCTAGAACACTGGGGTTAGAACACACTCAGGGCACCTAGAACACAGGGGTTAGAACACACACTAGGGACCTAGAACATGGGGATTAGAACACACTCAGGGCACCTAGAACACTTGGTTCAGAGATACACAGGAAATCTAGAACACTGGAGGTTAGAGGTTAGAACACACACAAGCTTTTGCTCATCACCATGATAAGGACTGGCAGTGCTGGGTCCTCTGAGGTCAGAAGGAGTATTTTGGGGATCACTGGTGACAGAGAAGCCAACAGGCATCTTTCACATTCAACTCAGTAGAGTGAGCAAAACACACCCAGAGGAATAGCAGAACATGTCTCCTCTTTTCTAATCTTCTCTCCCTCTTTATCTCCATTTTTCTCTTTCCCTGGCACCATCTCTTTCACCCCCTCTGCCCCATCTCTCCCTCTCTCTCACCCTTTCACCATCTTTCCCTCCCCATCTCTCCCTTCCCCTCTCCTCTATCCATCTTCTCCCCTCTCCATCCCCCTATCTCGCTCTCCCTCTCGTCAATCAGACTGCTTTCCCAGTTGAATGAGACAGAACGGGCATTTGATGAGTTCTGGGTGAGACATCAGACCAAGCTGGAGCAATGTCTGCTGCTCTGCCACTTTGAACACAACTACAGTGAGGTAAGTGGGACAACACATGACTACACACACCTGACTTCTGTTCACCTTGGGTAACATACACTAGTTACAGTACCTGAGAGCAATATGCCAGAGAGCAACATACACTTTACCAAACTACGTAGATCACCGAGGCAATTAAACCCCTGATCTTGGTACACCTATGGGACATTGACACGGCCAACTGTGTGTGTGCATGTCACACCTGATCTTTGTCTACCATGCCTGTGTGTGCATGTACAACCGGATCGGAGTATACATTGTGTTTGTCATAGTAAATGTCATTACATCTCTCTGTATGTGTCAAACCTGTGTGTGTTCTAACTGTTGTGCTGCTGATCCAGGTGAGGTGTCTGCTGGACCAGGTGGCAGAAAGATTGACAGCTTTCTCGGAGGTGGGAATAAGCCCCGCCCACGCTGATCACATCTTCCGCGAGCTGAGCAGCCACGAGGAGAGAGTCTGTGTAAGTAAACGAACACACTGATAGACATGTATTGTCCAGACTACGTATAGAAATCAATAATGTCTCATCTTTCCATCTCTCTCTCTCTCCCGCCTACCCCACTTTCTCTCTCTCTCTCTCTTTCTCGCTCTCTCTCGCTCTCTCTCCCCTCTCCCTCTGTAGGAGGTATTGGACCGAGCCCTGACTCTGGCCCGTGAGGGTGACGAGTTGATCCAGAGCTCCCACTATGCTGAGGACTCCATCCAGCCCAAATGCATCGAGCTCCGAGACGTGAACGAGGAACTGAGCACCTACCTGAGAGCAAAGAAAGACCACTTACTCAGAGCTATGGAGCTGCACCACAACCTGGAGAGGGTGAGAGATCACACACAAAGTCAATAAAGTAAATTAAATGCATGCAGAAACACACATAAACCCCTAAAAACACACTCTCAACCCCCCTCTATCCCAGGCTGCTAAGTGGTGTGATGATGGCATCTACCTGCTGGCCTCTCAGCCCGTGGACAAGTGTCAGTCACATGACGGGGCGGAGTCAGCGCTGCAGGAGATTGAGCGTTACCTGGATACGGCGGAACAGAACAAACTGACTGATCCTAGTGCTATCTGCAGGGACTACGAGACAGTGCTCAACCAGGAGTTCAGGGTAAGGGGATCCACCTCTATGACTTGGACATGCACTCAGACCTGGATTCATGTCATTAAAATGTGTCATCATAATGTGATCAATTCAATGTAAAGAAAAGATGACACCGCAAACAGCTATCAAAACCTGTGAGTGTCCCAGAGTGTAATTCTGCTCCCTGGTCCTCTTCTCTTCCTCCTCCTCCTTCTCCTCATCCTCTCCTATTCTTCTCTCCTCTCCTCCTCTCTCATCCTTTCGCCTCTCCTCCCTCAGGACCAAGTGGAGAAGGTGTTCCAGAAGCAGGTGTCCATGCAGGAGATGTTTGAGAAGAGGATGGTCAGTCTGAAGAAGCTGGCAGCCAAACAGACCAGGCCAGTCCAGCCTGTGGCCCCTAGACCTGAAGCCAACAAGTCCCCACTGTCCTCGCCAGGTGAGTCCTTATATACCACCTGTCCTGAAGTACCACGTGTTTACACATCAGCACCCTGTCCTCACAAATACAGTCCTGACATAGGGTTAATGTTATTTTAACTAGATGGGTCAATATTTATTTAGATAAGTGTACAGTGTTAATATCCCACCTCACATCCTCCACTCTCTCTTTCACGACCCCATAGCAAAGAGAGTGCTGGAGAAAAGCTGCTCAGAGGGAGACTCTGTGAACAGGGTCAGCTGTAGAAAAGTAAGTAGAGGTCCTCTTACTTTGGTCTCTGTTTTACTTTGGGGTTGTATTATCATACCTGCAGTATGCATGTCAAATGAGACACTAGCTCCAGTATTTTCAGCAGACACTCATCCTGTGGTGTGTTCTCAGGTGGAGGGCCAGCTACAGAGCAACAGAAGTGCCTCTCTGTCAGAGGAGGACGAGAACCTGGCCATCCTCAGAAAGTATGTTTTGTTTGTGTTTTGTCTGATGTTATGATTTTATGTCTGGCTGTGTATCTGTGAGTCTGTGGTGTTTCTCTGACTTGTGTGTCGCGTTTCACCCATAGAGATAACAATGATAAAGATTCCCTTATCATCTTGTGTCTGTATCATGTAAGCCTGAACTGTCTACATTCTGTCTGACTGTGCTCTCTCTATGTAGACATGTAATGAATGAGCTGCTGGAGACAGAGAGGGCATACGTGGAGGAGCTGCTCTGTGTTCTACAGGTGTGTATCCCTCTATCCCTCTCCCCTGAACCATCTGAAACCTCTCCGTCCTCCTCTAACACGTGTGTGTCGGACCTTGACTGTGTTTGTCCTAATGTGTGTTTCAGGGCTATGCCTCAGAGATGGACAACCCAGCCATGGCCAGCCTCATACCCACTCCTCTGCAAAACAAGAAAGATGTGCTGTTTGGCAACATGCCAGAGATCTACCACTTCCACAAGAGGTAAATGAGCACCCCCTAGCGGTTATTAATGGTGCTTACACAGTGATGGGACTACACAGGCATTGCACTGACTGACTGCTCATCTCTTTCTCTCTGCATCCCTCTTCCTTGTGATCTTCCAGGACCTTTCTGAGGGAGTTGAAAGAGTACGAAGACTGCCCAGAACTTGTGGGTCGGTGTTTTCTGGAGAGGGTGAGTGTTTGGAGATAGAACTGGGAAATGTTGTCACTACTCTGATTGTTGTGAAGTGTTTGTGATGCCAGGGTATTTCTCTCTCAACCTTGCTCTCTTTTCTTTATTCGCTTTCTCTCTCTCTCTCTCTCTCTCTCTCTCTCTCTCTCTCTCTCTCTCTCTCTCTCTCACACAGATGACAGACCTTCAGATTTATGAGAAGTATTGTCAGAATAAACCTCGCTCTGAGAGCTTGTGGAGACAGTGCTCGGACTGCGCCTTCTTCCAGGTACACACCATATACGCACCTCCCCTAAGGTACACACACCCAACAGCTTCAGGCCTAAGTGGTTGTTATCTCCTACTAATGTATTCTCCCTGTTCTGGTCTATACCAGGAGTGTCAGAAGAAGCTGGAACATAAACTGGGCTTAGACTCCTATCTCCTGAAACCTGTCCAGAGGATCACCAAATACCAGCTCCTGTTGAAGGTAGAACCAGTACTTGTCCTTTTATACGTTGTCTCATGGTCCGAGCATTCTGGTCTACTCCTTTGTGTTCATAATGTCTCATAATATGTGCATGTGTATGTTGTAGGAGCTTCTGAAGTACAGTAAGGGCTGTGAGGGGTCAGAGGACCTGCAGGAGGCGCTCACCTCTATCCTTGGCATCCTGAAGGCTGTCAACGACTCCATGCACCTCATCGCTATCACTGGATACGATGTGAGTTCATCATCGATCAACTTCACATTCTCTGAAATGTACTGCATATTCCTTTCATGGCGTCAACATCACATTATTTTAGAGATTGCGTCAACATATCAATATTACATAAGACTGCAGCACCATAGCTTCTGATGAGACATTAACTTTCTCCTGACCGGTGACCCTTCTGATAGGGTAACATGGGCGACCTGGGCCGGCTGCTGATGCAGGGATCGTTTAGTGTGTGGACAGAACACAAGAAAGGTCACGCCAAGGTCAAGGACCTGGCCCGCTTCAAGCCCATGCAGAGACACCTGTTCCTGCATGAGAAGGCTCTGCTCTTCTGTAAGAGACGGGAGGAAAACGGGGAGGGCTACGAGAAAGCCCCCTCCTACAGCTTCAAACAGTCCCTCAGCGTGAGTGTCTGTCTGTCTGTCTGTATGTCTGGCTGTAGTATGTCTAACATTGTTTGATATTGCAAGTGAGTTAAAATTTAGGTTTTAGAAGCTAACATTTTCCAAAATGGTATGCCCTCTACCAGATGAGTGCTGTGGGCATCACTGAGAACGCCAAAGGTGACAACAAGAAGTTTGAGGTCTGGTGCAACTCACGGGAGGAGGTGTATATCGTTCAGGTGAGTGGTTTTGCCCAAACGACAGATACAGACTATTTAGATACAACAATGAAACCCATTTCTGTTTTTTTTTTTTTTTCAGGCCCCGACGTCTGAGGTAAAAACTATGTGGGTGAAGGAGATCCGGAAGGTTCTGACAACACAGCTGGAGGCCTACAGAGGTAGGCAGGGTGTCTGTCTGTGGCAGACCTGGTGTCAAATAGTACTAGTTTTCTCTCTAATACTTTGAGTATATTGTAATTACATTGAGTATTACATTCACTGGTCATGATGTAGTGGGACTGTAGTTGATCTCCCTGCGTGTCTTCCAGAAGCCAGCCAACAGAGGCCGTCAGACGGATTGTTCCAGTTCCCCCCTGGTGTTGGAGGACCTGTCAGCCTCAGGTCAGTCATCTGAGCCATACTGACCTATTACAGAGTCAGAGCCTCTCATTCACAAATGAGAAGTAGTCAAAGACCCACAGAATGTTATGCACTGTATATTACATGGAATAATGGGGCCTGTTTAGGGGAATGTAACAGAAGATTCAGACAGAAATGTAACATGTAGAACAGATATGATTGTGTCTATCTGCGACGTTCAGAAACCTGAATACAACATGTTGTCTTACCGAAGTGTGTTGCAGTGTGAGTTTGACTGACCTGTTTCTCCTCCTGTCTCCTCAGTCCATTTAGAAGAGGGGAGAGGAGCATGAAGGAGAAGGGAGAACCCAGCAGCCCCGATGCTAACTCCTGCTCCTTCCCAAAGACCAAAGGTGAGCAGAGAGCGAGAGAGGGGAGGGTACTGCTGTATAACACAAAGACCGCTCAGACACCACCACCTTTCAACTGGGTCCAATGCTAAATTCAAAGCGATTCTTTACTCGCAACTGTATTTAATAGTTATCACTTTCCTAAAGCTTTTCTTGTTTCAGCCAAACAAAACTCTCCTGACTTTTATTCTTAACTAAATGTTGCTTCTATCTCTGTGATGAGTTGACTAATCTTTCTCTTCCCACCATTTGCCTATGTCTTCACTTCTTTCTATTTCTCATTTCTTTCTCTCATCACTGCACTTTCCTTCTCTCCATCCCTTCCTTCTTTTATGCCTCACACACCTCTCCCTGTCGCTCTCCTCTTTCTCATCCCACTCGCCTCTCCCTCCTTCCCTCTCTCCCCTACTCCTCTCCTTCTCCTGGCCCAGAAGAAGCAGCGACCAGTCCTACCTCAGACAGAGCAGCTGTGGCTAAAAAGCGTTTTACCTTGCAGGGCTTCAGCAACTTCAACAAAGGTAACAGCCCTAGCTGGCCACCAGGGGTTGCCATAGTAACCGTGTACATTGTTACTATATGTCAGCACTATAGCCTGCAACAGGATAAAACATGGCATGCTTCCTTCCACAGACCTCTCACCTCCTGACAATAAAAGCTTAACTTTACCCAGGATGCCCCTCTCTCCATCAGGTACCTGACAATTTAGCTAAGGTGACCATAGATTAGAATCTAGAGGTAACTTTGTTCCATAGCTTAAGTCAGTGTTTCCCAACTTCAGTCCTCGAGTACCCCTACAGCACACATTTTTATTGTAGCCTTCGAGCACAGCTGATTCAACTTGTCAACTAATCATCAAGCCCTTGATGAGTTGAATGAGGTGTGTTTGTCCGGGGCTACAATTAAAATGTGCTAGAGTTGTACTGTAGCTGATGGTGAATAGACCGCTTTAAGGACCCTGTATCTCTGTTTTTAACCCCTGTAGTCTGTCTTAGTGTAGTGTGCTGGAGGATAATAATGTTAGAACAACATACAGTTAGAACATACAGTTTGTGGTGCTCCTTTGAATGTCCTCTGCTCTCATTATTTGTTTGCGCTTAATTTAACTTCCACTTTAAAGATATGTTACTCCTGATATGTGTCTTATTTGAGTGTTTTGCTGCTCCTCTTCTCTTTCTTCCTCCTCTTTTCCTCTTTTATTCCTGTGTCCCTGTGTTGGCTAGGATCTCTCACAAGCCCTGACCATAAAACCAAACGTCATGAGATAAAGAGTGATCCTACTCCGTTCGGCTTTAAAGGTACACCTTCCCATAATAACCCTATTCACTGTATCTGTGGTCGACCATGGTCGCTGCATTTGATCATTTCAACCGTGGTTGGTCAGGGTGTATTGGTTTATAGACGGCGGATTCTCCCCTCAGACAAGTGAATAAGGTTCATCAGGGAATGTATGATTTGCTGTGTTGACTGACAGGCAACCGGAGTCATAGTTGCCATGGTCGGTCATTCATTGTGGTTGAGCAAGTTCGCTGCGGTCGATCTCTTTAACCATGCTTCAATAGGGTCGTATGTATCTTTCTCTCAGACCCAGGCCCTCATGATCACCTCCACCTGGGCAGAGTCAGGTGGCTCAGCACCTCAAGTCTCTTACAGGTCAAGATGGGAGGTACCGTACAGCACTCAACTGGACTGGACTTTTTTAGACTAAGATGTGTGGTGATCACAAAATGGCTGCCGAGGTGCCCCTCTCACTCCCTGCACACTGTGTTCCCCTGCCTGAGTGTGTGAATACACATGACCACCTAAATACATATGTTGATATGTTTGTCAAAACAACATCACATTCCTTATTGCTGAGTAGTGTTGTGGTTTCTGAATGGTCCACACGATTACTGTAGTCTCACTCCATTCGACTTGGCCCTGTTCTTTCTTATCGCGGTCCACCCTGTCACTAGACCGTGTCTGGTCTAACAGAGGTTGCTGAAATGCCTACTCTCAATGCCCCCCCTCTCCCTCCTCTAGGATGGACCAAGGGCTCTCTTTCATTGGACGCCAATGAGGAGAATGATGGCTACTCTAGCCCTGAAGAGCCCCTGAACTCAGATCCCGAGGACGAGAGGGGAAAGAAACTAGTGAGTGTGCGTGCGTGCGGGTGTGAGGATACTCAATCCACTCCAAGCTGGGATGTGGTTCCACGTACAAACAGTTTAAAAAAATAATTGTTTACAATCATGCATACAATCTAACATCATATTTTGACTGTGTACAGTGTGCAGGGAAGTACACAGTGGTGTCTGACTATGAGAAGGGAGAGGCACAGGTCCTGTCAGTCAAGAGTGGTGAAACGGTGCAGCTGATCAAGGAGGGAGATGACGGACAGTGGTGAGAATATTACTTTGGCACCCTTACACTTGATTGGGCTTCACACTTTAACAGTCAGAACCTATTCCAACAGGGTCACATTCAATAGGGAATACCATAGTGCAGGTCTCTCCAACCCTGTTCTTGGAGAGCTACTCTTCTGTAGGTTTTCACTCCAACCCCAGTTGTAACTAACCTGTTTTCAAAACATTTTAAAACAGTTAATAAAAACGATATTCTTATAAGTTGCAGTCCCTTTTCTTTTGTACCTAATGAATACAACCCATTATTCAGATCTGAGCAGTGGTGACTTGATGATCAAGGGGTTGTGTGTGTTTCTGTGTTGGTGCAGGTTTGTGAAGAACTTGAAGACCAAGCAGGAGGGCTGGGTGGCTGCAACCAACCTTCTCACCCTGATTGGAGAGTCCAAGTCCTGCCAGTCTCTCACCAGCTCAGGTAAAACCGCCTCTCCGTGTAGAAGTATGTGGAGGGGTGTGCGTGTAATGTGGATCTCTCTTAAACCATCTCCTCTAACCTCTGGACTCCCTGTGTATGTCTGTGTGTATTCCAGAGGGCAGTGGCTCAGGGAACCTCAGCAATTCATCAAGCTGCTGTGAGACTTACACCAGCTTCTCTGACATCAAGCCCTGAACCGTCCACCCTTCCCTGGCCCCATCAGTTCACCCCAGGCCCTTTGTCTCCAGACACTAACCCAACAGCACCAGCTGGTGGCTCCCCCAGCAAGACAGCACTTTCTCCCCCCAACCTAAACACAACTTCCCCCCACTTCACCCAGAGGGCAAGCCCCTTGATTAGGATACTGGTCAGCAACTTCATGAAGATGCCAACAATAGACAAATGTCATTGACTAGAGAATGGACTCCGGCGCCCTTGTGTAGTTAAAGAGACACAGTGCAGTGTAGGTGGGCAGCAGCTACCCCTAGACACTGATCTTAGGTCAGTTTGGCACTTTTGCATTTATCCTTCTCAAAATTGTCCGGGTTATGATTGGGGGTTGGGTGAGCTGATTCTAGATCTAACCGTCAACTATGCAAGCAGACTTCGAACGGCCAGTATCAATAGCACTACAACAGACAAAATGCTATGGACAAGATGGAACCTGACATAACCCATAGAAATACAATACAATTCTGTTATGAATTCTAATTCTAAGATTAACCTGATCAGGTGTCAGTGATATAGCCACCTTAGCATCTGCCATAGAGTGGTGGACATGGATCGTGTTGAGCCCTTTTTGTTGTACTGTAAGCCTATGTTACAATGCTGTTGGTCTGCATCATAGTCCCCTTGATTGTCTACAAATAGACAAGACTGTATTTTTTCTATATATAGAAAGTTATTAAAGATCATGAATGCTATGATTGAAAAGTATACCATGTGTAGCTTTTCAGATTGTTGCTCTGAGTGCTCCCAGGCATCTCAACTGGTGACCATGTAAGTATCCAATATGACCTTTGGTAGGCCTGTGACACTGATTGCCTCTTGGAGAGTGAGGAGTTACTGTTTATTTGAAAGCAGAGGGAAAGGAATGACTCTTGTTATGTACTGTGATAAAGATGTTATTCTACGTCTGTCAATCTATATAATGTAATCTCTTTCTCTCCCTCCCTATTGTTCTCATAGCCTACCCTGTCCTGCAACATTAGTTTTGTATATAGTTCGGACAGAGAAGTCAGTTTCCTCTGTCCTCGTCAAATAACTTTACCCCTTTTTCATCCATTTCACGGGCTCACCTTCTCCTTCATGTGTACTGTGAACTTTCCTAGTTTTGTGAATAACTCAGTGTATAGTCATAAGTTATTTATTGTAAAGCAATCATATTTTTTATGTAGATATTGTTTATTAACTCACTATTTTCTTTATGAAATCAGAAATTCTCTATCAGAGGTTGTGATTCTGTTGTTTTTTATATTAAAGGACTTGTGGTACAGGAAGTTTCTCTCTGTCTGTCAGTGTGTTTCCTGTATTGGGTTGGGTAGCCTAATAAAATAATATTGTCTTGCTTGTAAATGTAATTTTAGACTGCCTATGGCAGAGAAGATTGAACGACTGCTATATGGGAGAAGCCTGCTTACAGCTCTGTTCTTTGCTATAGTACAGATTCAGCTAGCCAGCAGATCTGACATGCTTGCTTACAGCTGCACTAGGGTCAGACAGGCTTCCTGTGTAGATTAAGACACTGCAGCGCCGGCATGAGATATGTCTCTGAAAACGTACCTCAATCCGGGGATAAAAAATGTTGTACTCCAAATTGTCCCATTATACCAACTGTTACAGAGAAGATTGAACGACTGCTAAATAACCAACTCCTCTTTAAGCATTGCTTATTTGAATCAGCTTTGATGTGCTAGGACAACAACCAAAACCTGCCCCTAGGGGACCCTGTCTTAATAGAGACCCTGACATCACTAGGCCTACCCAAAGCAACAACCTTTATACCCGCACAACCAGATACATAAGATCGAGAAAAAAATGGAAAGCAAAAAGCATACCACGAAAAATCTGAATTTGGGAGCTCAGAATCGTGAAAAACTGGGCAAATGTACAATCAAATGTATGGGATCATTTTTGAGTAATTATTAATGCTGACAAACAACTTGTGGATGGATTCGTAGCATGCAAAAAGTGGAAACGGGTGTTCGCCTATGATAGTCAAAGAACGGGCACTTCCAGCTTGAAAAAAAACATTGGGAGATGTACTGTATTGATTGCACAGTAGCCGACTGTAGTGTAGAACAAGGAGCCCAGTACCATATGAAGGATAAAGATCGTTCGGGTCGGAGCCGTCGGGTTGTGATTATATTCCATGCGGTTCTGGTTGGGGTAGCAGTCTTTCCTAATGGCGGTTTGCAGTCGGGTCCCGATAGATTCGTTTGTGGAGTATTATGGAAAGAATGACTCAAGTTGACTCGCGTGTGGCAGTGTTTGTTTATGTGCGGGTGAGAATTAAAATAATATGTGGGCTATTGTGAAGCGGAATGCTTGACTTTATAGTCACATTTTGCATTTGTAAACCGTGTCTGCTATGTGGAGTGGTGAGACGTTCGCCTTTAATCATCGCGCATGCGCAAATGTCAACGCTAGTTAGATACAGTACGTTCAGGCGAGTTCTCGGCGTCTCGCAAAAGGTCCTTCCATTAGCTAATTACCTAGTGAGAAGTTGTAGTTGTGAGATATGGAAAGTAGAAGCCGAGACCGTAAAAAAAGTCACACTTGGAAATATTTCAATGAAATCTCGTCCGAAAGTGTGACATGTAAGATGTGTGCGGCTGTTCTGAAGCGGACGAGCGGGAGCACTACATCAATGTTAAACCATTTAGAAAGGATCCATCATATGTCGTTAAGACATATCAAAACACAGCGAGAGCTGATGGCTTCCGTTAGAGGTAAGACTCCTGTAAGTGTTTTATTTAACTCTTAGACGACTACTACAGCAAATTGGGTGATATCTGGACTGGTCCCCACTCTGCAAGTTTCTCGGCTAGCTCAGTTTGTACCATATTTACTTTTCACGGGGTTGCCATTTCAAAGTGTGCCTCATTTGTTTTAACCCCAAATGCAGTTAATACGGTCAATTGATATTTGGTCAGAGCATAGGATCGCTGACAACTCTTTCGGAGAAGAACCTGTATTCTGCTGTTCTGGTCAGTTGAACATGGTTTGGTTGTCCATTGGTTCCTTTCATTCACAAAATGTCAACACAAAGTTCACCCAATTTTGGTTCAGTTGTGTGGCACAGCTTAGACAGAATAGGAACTTCACTTGCAAAATGTAAACACTGCGACCGGAATATCAGATGTAAAGGAGGTAGCACCAGTGACATGAAAAGGCATTTAGTATCGGCATGGGGTAAACTGGACCTCCGAAAGGGTTCTACTTAAAGCAATGGAGTTATAGCTGTTGGAGCGCCACATACAAGTATTAAAACGAGTGAGAACAAAATATGAACTCCATGATGTTACTACATTTGAGTGACAATCAGTAAAGAACGGAGGTAGGCTACATACATTCATGACGAATCTATCGATTGAATGCGCACATTTCGCTAAACGAATTTGTGCATTTCCGCATATGCTAACCGGAAAATGCTGTTTTGGTTACCAGTTCTGTAAAATGTCAATTAAATGCCGAGTCTCAAATAGCCGGCCGTCCCTTTTTTAATAGCCAGACATCGGCACACATTTCACCAAATAAACGCCTGTTTCAAATAAACGCTCCATCTAAATGAATTGTTTACGAGGTTACCATGTGATGTCATGTACATTTAAAAAAAAATGTCATGTTGCTTGCCATGGCGCCACCACGACGGAAATACGACATCAAATTCAAGCTAGCAGTGATAAAATTCACAGAGCAAAATTCAGGCGAGGCAACAGCCAGGCATTTTGGAATTGATCCAAAACGAGTGAGAGAATGGCGAAGTCAAAAAGTCGAACTTCAACGTTTGTCTGAGGTGGATCAGAAGAGGGCAAGACTTCAAGGTGGGGGGAGGAAAAAGGTTAGCGAGTAGCTGGAGGCTAGTCTTTTGCACGTCTGGGGCGTATTCAATGCGCCAATTCTGTTTCAAAACGTTCTTTAAACTGAAGCAAATGGAACGAAACGAGGAGGGACCTAGCGGTATTTGTCCAATAGAAACTCGTTTTAGTTCCAACCAACGTTCCGTTTATCAACTGTTGGACTAATGATTACACCCCTGATCTGCGACGGATTTATGTTTATACTGGTCACAACAGTGTGTTAGTCTTAACAAAATTTGATTGAGCACAATCTGTGGACATTAAGGAAATAGACACTTGGCTCCAATAGAAGCCGGTCTCTAATAAGCTCTGGTTGTTGCTTTGTCGTTTGACCTTTATTTATTTAGTCGCAGACCATTGCAAATTGTTTCGCAACGGAAACCTTTTAGCATTAACTATAGTAATTAAGTTAAGGAAACGTGGAGTGACCTACCAGAAATTGTCCAATATAAACTCAAGTTTTCCTTGCAAAGAGTTCTCTGTTCTAAGTAAACTGTTTCAGTTGCGAAACGCAACTGTTTAATGAATACACCTCTGATGAAACCGTGCGATGAAATACAACGTATTTATTAACAGTTTTATCAAGATTGTAATTTGCTCATTTGGCTAGTCCAGCATTGATGTGAAGCAAAATGCTTTGACAGTAGAGAGAACATAAATAGGAAGCGATGGGATGCGCTAAAAGCAGCACGACTTGGTATTTCACCAGAAAGGGTGTCGATAAATGTACATGTCGGCTCTGCAAAGCAGTACTCAAATACAACATTGGCAGCATGTTAAACCACATCAAATACCAGCACCCAGCCATCGTAGCGCCAGCCCTAAATGGTAAATCAGAAACGACCACCAGGGTAAAGTTATTTTGTCCATCGAATATTAATGCTGTTATTGACCGTCTATAAAACCACCCAACAAATAGACTACTACAGGGACAACATGTAAAGCTTTAAAAAACAAACAAACGAAATAGCAGTTCCACCACTTGTTTTGGTAGACATCTGGTGGGGGAAATGTAACACAGAAATATTATATTCTGCATAAATGCACACGGTTAATAGCAATTGCAAATATTATTGAAACGTGACATACCATAATGTGATAATTTTTTTTATGGTTGTGTGGTTTGAATTGTTTTTCTTCAGACATTAAAGTTAAAAAGAGAAGCTGCAATAAAGGTAGAGAAGACCATGTCCAAGAGCACATACGAAGAAGAGGAAGATGAGGATGAGCAGCGCCCCAAGACTGGGGTGTCAAAGTGAGTATCATGTATATTGTAAGATAACATTGGTAACACTTTTATATAGGCCCACTAGGGCTGGGCGATATGACGATATATCGTGTGGTTTCATATTATGCTCTATCGTTTATTTCGTTGTGTCGCAAATCACAGTCTTTACGGCAATATTTTCCGTCAATTGGACGACGCTTTGCGTTCATCCACACGTGTAGTGTGGAAGGAAATGTACAACACAAACATGGAGGAGATTGAACATGACACAGAGCACGGAGACACGGAGCTTGTACCTAAAAGAGGGGCAACTTCGGTCGCATGGACGTGGTTTGGGTATGAAAAGTCTGACACGGACCAGAAAACCGTCCTCTGCAAAATATGCCGCAGGCCGGTCCCGACAAAAGGCTCAAACACCACTAACCTCTTTTACCACCTACGCAAGAATCATGTGAAACAGTACGGAGAGAGTCTACGGATGAGACCCCAAAAAGTACAGTCGAGTGCTCAAAACAAACCCCCGACTCAGACGTTGCAAGAGGCTTTTGCCTGCGGCACACCATATGGCAAAAAATCACGAAGATGGAAGGAGTTAACAGCTGCCGTTGCAACTTACATCTGCAAAGATATGGCCCCAATGTACACGGTCGAGAAACGGGGGTTTCGTGAGTTGGTGCTAACACTCGACCCAAGGTACCAAATGCCATACTACATGTATTTTGTTTGTGTTTTCTATTTACCTTTTTAGATTTTATACATTCATATTTTGTTACATGCTTAATTTAACATTTGCACAAAGGTTGTAAATAAAAGGAGAAATAATCAAATATGAGGAAGAACTTTTTGAGTATAATTCAGAATGTAATAAGAAATAGGCCTTTACATGTCGTCATTTTATATAAATTCATTGAATTTACAGAAAATGTGCTATAGGGGAGAGTGGGGTGATTTGTGCCAGGGGAGGAAGTAGATCCACCCCTTGTTTCTGGAAAACCATAGAAGAAATTGGTCATGTGACCACATAATTTTGAAAAGCCATCCATTTTACTCATCCTCCAAAGAAGAGAGACACATGGCATGAGAGGTAAGCACATTTTAGCTCAAACTGTTTTTTTCCTTTCAAAGTAAAATTTCTATGATTAAGGTTTTTTGATTGTAGTGTCTGAACAATTATAGACAAGTTTGAAAACATTTCAGTTTTAGTGCTTTAGCAGGCTACACAATGAGTCTATAGAGTTAGCATGATGTTAGCTCTTAACTGCTGGATCATACTAGTTTTTCAAACTTGTGGGTCTGGGGTGATTTGTGCCAAAGGGCCTGGGTTAAATTGTGCCAGTGGCACAACTCACCCCCACTTATGATTATTTTCAACATATTATTAATTTGTAATTGTACTCTTACATTTTAGCACTTAAACTGTGACATTCTTAATTTTAGACCAAAACCCATCATGCCACGCACTTATAAACGGAAGACAGACAGGGCTTCAACTCCTCTTGTGGAGTTGGACAGAGCAGTGAAAGAGGTGCAACAGGGAAAGACCATACGTCAGGTGGCAAGGGAGATGAAGATCTGCAGGATGACCTTGAAAAGATTCATGGAGAAGAAAAAGATAGAAGTAACAAAGACAGGGTATAAGAGAACAGGACTTGCCAACCAAGTCTCTCTCACTCACTCACGAGGCAGCCAGGGAAGGAAAGAGGGCACATCTCTATATATTGCATTTGTCTTGCTTTCATATAGCATTACAGTTCATAACATTAAAATGTTCTGTTTTACTTCAGAAATCACTGGCACAATTTACCCCAACGTATTCCCCCAAAGGCACAACTTACTCCGCACCAGGGGCAAGTTGTGCCACGAGACCACTTTTTTCCCAAAAGCTATATTTCTGAAACAATTTATTTCAGATCCAAAGTTATTGTTCTCAGGGATGCACCACATCCTGAAATATATGTACATCCTTAAGTTGAATGCATTACTGTCATGGCCTCACTTTAAAGTCACTTTAAGTAAAAACTGGCACAACTCACCCCACTTTCCCCTATAGTGATATGTATCGTGATCGGGATATGAAATTACCTATATCGGGATATGAGATTTTTGTCATATCGCCCAGCCCTAAGGCCCACTGTATTAGGTTATATCAGAGCCCAGAACCAAATCTGGTCTGTTATGACAGACTATAGGTTATGTATTTAGTTCATATAAAAGTTTGATTTTACAGTTAAAAATGGCCAAGCCTTTGCAAGACTGTTCTTCAGTGTTCTAATAGTTTGTTAACATTGTATTTCTGTTTTCCTAACTTCGCCCAGGCAAGATCCCAATACTTCAGAGGTAGCCATGGCAGAAGGTTGTTTTCTGTTCTTGTTGTTGTTGTATCAGTGTCAATCAAAGATGTCCTGTATAGTCACATGTCAACTTTCAGATGGTCTTATGGGAAGAACCCTGTGGTTATGTCACTCATAATATTCCTGTTTTTATGCTGTAGACGGGGTGGAAGAGCAGTTTGAGTTTCAGTATGGACTGGAGGGACCAACATTTAAGAATGAGAATGGAGAGGTGAGTTGGCACTAAACGCAAAGTAGTGATAGAATGAGCATGTTGTTTTTTGCTCTTTCACTCTTGTAGTTAGCTACAGTACATTTGGCTATTTTCTTCTACTCAAACCCCTTCTTTTATCTGCAGTGCTCCAAGAGCCATCTGTCCATCATCAAAGTGGAACAACTGGAACCCCTTCTCCCTGACCAAAACAGTACGTTTGTGTGCATGTCTACTATAACAGAAGGAGAATAAAGTACCGTTATATGATGTGTGTTGGCTCCTTGGTTTGGACTGGGTTAGGTCAACCTGTCTACATATCCAGTGTGCACTTATCAGGAGTCAACTCAATTATTTCCCCAGACTCCAGCTGTGGTTCGGGGTCACCTGGGGATTCTGGGCCTCCTGGCTCATCTGATTTTGGGTCCAGTATGAGTCCAGCTGCCCAGTTCTTCAGGAAGTGCCACCGGGCAGGATGCACACAGTTCATCTTCGCCGAGTTTGCCTCCCGCCTCAACACTATCACTGAGAGGATTTCATCCCAGCAGGCCAGCGAAGAAGGTGAGACAGAATAATACAATAGACTACTTTTAAATACATTGGATGGGGACTGTAGTGTTGGCTAACTAAACTGGAGAATGCAATTGCAAACAATGTTATTGAATTGGGACTAAACTGTTTTCAAAGTGAACTTTTCAACTTTACTGTTGTCCATTGCGAAATTGCACCTTGTTGGATGTGTGCTTGTAATATAATATTTTCATGATAATGCCAGTATAGAGATGAACAAGAAATGTAATATTGTGTCCACAGATTTCAACCTCACCCTGAAAGTGCTGGAGGCCTCTGGGATGCTGCCAGAGATCTTTGCTAAGAGAGACCAAGGTAAAGTATTTAAACATCCACATAAAGTACAAAATACACTCTTTGTGGCGCATGGAATAAAAACCCCATAAGTTAGTTCCTCATATAGGAAGTGTGGTTTGGAAGCACAAGTAACCTTGCCTGACACCAGAAGACCTACGTTAGCTCCCCGAGCTAATGCTTAGGCTTAAGCTCGGTGGGCCAGTAGGCAGACAGTGACCTCAGCACTGGCCAGTAGGCAGACAGTGGCCAGAGAATGAATTTCACCCTAATGCCGTTTCTTTTCCTTTGATCAGAAATGGAGAAGAGACTGAAGGAGCTGCAGAGAGAGACTGAAGCGGTGAGGACTGCCAGGTCTGCCATGAGAGATGCCTATATCATGAGCTTCACCCCATCATGACGGAGCACTGCTGAAGATCAAATCGGTTTTATAAGGTGTTATAACTAGGGCCTGGAGTTTTCCCTGACCACGTGACTGAACTAGGAAAGTATAGGACCTGGAATTTTCCTGGTCTGATCATGTCACCCCAGTTTTAGCAGAATGTAAATATTTCAAACCTTTTGTATTTGCCATATTTTTCTACCTTTGTTCAAATATTTTTAACTCTGTGATATTTGAAAACCATTTGAGATTGGTGATATGTTATACATGAAGTGAGTAATAGACTCTTGTGACACGTTGGTTCTGAGGTTATTGGCGTTGTATTGATGTTAGTAGGTCATCTTTTGTGTCCATCTTTGTGCTGTATGTACTTTATGGTAAATAACCTTTCGCAGGTTAAATATGTCCTTATACTGTATGTGTGAACCAGAATATTTACATTTCTCAACAGATAGATGGGTACATTTACTGTAAGACAAATTCATAAGGAACACACAAATGGTATACTTGAGGAAAGCTGAGAACTGTGACATGATCTGAGAATGCATTAATCTTCTGTTATGTAAATGAGTCGTGATGACATTATTTCAGATCTGAAATGTCCTGTAAACAAACTTTTTCTAATACAGTAAAAATGTAATATAACGTTATTGCTCTGTTTATGGATGACAGTGGAATGGGATGTGTATGTGGGCAGCAAACCTGGGAAGGTATGAGATAGGGACATTTTTACTGAAATCCTAAACTTCTTTGGTTATGCATTTTAAATAGGATTATCAGTTCACTTCCAGAATTGACTAAATTGAAATGGTACATTAGTTACTTGACAGCAAGTATCAAATCAAAGTTTATTTGTCACATGCACTGAATACAACAGGTGTAGACCTTACAGTGTAATGCTTACTTATAAGCCCTAACCAACAGTGCAGTTTAAGTAGAAAATAAGTTATGTAAATGAGGTAAAGAAATAAAAAACAGTAAAGTGACAGTAAAAAAAAAAATATATATATATATATACCGGTGGTACCGGTACACTGCGCAGGGGCATCTGTTAGTCGGGCTAATTTAGGTAATATGTACATGCAGGTATAGTTAAAGTGACTGCATAGATGATAAACAGAGTAGCAGCAGTGTGAAGAAGAGGGGTTGGGGGTACAAATAGTCCGGGAAGCCATTTGATTAGCTGTTCAGGAGTCTTATGGCTTGGGGTAAAAGCTGTTGAAGCCTTTTGGACCTAGACTTGGCGCTCTGTTACCGCTTGCCATGCGGTAGCAGAGAGAACAGTCTATGACTGGGGTGGCCGGAAATACTGGGCCAGACGCACTACACTCTGTAGTGCCTTGCGGTCGGAAGCTGAGCAGTTGCCGTACCAGGCAGTGATGCAGCCAGTCAGGATGCTCTCGATGTTGTAGCTGTAGAACTTTTTGAGGATCTGAGGACCCATGCCAAATCTTTTCAGTCTCCTGAGTGAGTATAGGCTTTGTCGTGCCCTCTTCACGACTATCTTGGTGTGTTTGGACCATTCTAGTTTGCTGGTGATGTGGACACCAAGGAACTTGAAGCTCTCAACCTGCTCCACTGCAGCCCAGTCGTTGAGAATGGGGGCGTGCTCGGCCCTCCTTTTCCTGTAGTCCACAATCGTCTCCTTTGTCTTGATTACGTTGAGGGAGAGGTTGTTATCCTGGCACCACACGGCCAGGTGTCTGATCTCCTTCCTATAGGCTGTCTCGTCGTTGATCAGGCCTACCACTGTTGTGTCATCTGCAAATGTAATAATGGTGTTGGAGTCGTGCCTGGCTGTGGAGTCATGGGTGAACAGGGAGTACAGGAGGGGACTGAGCACACAGCCCTGAGGGGCCCCAGTGTTGAGGATCAGCGTGGCAGATGTGTTATGACCTACCCTCACCACCTGGGGGCGGCCCGTCAGGAAGTCCAGGATCCAGTTGCAGAGGGAGGTGTTCAGTCCTAAGATCCTTAGCTTGGTGATGAGCTTTGAGGGCACTATGGTGTTGAATGCTGAGCTGTAGTCAATGAATAGCATTCTCACATAGGTGTTCCTTTTGTCCAGGTGGGAAAGGGCAGTGTGGAGTGCAATAGAGATTGCATCATCTGTGGATCTGTTGGGGCTGTATGCAAATTGAAGTGGGTCTATGGTTTCTGGGATAATGGTGGTGTTTACAAAAATGCATAGCCCGCCTCCCCTTGTCTCACCAGACGCTGCTGTTCTATCCTGCCGATACATTGTGTAGCCAGCCAGCTGTATGTTGATTGTGTCGTCGTTAGGCCACGACTCCGTGAAGCATAGAATGTTCGTTTTTAAAGTCCCGTTGGTAGTAGCAGCAAATATTGTGGTTGTAGCGTTTGAGAGATTCGACCTTTGAAATATTACTGTGGTTGGCACAACGCCCTCTTGCACCCCCAAGTGTACTGGAACTAGCACCACACCCAGACTTGTCTGAGCACCACATACAATAGCAATCAGTCGATATAATCGAGAACTATCGTCAAATCAACGTTTCATATCATATCAACGTTTCAATAACGCGAAATCACATTTCCAACATAGCCGACAACCCGACCTCTGTTGCCCGCCAGAAGAAGCAAAATTGTAATAAAAAAATTATTGAGCATTGCGCTTGCAGCTCATTAATTAATAAAAACATTTAAAACTTAGTTTTAAATGTTCCCTCTGAACAAGCTTTGGCAACTCGTGGCCAGCTGGCTAGCTTGACTGACATTGCTAGCCTGTGGTCGCGTTCCAAGTGGATATAATTGTATATGCTTCTTAATTTATGGGTGTATTACAACACTTGGATAGGTAACATAACATAGTAGCATAATTGGTTCTGATTATTTGATGATTTATTGGCCTCTACTTGTATTTTTTACAAATCACTAATGCAGGCCTGACCAACTCTGTTCCTGGAGAGCTACCATCCTGTAGGTTTTCGCTCCAACCCCTGTAGTATAACATGATTAAGCTTATCAACCAGTTAGTTAGGTGCCCTAGATAAGGGTTTGAACAAAAACCTATACTGGATTTCTCCAGACTTCTAACAGATTCAACAATACAATATTTGGAAGAATGGCCACGCAAGGCTAGTGTTGAATAGTGTTGAACATATCAGCTAACCACACACTGGTGGTGTTCCGGCCTGATTACGTTGGAAGACGTTGCATTGCATCAACCAATGGTTGTGCGCCATGTCATTAGACTATCGGGCATTTCATTGCTATATCATATGATGTGGTTAGCTGATATGTTAAACACGTATCAAAGCTTTGAGATCAGGAAGGTGTCTGCAAAGTCAGGCAGGAATGCCACCCATATGGGTATAGTAATCTAATGGCCAACTGCGCAGTTGATGACGTGCTATGCAACTATTGGATCGTGCATTGCATTTTCTGCCTAGAACGCGATCCTCAACTATCAGAATCTGGTAATGTTTATTTATTTAACCATTATTTAACTAGGCAAGTCAGTTAAGAACAAATTCTTATTTACAATGACGGCCTACCAACAGGGTCAGCCCCTGGAGCAAATTATGGTTAAGTGCCTTGCTCAAGGACACATCGACAGGTTTTTCACCTTGTCGGCTCGGGTATTCGAACATGCTACCTTTCAGTTACTACCAACAGGATGGTAGATCTCCAGGAAGAGGGTTAGGTTGCGCTGTTGTAACCTATGTACAGTTGAAGTCGGAAGTTTACATACACTTAGGTTGAAGTCATTAAAACTCATTTTTCAACCACTCCACAGATTTCATGTTAACAAACTATTGTTTTGGCAAGTCCGTTAGGACATTACTTTGTGCATGACACAAGTCATTCTTCCAACAATTGTTTACAGACAGATTATTTCACTTGTAAATCACTATATCACAATTCCAGTGGGTCAGAAGTTTACATACACTAAGTTGACTGTGCCTTTAAACAGCTTGGAAAATTCCAGAAAATTATATAATGGCTTTAGAAGCTTCTGATAGGCTAAAAAGTGTTTGCGAGCAAGGAGGCCTACAAATCTGACTCAGTTACACCAGTTCTGTCAGGAGGAATGGGCCAAAATTCACCCAACTTATTGTGAGAAGCTTGTGGAAGGCTACCCGCAACGTTTGACCCAAGTTAAACAATTGAAATGCAGTGCTACCAAATACTAATTGAGTGTATGCAAACCTCTGACCCACTGGGAATGTGATGAAAGAAATAAAAGCTGAAATAATCATTCTCTTTCCTATTATTGTGACATTTCACATTCTTAAAATAAAATAAAGTGGTGATCCTAACTGACCTAAAACAGGGAATTTTTATTAGGATTAATTGTCAGGAATTGTGAAAAACTGAGTTGAAATGTATTTGGCTAAGGTGTATGTAAACTTCCGACGTCAACTGTAAATACTAGGTCGTATTTATTGGTGCGGACCGTAGCAAAACTCTTTTTTGCAATGGAAACTAAAAACAAGTGTTTCTTATAGGACGAGTTCAGGTAGTCCCTTGCAATTTCAGTCCGTTTTTATTCCGTTTGGAGCCTAGTCAATATGACCCTGCCCCACGACGGCTCATTTGTACTTCTTAAGTTTCAGTTTTGTTTTCATGTGTAGAGAGCAGTCTCACACATTGGTCTTTGACCAATGGCGGACCCAGATTCTACTTTAGGAATTCAGAAAGACTGCCACTGCTCACGGGGAAGATCAAAGGGAATGATGTGATGGACTGGTCGTGGCCTCCCATCTCGTATGTGTGTAGTGTCTTTAGATGGGTCTGTTACACTGGTCGCAGCAAGACTCTTTATTGCCACACAATCAGAGTTGGTGGTAATTGCTTTTGGTACAGCATGGTTTTAGTTAGAATTTCTTACTAGACAAGTAGAACATTTTAAGGCACAGTGTGAATTGCAAGAGACAAAACTGTAAAATCTATTGGTTGCTAAATCCGGAGAAATTACGGACCATGTAAAAAACAGTTCGGCTAGAAGGACCACGTAAAAACGGTTGGCTGGTATGCCCTCACCCGTCTGAGCGGTCGGCTGTGAATGCTCTCACCCGCTATGTACTTATAATTGTTTGGTTTGGTTCTGCCCTCTATAGTGCTGTCTGGTTAGAACATGATGTTGAGGCCCATCACTGTACTCTGGATAGTCACTACTACACACAGACACAGCAGTTTCCATTTGACTTGGAATCTTATTGTTGTGGTTCTATATAACAAAGATATCCACACATGTAAACAGTATTAGTTAAGGGTTCTAACTATGCAATATACAGTACATATATGTATATTAATTAATGGCAAATGGCATTACACTTATAACATGTCAATAAAGGGCTATAAACACAGCATCAATATAAACATAAACATTCACCTCTTGGAGAGAGAGAAACTAATTACTTGGATTGACAAAGGGTCAAGATTTATGGCACCCTCTCTCCCCAGCCTTGTGTAGGAATCTGCCAGGCTGAGACCTTATCAGATCTGCCCTGGCCGTCACAGGGTCATAAATTACTCTGTGCATGAGCAAGCTCCAAAAACTGTCTGGGATGACTCTAGAAGTTCCTCCATGGCAGCTCAATAAAACACCTTAATAAAGGCCACTATGGAAAAACGCTGTGTTAGCGTGTGCTTGCAAAATACTATGTTTATCAATACAACAATTAAACCACTCCCCCAAAATGGTTTAGTTACATGCCAGCAAAGCCACTACACAACACAACACAACACTAAACAATACATTAATTGGACTATAATGTGGCATACGTTGTCCACAAACTGTTAGGGCCTACATAAAGCTGTCCCAACAGCAGAGTTTTTGGACTCACATTGTTGTTCGGTGCTCACTCGAACAGGAAGGTGGTGCGCCTGTCCTTCATGGGCAAATTTTGTCATAAAAGTCTGACATTCTCTGGGTTTATGGTGCTTTCAAGACAACTGGGAACTCAGAAAAAAACAAGGTCGAATCGTGACATTAGTGATCTTCAGGTCGGAGTTGGGCGACCGTTCAAAATGTATTTTCCTATTTTTTCCCCTAGTTTTTCTTCATGTCTTAAAGTAATGATGGACTGTCGTTTATCTTTGCTTATTTGAGCTGTTCTTGTTATAATATGGACTTGGGCTTTTACCAAATAAGGTTATATTCTGTATACCCCCCTACCTTGTCACAACACAACTGATTGGCTCAAACGCATTAAGGAAAAAAATCCCACAAATTAACTTTTAAGAAGGCACACCTGTTAATTGAAATGCATTCCAGGTGACTACCTCATGAAGCTGGTTGAGAGAATGCCAAGAGTGTGCAAAGCTGTCATCAAGGCAAAGGGTGGCTATTTGAAGAATCTCAAATATAAAATATATTTAGATTTGTTTAACACTTTTTTGGTTACTACATTACTTCCATATGTGTTATTTTGATGTCTTCACGATTCTACAATGTTGAAAATAGTAAAAATAAAGAAAAACCCTTGAACGAGTAGGTATTCTAAAACCTTTGACCGGTATTATATATATATATATATATATTTTTTTTTTAAAGCTAAACAGGTAACGGTAACACTCTGACCTGAGTGGGCGGGTGCACTGTCCAGATGCACATTTCCAAGCGCTCTGATTGGATGGTAATTGCAGGGCTATGATGGGTGAGGGATAACTAACTTGGAGGAGGAGCTGTGATGGTGTGGGGGTGCTTTGCTGGTGACACTGTGATTTATTTAGAATTCAAAGCACACAGCCAGCAACGCTACCACAGAATTGTGCAGCGATACGCCATCCCATCTGGTTTGCGCTTAGTAAGACTGTAAGTTGTTTTTCAACAGGACAATGACCCAACACACCTCTAGGCTGTGTAAGGGCTATTTGACCAAGGAGAGTGATGGAGTGCTACATCAGATGACCTGTCCTCCACAATCACCTCAACCCAATTGAGATGGTTTGGGATGAGTTGGACCGCAACAAGTGCTCAGCATATGTGGGAACTCCTTCAAGACTGTTGGAAAAACATTCCAGGTGAAGCAAAGGGTGGCTAATTGGAAGAATCTCAAATATATTTAGATGTAACACTTTTTTGTTTACAACATGATTCCATGTGTGTTATTTCATAGTTTTAATGTCTAATATTCTACAATGTAGAAAATAGTAAAAAATAAATTAAAACCCTTGAACAAGTAGGTGTGTCCAAACGTTTTACTGGTACTGTAAGTCAAATGAATTCTAAATCAAAGTTGTCATTTGTGCAGGAATACAGTGTAGTGTGAGCAATACAATGAAATAAGTAGATAACTACAGTATATTAAGTCCAGTGCAGTAGTTGCCATAGCAGCAAAGAGTCAATTCAGTTTGATACAAGCTGGCTGACGTCATCTAGCGACTTTTAAGACAGCCAATAGCTACTTTCCTTACTGAGGAGTTGGCAACACTGGACCCCAGCAGCCAATAGCTACTTTCCTTACTGAGGAGTTGGCAACACTGGGCCCCAGCAGCACAAACAATCCAAGGGGCGAACGGACGGAAGTTAGCGCGAGCCGCTTGCACTTACATTGCTAACACGCTGTGGTATTTTTGTTTCATTCTGTCAAGTTGTTGTTGAAGATAACATAACGCATGGAGAATGGGTCCCGAGGGTCACGGTAGGAAAGTACGATGCGTACTTTGTAAAAGGTCAGAGGAAAATCTGACAACTGGACCACTATCGACGAAAGATTCCGTCACCGCTCATCAGAACTGCTTGGTAATATTCAAAAAGCTCTGTTGCCGCGACCTGTAATTTTTCTTTGGGCGAGGATTTTGGTTATGGTAGGCTAGCCACGATAATATTTCGGAAGGAACTGAAACGAGTCAAACAACTTTGCAGATTAGTAGACAATATAATGTGGTAAACCGCTGTCAATTGACACAGTTGACGGTGGGGCTCTGCCCCTACCTAGTGTTATGATTTGTCTATTGCAGCCAGGGGTTCTCAAAGTGGGGTTCTCGGAACCGAGATACTGCATTTTTTTAAAATGAATATTACTAACAACAGATGAACACATTTTGGCCAAGGGATCCGTGTAATAAGATTAGAGTGTTACATAATGTAATATTATTAATCTACAATTTATGTTATTAAGCCTGGGCAACATGGGCCTGTGAGGATCACAGGGATATTGGTATCCACAGTACTCCACCAATTATACATTTGACAGCTGTTTTTCTTTACATAAATGCACTGTAATGTAAGCTTTAAGAATAGCAGGATATTAGGTTTAAAGCTGCAACAACAAAACATCTCTCTGCCCCTTGACAAAATGTGTAGGAAATTAGCTTGAAAAGTGCAAAACATTTACTCTTCGATGCTAAGAGATTGGCCTTTAAAATGTTTCTTCCCAGTGCATGAGACTTGGTTTGTCCGGCCATGCACTTCCAACGTCATAGTAGAACTTCTTATATGCTATTTATATCTCATTCGAGATGTGTTCTAATTATGAGGGTGTCCATTAAGAATTTGATATCACAAAAGGGTTCCCTGGACCCCAAAAGTTTGAGAACCCCTGGTCTATTGACTCAAAGGGAGTGAACACTTCTGGATTTGTCGTTTCCTTTACCATTTGAATCCTGAATGCCGTTCATCCTAGGCAAAGATTTTCTCTGGCCTATGTTTGAGATGAGGACCAGTTCGTTTGGGGACAATGATTTTCCCATTATGAGAATGTAATTGACATGCCTTATGAGCTTAGTACAACTATCTTACCCCATCAGAACCCCACAATGACATTGTATTTCATTGTTTATAAACTGTGTAATTGTAAACAAACACTATAGCTTCAAAATGTGGTTAAAACTATAATTCTGATCCCATGAATGGCCAGTTCATGCATCCATAGCTCCATCTATGAATTTGATTGGTTACATAATATTTATCAAAAAAACTATTGGGGCTGTCATTTGGTGTTTGAATCCCAGATTGCCCCTTTAACTCTTCCATGTGTTGTTGAATTGCAGATTTATTCATCTGGGATTATTTGCCAGAACTCACCAGAGTTTGACGACTTGTTTGGTTTCTCTGTCAAAGATGTCCTGGAGGAGATGAGGAGGGGAAACAGACTGGTAAGGTTATTTTAATGTTTCCTTTGGTTATTTGAATGTTGTTTGAACAAATTATGTCAAACACTATCATCGTTTGAACATTGCTTGAACTAATTAAGTCAAATATGTTTTATGTTTCAGTAATGTCTGATAGTTTAGTTGGCCTAGTGTCACTGTACAAGCAAACAGTATTATTTCTCCACCCCAGATTTGCTACAGGTGTAAGAGGAAGGGTGCCACGGTAGGGTGTGAGGTGAAATGCTGTCAGAAGTCCTACCATTACCCCTGTTCTGTGCAAGATGGGGCCCACAATGTCGAAGACCATATTGAAGAGACGTATACGTGAGTGCAAGGCATGACGCCTTCTCTTTCTAAACAACTGTGAAACACTTTATTGTAAAGGACAATTGGGTCTCAACGGACCAATTTAATAGATAAAGGTCATGACCATGTTATTGAATGGGTCTCTATGACCGTGTCTCTGTGTTTGTTACAGGGTGTACTGTCAGAAGCATAATCCAGAGTTGGCAGGTGAGGTGGCTGCTGGTAAGTTTTATGTTTACATCTAATTCATGCCTATAGGCTAGGGTTGAGTGGTATCCATATTTCCATATCTTCATGTGCACATTGACCGGTACCCCCCTGTATAAAGCCTCGCTACTGTTATTTTACTGCTGCTCTTTAATTATTTGTTATTTCTTTTTAATTTTCTTTCTTACTTATCTATATTTTACTTAACACTTATTTTTCTTAAAACTGCATTGTTGGTTAAGGGCTTGTAAGTAAGCGTTTCACTGTAAGGTCTACACCTGTTGTAGTCGGCGCATGTGACAAATACAGTTTGATTTGATTCAAACCATTCCTGTACCATACTGGAGTATATGGTATTTCCAACAGTGCCCACAAGGGGTGCTATTATTATATATTTTTTATGCTAAAATGCTAAGAAGCATAAACTAAATGCAAGGACAGACAACCCAATGCATAAAGTTATACAATAAATCCCCTTGATCCAGGAGGAGATTGATTGTCTCTGCTGTAACCAAGAAGCTTGATCTTGCAAGCTAGCCACCTATAGCTAGCAAGTTAGCAAACCAAATGGACAGCTGGAACCCTGAGCTGGAGAAAATGTACAGTGCCTATAGAGAGTCTACACTCTCCTTGGATTTCTTAATTTTATTGTGTTCGAGGTGTTGGGGATCATGGCTAGATAGCAGTTTTCAAGTGTTGCCATAGATTTTCAATCAGATTTAAGTCAAAACTGTAACTTGGCCACTCAGGAACATTCATTGTCTTCTTGGTAAGCAACTCAAGTGTAGATTTGGCTTTTTGTTGTAGGTTATTGTCCTGCTGAAAGGTGAATTCCTCTCCCAGTGTCTGGTATAAAGCGGACTGGAGCAGGTTTTTACTCATCCTGGAAAAACTCCCCAGCCAATGTCAACCATACCCATAACCGTGATGCAGCCAACTTTGCTTTAAAATAAGGAGGCAGTTAATCACTGTTGGATTTCCCCCATACATAAGGCTTTGCATTTAGGCCAAAAAGTGTATTCCTTTGCAGTGTTATTTTTTTTCTTCAGTATTACTTTAGTGCCTTGTTGCATACATATGCATGTTTTTAAATATTGTTATTCTATATATTTGTATTGTTATTTTTGTGTTGTCACTACAATGTTGTTGATCCATCCGCAGTTTTCTCCCATCACAGCCATTGAACTCAGTAGCTGTTTTAAAATCACCTATGGCGACAGCTCAAAGTAGATTTCTTCCTGTCCTGCAGCTCAGTTCCGAAGGACGACTGCATCTTTGATGTCTGCGGGGTTTAATAAATTATCCACAGCATGATTATTAACTTGACCATGCTTAAATATATATTCAATGTCTGATTTGTTATTGTTACCCATCTACCAATCACTGCCCTTCTTTATGAGGCTTTCGAAAACCTACCTGCTCTTTGTAGTTGAATCTGTGCTTGAAATTCAATACTTGACTGAGGTGAGCCGCCCGAGCGGCGCAGCGGTCTAAGTGCCCATTTATTCTTGATTCTAAAATGTGGTCGGAGGCTCTGTATGGAGGGTGTGATGCAATTGCGGCGCCTTTGGAGGCATGCAGAGGCCAAATTGAGGCATACAGGGGCCATACCGCATCGCCATGAGCCTCTCAAATGCTGTAACAATGCGGAGAGCTCTGTATAGCTCCACATTGTCATGATTGGTGGACGGTAGGTGAGGGTGGGAGGTCGTGTATAAACACAAACTCACTTCCTTGACAACTTCCTTCACAACAGCTCTGCGCAGCTCGGCGACACACAAGAAGTATGAATGCCTTGACTTATGCAGAGACCATATCACGGCCAATGCAGACGTCGGATAGACCATGCAGTGCCTTTAAGGCATAGGGTGTCGCAAAATTGGCCCAGCATTGTTAGTGGAGGGTTTGGCGGAGGGGATTTCCTTGGCTCATCGCGCTCTAGTGACTCCTTGTGGCGGGCCGGGCACCTGCAAGCTGACCTCTGTTGTCAGTTAAACACACGAGCAGTGTGTTAAGAAGCAGCGTGGCTTGGGGCCTCCCGAGTGGCGCAGCGGTCTAAGACTCTGCATCGCATGCAGTGCTAGTGGTGTTACTACGGACCCGGGTTCATATTCCGGGGCTGTGCCACAAACGGCCGTGGTCTAGAGTCCCATAGGACTGCGCACAATTGGCCCCGCATCGTCCAGGTTAGGGTAGGGTTTGGCCGGTGGGGCTTTACTTGGCTCATCACGCTCTAGCGACTCCTCGTGGATGGCCAGGTGCCTACGGGCTGACTGCGGAATGCCGCGAACTGTGTTTCCTGCGACATATTGGTTCGGCTGGCTTCCGGGTGAAGTTAGCGGGTGTTAAGGAGTGCGGTTAGGTGGGTCATGTTAAGCCAAATTTACTTCTGAATTAATGTAAGCTTCTGAACTATGCAACGACTATATTATTATTATTAATATATATTTTTTTTAATTAATTAGTAAAAATGTGTAGAATTTTCTTTTCACTTTAACATGACGTATTTTGTGTAGATCAATGACAAAAAATACAATTAAATCCATTTAGATTCCCCTTTGTAATGCAACATTTCAGGGGTGTAAACTTTCTTTAGGAACTGTATTTGGCACATCTTCTGTTTGCTTCATAGAATTTGTGTGGGGGGGGGAACTTGACAAAAAACACAAATTGGGATCTTCCGTATTTCAAAATACCCCAGTATACCGCCCAAGCCTATGGTAGGAATCAATTAATTGTCCAGTTAGTTTATTAAATACCTATTAGTCCATCAGGGCAAATCTTCCTGGCTTTGTGCACAAACACGCAACCTCTGCCAGTCCAGCTGGCAGTTTCAACAAAAAGCTATAAGTTAATGAGTTGTTACTTTGACTTGTTCTTGAGGGTAGTTTCTGTCTCAACACAGCAACCTATGGCACTGCTTTGTCCTGCAACGATGATTCAGACACGGAGAAGAACAACAATGGAGAAACGTCATCCAAGGTCTGTATGCCACCGACTACTGTGTAATGTAATAATTTAATAACACACGGGTCATTTATGGAATGGATAGTTAATCGCTAGGCCTATATATGATTGATTAGCTGGTCACTATTAGTCTTCTGGTCATCATTGAACAACATCTAGCTGAATGCTCAGAAATGAATACAAATCACTGTTCTCCCTCCAAATAATGGTCCGGTAGTGTCATACTATAACCTAAAATAATATAGCCTAAAGTTAATCAATATTAATTCCCAATTCCAGCTGTTTTGTCTCATCTGTGAAAAAAAAGAGGAGAGCGTCAGTCAAGAACACATCAACAGTGGCATTGTCAAGTGAGTATGAGGAGGAGTCTTTCATTCCAAAACCAATAGTTTTGATTTTTTATTTCTATCATTGATGTCAGTAAGGGTGATTTTTATTATGTTGTAATAGCATGGAATGTCTCTCACTTAGGTTGTATTGTGAAAAGCATAAACCACAGTCATTGCAGAAAGAGCTGAATGGTAAGTCATTTTGTCTCCACTGACTCACACCAACGTAGACTTGACTCTTCCTTTATACTAAGGTCTTCTCTAGTTTAAATGTCAGATACATAATTTAGAAATCTATGTATCGTATATGTTTGTTATTTTTAAGGACATGCAGGTGCGGTGTCGGGAGCCTCATCTTGCAAGAGTGACTCCAACACGTCTGGAAACCGACGGCAGAAACAAACACCCAAGGTGTGTATTTATCATTTAAAAATTGATTAAATTGAACCTTTATTTAACAATTTAACCTTTATTTAACGCATATCTTCTGCTGTAAAGAAAGTCACTTAATATGTTATTGAAAATATAGTGAATCATAATCTCTTTGCTTTTGCTGTTGAAACAGAGACTGTTGAGCTTCTCTAGCAAGTAAGTATGGAATTCAGGTATGCATGTCGTAGGGTGGTCTGTTTCTTTGATTCTGTCCAGCTGACCTGCTCTGTTCTGTTTCACGTTTGTAGTGCATGCAACTTTATTTACATTCTTTGCTGTCAAACAGTTCAGTAAATGTGTCTCTCACATTCATAAAATATGGACTGGATTCTTTGGGCATTATTTTCTGAACCATGAGCCAGTTCTCACTTTTTCTGTCAGACAGGAAGTGACATCATCAAAAAAGTCCAAACACAGGAGGATACTGGATGACTCTTCAGACTCAGGTTGCTTTATTGTTTCATTACCTTGATTGGTGTCATGAGTAATACATTGCATTGATTAGTATGTTGGTATGTTCTGTAACAGATGGAGATGTGAATAGGATTGATATGGAGTTTTCCAATCTAGAAGACCGTGTCAACTCTGAACACAGGTAATGGTGATAGTGCTCTCGTCTAGTCTCAATTAAACTACTTTCAATGGAGGCAGTGCATGTTTATTCTGACAATCATGAAAACATTTCTTTACCTACTGTACCAAGACTCTATATTGTCAAGGTTGTTCAAATAGCGTGTTATCATTTCAGTGTTGAGGCATTTCCTGTGTAGGCCAAATGTTATTAAAAAGGTAGGGGGGCAGATAGTTGCCTGCCTCTGTAGCGTACAGTGACACAAGATACAGTGGGGAGAACAAGTATTTGATACACTGCCGATTTTGCAGGTTTTCCTACTTACAAAGCATGTAGAGGTCTGTAATTTTTATCATAGGTACACTTCAACTGTGAGAGTCGGAATCCAGAAAATCACATTGTATGATTTTTTTATAATTAATGTGCATTTTATTGCATGACATAAGTATTTGATCACCTACCAACCAGTAAGAATTCCGGCTCTCACAGACCTGTTAGTTTTTCTTTAAGAAGCCCTCCTGTTCTCCACTCATTACCTGTATTAACTGCACCTGTTTGAACTTGTTACCTGTATAAAAGACACCTGTCCACACACTCAATCAAACAGACTCCAACCTCTCCACAATGGCCAAGACCAGAGAGCTGTGTAAGGACATCAGGGATAAAATTGTAGACCTGCACAAGGCTGGGATGGGCTACAGGACAATAGGCAAGCAGCTTGGTGAGAAGGCAACAACTGTTGGCGCAATTATTAGAAAATGGAAGAAGTTCAAGATGACGGTCAATCTCCCTCGGTCTGGGGCACCATGCAAGATCTCACCTCGTGGGGCATCAATGATCATGAGGAAGGTGAGGGATCAGTCCAGAACTACACGGCAGGACCTGGTCAATGACCTGAAGAGAGCTGGGACCACAGTCTCAAAGAAAACCTTTAGTAACACACTACGCAGTCATGGATTAAAATCCTGCAGCGCACGCAAGGTCCCCCTGCTCAAGCCAGCGCATGTCCAGGCCCATCTGAAGTTTGCCAATGACCATCTGCATGATCCAGAGGAGGAATGGGAGAAGGTCATGTGGTCTGATGAGACAAAAATAGAGCTTTTTGGTCTAAACTCCACTCGCCGTGTTTAGAGGAGGAAGAAGAAGAATGAGTACAACTCCAAGAACACCATCCCAACCGTGAAGCATGGAGGTGGAAACATCATTCTTTGGGGATGCTTTTCTGCAAAGGGGACAGGACGACTGCACCGTATTGAGGGGAGGATGGATGGGGCCATGTATCGTGAGATCTTGGCCAACAACCTCCTTCCCTCAGTAAGAGCATTGAAGATGGGTCGTGGCTGGGTCTTCCAGCATGACAACGACCCGAAACACACAGCCAGGGCAACTAAGGAGTGGCTCCGTAAGAAGCATCTCAAGGTCCTGGAGTGGCCTAGCCAGTCTCCAGACCTGAACCCAATAGAAAATCTTTGGAGGGAGCTGAAAGTCCGTATTGCCCAGCGACAGCCCCGAAACCTGAAGGATCTGGAGAAGGTCTGTATGGAGGAGTGGGCCAAAATCCCTGCTGCAGTGTGTGCAAACCTGGTCAAGAACTACAGGAAACGTATGATCTCTGTAATTGCAAACAAAGGTTTCTGTACCAAATATTAAGTTCTGTTTTTCTGATGTATCAAATACTTATGTCATGCAATAAAATGCAAATTAATTACTTAAAAATCATACAATGTGATTTTCTGGATTTTTGTTTTAGATTCCATCACTCACAGTTGAAGAGTACCTATGATAAAAATTACAGACTTCTACATGCTTTGTAAGTGGGAAAACCTGCAAAATCAGCAGTGTATCAAATACTTGTTCTCCCCACTGTAAATAATATTGCTCTCTTCACAGACATCATGCTGAGGCCTCCATAGCTTCCACCACAGGTAAAACATGTCAGGACGCACATTAACAAACACACACACACACCACATTACCAGGAGGTTTAATATCAAACCTAATAATATCAAACCAACTGTAATTTTCCTTAGGAAATCAGCCAGCACCTGAAGATGGAGATGGGGACGATACATTCATCGACACAGTGAGTTACATGGCTATGTTTCTCTGACTACTCTTGTCCAATACTTCTAATGTGGCATTACTGTATCTCGCCATAGACTGTTCTCTCTGCTACCGCACGGCAACGGTACCAGAGCACTAAGTCTGGAACCAACAGGACCCTGAACACCTTCTACCCCCAAGCCATAAGGGTACTAAACCATGCCATAAGGGTACTAAACCATGCCATAAGGGTACTAAACCATGCCATAAGGGTACTAAACAAGACTGCTAAACAGCTCATCAAATGGCTACCTGGACTTCCTTCATTGACCCTTTTGCACTGACTCTATGCACACACACTGGACACCACACACACTGGACACCACACACACTGGACACCACACACACACACTACATACGCCCACACACACATAGCATATGAATACTGACGCCACACACATTCACAATCAACGTACGCTGCTGCTACTCTCCATCTATCCTGTTGCCTAGTCACTTTACCCCTACCTATATGTACATATCTACTTCAATTACCTTGTACCCCTGCACATTGACTCTGTACTGGTACTCCCTGTACATAGCCATGTTATTCACTGTTTCACTTTATTATTTTTATCTTTAACTCTGCATTTTTGGATAAGGAACCGTAAGTAAGCATTTCACTGTTTAGTCAACACCTGTTGTTTACGAAGCATGTGACAAATATAATTTGATTTGATCACCCTCCAGGATGCTGAGGCCCAGAGTCTTTTGCTGCCAGTGATGCTGTGTGTAGCATCTCCTGAAGAACCCTCTCAGGGCACAGGTAGCTACAGCTGCTCACCTAGCCAGGAAGGAAAAACTAAACCAAATAGTTCAGTTCTCTATCGTCTTACTCCCTCTGTGTTCTCTCTATCCTCTCAGTGTGCAGTTCTGAGCTGTGTTCTGCGTCTTATCAAGGTTCTGTTCCACGCTCACCTGGTTCACCTGTCGCCTCTGGTGGACACAGCTGCTCTCACACACCTGGACCTGCTCATGATCCCATCTCACCTGACCGCACATCCGTCCACTCTGGTCCAATCAATTTCACCAGCACAGCTACTGTGTGTTATGGTCCAGTCTCCTCTCCTCCATCTCCACCCTCTGTCTCCCAGTGTCCCCTGGTAGGGCCTGGAGGCCCGGGTTCACCTGGTGGTTCTGGTTCTGGCTCCGGCTCTGCAGCCAGCAGGGTGTTCTGGAGGAGGTGTAACGAAGCAGGCTGTACAGAGTTCATCTTCACCACCTTAATCTCTGACATGGTCGGCATCTCCAAGAGGATCCTGTCAGATCAGGCCAGTCAGGAGGGTGAGTGGAACGGCTTGGGGGGTTGGCTGGTATATTAAATAAAACCGCCACCAATTGAACACTTTTGGGAGCAAATAATCAGAATTGCAGCCCTTATTTATTTTCTTTAATATGTTTTTGCTTTCTCTGTCTTCTTTCACAGATTATGATCTCTCTCTGAGAGTGATTGAGGCCTCTGGAAAAGTATCACAGATGCTCTCACAGCAGGAGAGAGGTGAGAATTAGTTGGTTAATAACAGGTGTATAGGAGTTATAGCATTGTGCAAAGTGTAAGGCTTCTTATTTTCAAAGCTTGTGAATATTCTAGCCCAGACCCATTGTTTGTTGTATGCTATGTAAGTTGCTCTTTTTAAACAACTAAAATGATGTAAATATAAATCAAATGTATTCTCCCTCCTTTGTTCAGAGTTTAAGAAGAAGCAAAGGGAGCTACAGAGCGCTACGGCAGCCATAAGGGAAGCCAGGTCAGCCATGAATAGATAAGCAGCACTGCCAGATAAATTACAGCCCTCAAAGTTAAATTCACCTTTCTTCATATTTTAAAGGTGTACTATGCAGACATATATTGATAATTTGATTCCTCAATGGTTTTTGAAGATGTTGTTCTACTTTCTTACCTTATCATAATACCAAAAACATAATCTAATCTTATATTACCACCATGTTCATATTTATATATAGTAGAATCAATTGTGAAGCATGAGGCTGGCTTATTCACTTGCCAGCAAAGGGACCGTGTGTGTGTGTAATAAAAAGTATTGATAAGTGTATTTGCAAGTGAAATTGTTGCATTGAGTACCTTGTTATATACTGGCCCATCTCGTTGTAGTCTATTTAAGAAAATGTTCTTACCCGAGTTGTGGTGTTTCATCATGGAACCTTTTCAACCTAAAGATGGCAACAAATCAGTTTTTAACAATTATAATGTCCACTTATAATTGAAACAATGCTTTGCGGATGTCGGCTAAAGTGGATCTGATTGTAATAGTATGGAATGCCGTTTTGGCTCTGCGTGTCAAAAAAGATACGCGTCAAATAACACTTTGACGCTTCAAATAATGCAATTATTTTATAGAATGTTGTGTGTGCTGAATTTGCACGTGCAAGCCAAGCGCCACCACTACAATCAGCACTGTCAAAGCTGTACCAAAAAAAGGTTGCACTTAGGTGGGTCCGACCACCATTAATCAAATAAGAACAGGCCAAGAAACACGAGCAATGGACATTAGACCGGTAGAAATGTGTCCTTTGGTCGGGAGTCCAAATGTTGAGATTTTTGGTACCAACCTGGTTGAGAGAATGCCAAGAGTGCAAAGCTGTCTAGGCAAAGGTGGCTATTTGAAGAATCTCAAATATATTTTGATTTTTAACACTTTTTTTTGGTTACTACATGATTCCATATGTGTTATGTCATAGTTTTGATGTCTTCACTTTTATTCTACAATGTAAAAAATAGTGCAAATAAAGAAAAACCCTTGAATGAGTAATATTCCAAACTTTTGGCCCTGTGTGTGTGTGTGTGTGTGTGTGTGTGTGTATGTACAGTGGGGAGAACAAGTATTTGATACACTGCCGATTTTGCAGGTTTTCCTACTTACAAAGCATGTAGAGGTCTGTAATTTTTATCATAGGTACACTTCAACTGTGAGAGACGGAATCTAAAACAAAAATCCAGAAAATCACATTGTATGATTTTTAAATAATTAATTTGCATTTTATTGCATGACATAAGTATTTGATCACCTACCAACCAGTAAGAATTCCGGCTCTCACAGACCTGTTAGTTTTTCTTTAAGAAGCCCTCCTGTTCTCCACTCATTACCTGTATTAACTGCACCTATTTGAACTTGTTACCTGTATAAAAGACACCTGTCCACACACTCAATCAAACAGACTCCAACCTCTCCACAATGGCCAAGACCAGAGAGCTGTGTAAGGACATCAGGGATAAAATTGTAGCATCAATGATCATGAGGAAGGTGAGGGATCAGCCCAGAACTACACAGCAGGACCTGGTCAATGACCTGAAGAGAGCTGGGACCACAGTCTCAAAGAAAACCATTAGTAACACACTGCGCAGTCATGGATTAAAATCCTGCAGCGCACGCAAGGTCCCCCTGCTCAAGCCAGCGCATGTCCAGGCCCGTCTGAAGTTTGCCAATGACCATCTGGATGATCCAGAGGAGGAATGGGAGAAGGTCATGTGGTCTGATGAGACAAAAATAGAGCTTTTTGGTCTAAACTCCACTCGCCGTGTTTGGAGGAAGAAGAAGGATGAGTACAACCCCAAGAACACCATCCCAACCGTGAAGCATGGAGGTGTAAACATCATTCTTTGGGGATGCTTTTCTGCAAAGGGGACAGGACGACTGCACCGTATTGAGGGGAGGATGGATGGGGCCATGTATCGCGAGATCTTGGCCAACAACCTCCTTCCCTCAGTAAGAGCATTGAAGATGGGTCGTGGCTGGGTCTTCCAGCATGACAACAACCCGAAACACACAGCCAGGGCAACTAAGGAGTGGCTCCGTAAGAAGCATCTCAAGGTCCTGGAGTGGCCTAGCCAGTCTCCAGACCTGAACCCAATAGAAAATCTTTGGAGGGAGCTGAAAGTCCGTATTGCCCAGCGACAGCCCCGAAACCTGAAGGATCTGGATGGAGGAGTGGGCCAAAATCCCTGCTGCAGTGTGTGCAAACCTGGTCAAGAACTACAGGAAACGTATGATCTCTAATTGCAAACAAAGGTTTCTCTACCAAATATTAAGTTCTGGTTTTCTGATGTATCAAATACTTATGTCATGCAATAAAATGCAAATTAATTATTTAAAAATCATACAATGTGATTTTCTGGATTTTTGTTTTAGATTGTCACTCACAGTTGAAGAGTACCTATGATAAAAATTACAGACTTCTACATGCTTTGTAAGTGGGAAAACCTGCAAAATCGGCAGTGTATCAAATACTTGTTCTTCCCACTGTAGATATGCCGATTTAGTGGACAATCTTGTTTTACTCCGACGGTTTAAAACCTTGAGATTAGCCATTATTGACTATTTTACACCAAGGGTTACTATACATCACTTTAACCCATTTTATAAGAGATTCCCAATTTTTCATAGTCTTCTATTGTTTAATCTCCAATGTGTCGTCCATGTAAAAAAACCTGTCTGATTAGGATGAATAATATCCGACAATACCTTTTTAATTCTATGCGCTATACATTTTGCTAGAATTTTTGCATCACAATGTTTCTGCGGTAGCAGAGACTGCATTCACTATAGCGCTGAACTTTGGCGGTAGGTTGAATTGAACCCGTGTTTTGCAACCTGCGTCTTTTCTTTATTTTACTTTCACTCATACTCCGCCCACTGACCTGTCACATTAGGCTCTGTCCACAGAGCATTTATCCAACAGAAACTGTGAGCTGCCCTCAGAACAGTATCCAATAAGAAACTCTATTGAGCTGGTCAGTGTATTTTTATTGCCTCAGCAGTGGTCATATTGAGAAAAGTCAACTTGCACTCCACTCCATAGAATTGGCATAGTCATAGAAATTAATTACTGATAGTTGGAATCCTATACAAACTCAAAACAAAGCAGCCTTCACCCAGCCGTCTCACACTGTGTAACTTAATATCTAAGTTGTCTTTAATAAACATAAAAAATAGGCAATTATAATTTATATATATATATATATTTCTGTACAGCTGAGTGCAAACATTACTGAAATGTAACAATACCTTAAACGTCTGAAATCATCTGTAACATCTTTCAACACAGGCTGAATATATTGCATTCAAAAACCCGGCCAACTCCAAGACCTCTGTCATGGAGTTTACATTGACCCCCTGCATTATTTTTTTTGTTGCACTTTCTAGGAATGATGTGACTTCACAAGTGGACATTTTTTATTGCACTTACAGATTAAGGCCTAAATTCAATCAGATCAGGCATTACTAGGCAATAACAGACACCGCATAGCGGATGTTGTGTCGGGATTGAAGCCATTATATTGGTGAGCAACTGCTCTTGATCATGGTCACAAAGCCACACCCGTCCCACTCGTGTTAGAAATTCAGAACAAGAAGGTGGGCTAAATATAAATAATTAGTCAAATTGAAAAATCATTAAATTACATAATGATTTCTTAATCAAGGTGTAGATTACATCTCACATTCCAGTGTTCAAACTTGTAAACAAGTCTGCATGGGATTTCTGTTAATGGGACTCCGTGCAGCCAATGGCAATGTCCGCTTTAGGTATAAGGCCGGGAACCACTTGTTGATTTGACAGCCTAACTCAGTTCCACCTCCGACACCCCCAAAACAACCGCTATGCGGATATTGGCTGAAGCGGATCTGATTGAATTGAACCCTAAGACTGGATCTCATAACCTGAGACCCACTGTTCAATTGGAACACTGAAGACCGCTTTCTGCCAGTAGTGACAAGTTATATAATCAATCTCACACAGAACCCACTGCACCATTATCAGAAAGTGCAAATGTGCTCCTCACTCGTCAAGAACTCAATCCACACGTATGATTGGAAGGAAAAAAGGGAAACAAAATACAAAAAAAAACTCTGGCCTCCAAAGCTGCAGGATGAAGCTACCAAACCACAGAGGGAGATGGAAGATTATATTAATATCTAATACCTCCTCTGAACAGTTCTGTAACACCCTTTATACAGGGGTTAGAGTAGCTTCTTAACATCATTTGCCACACATCTCATGTGCAGTAGACAGACAACCACAGGCAGGCACTCTGGCTAACGCTACAGCTAACGGGACAGCCTGGAGGCCAAAGCGTGGTTAGCCTAGCGTAGCCTCCTGTGATGGAGACAGATGAAGAGTAGGCTTAGCGGTCAGTTCTTAAAGGCTCCACAGCGGCTGGCTCGGCAGATGAACTCTTTGAGCAGGTTGCCTTCGATCTGCCAGAAGGCTGCAGTCTGGGTCACCTCCGTCAGGTGGTTCACACAGAACTTAAAGCAGAACTCCTCCAGGTCCTTGATACGCCATGTGGTTAAACAGGAAATAGGAAGTTAGCACTTGTTTGAACTTGTCCAATAACAAACGCTCGTTTTAGTTTCCCTTTGCTATGGTGTGCCCCAATGAACACAACTCTGGTAGAGTAGGCTTGGAAGAAGTTGCTCCTAGCCACTGGTCCAGGGTCAGATAATTGGGTGAAGGGTTACCTGTTGTTAGGTGTGGAAGCGGGACTGACCTCTGCGTCGTAGCGCACCGCAGCAGCGAGCAGAGAGAAGGCGTTCTCTATGGTGATGCCTCTCTTGATGATGTGCTGACATAGACGCTTCAGACGGTTCTCACAGTAGGATGTGGCCAGGTCCAGCAGACCTAACAACGATAGACAGTCTGGATCACTGTTGGCTTGGGATGTTTGCATATAATGTCTGCTTAGTTATGTGTATATTGCATCTGTTGTTTCTGGACTTTTATAAATCAATGACCCTTGGTCTACAGACGAGTTATACCCCAATATGAGCTTGACTGGTAGCACTGTCACAGCCTTAATCCTTCCCTATTGATTAATTCCCTTGTCAGTAAGGCATGGCTGGGTGTGGTACTGACCAATTGCATCCTCTGGGGGCAGGTCTATGTTGTCTGTGTAGAGGAACTCTAGGAAGGAGCGGTAGACGGGGTAGGTGAACTGGTCGATCTCTATCACCTCCTTCATGTCCTCATTCCAATGGGACTGGAACATGGACCTGAAGTGCTCACACCTAGCAGTTGTTAGAGGTAAAGGAGGACAGCTGTTAGCATCACTAAATATACTCAATTTAAAGGGATAGTTCCGGATTTTGGCAATGAGGCCCATTATCTACTTCCCGAGAGTCAAAATTGTGCATACCATTTTTAAGCATGCTAGCTGTACCCAAATACTTTTAGTCTTTGTGCTAAGCTAGTTAGCATTGGCTCGCAAATCTACCTCTAACTTCCTTCATACTGGACGCAGATACATATAAATATTATCCACGAGTTCATCTGGGGAAGTAGATAAGGGGACTCATGCCAAATCCTGAACTATTGCTTCAAGTGTCTTTGGGTCCTTGAAAAGCACTAGTGTAAAACATTATATTGTGAAACAATTACATTTCCTCATTCACTAGGAAAGATAAACTTGCAATGGGTCTGGTAAAACAACTTGACTCTCAATAATAGCCCATTCAAGCGCTGCTAAGGTACACCATAGTAGATGTTGGTAGACAGAAGGTGCTCTTTGGTAAAAGGGATAAATTGGTCGTCAAGAAGAAAGGAGGACCAAGGCACTCTTCATATCATTAATTAAAATGCCTTTATTGGTAGGGCATGTTCAACTTAAAACTTTCACAATAATTCAAAAAGGTATTTAGATTTGGAAAGTATTTAATACTAGCTAGGTAATTTGATCTTGCTGTGATCGAGCCCAGTGAGCAACCTGCCTGACCTGATCTTGAGCACAGCCTTATGCACATGGATGTATTTGCCGTCCACGCTGAACTTGAGGTCTGCTGTCTCTGGGCTGTCAAACTCCTTCTTTAAAGACTGGGACACCGTCAGGAAGTCATCATGCTCTGGAGAGAAAATGCAGACACAATGAAAGGAGAGGACGCACTCAGTCAGTAACCTCCAGCGCAGTCACACACACCCTTACCCATGGAGAGCAGCCTCCACATGACGGAGGGCGTGGCGAAGCAGGCAAAAACATCGTCAGTGCAGGAGAAGTGTGTGAGGAAGGGCAAGACGATGGACTGACCCCTACACTGGCCCCACATGTACACCTGGCCACTCTGAGTCTTAGCTGCTGAGGTGTGTGTGGAGTGGCATGCTGCAATCTCTACAATCCTGCTGGAGAGGAGGGAGGAGATCAGTGTGTGTTCATAGACTGCCTCATCTCTTTCTCAGCCATGATGTGTACTGTGTGTCTGCCTGTGTATATACACGTGTCACCTCTCCTTCTCAGCCATGATCTGGACTGGGCCGAGTTGGTTGCTCTTGTTGCCTGTGCCCAGCTGGCCATAGGTGTTGGCCCCCCAGGCATACAGCAGCCCCTCGTCCGTTAGGGCCAAGGAGTGGGCATAGCCAGACACTGTCTGGACAGGAAGGAAGGGGTTAACGTTAGTGGAGGTAGTGTGTGAGTGTGTGTAGTGTGTGTAGCGCGCTCACCTGTAGCACACAGAGACCCTGCAGGCCCACCAGGCGACAAGGTGTCAGCTGATTCCCATTGTTGCCCAGCCCCAGTTGGCCGTTGCCATTATAGCCCCAGCCATACACCTGAGAGAAACACACGCGTGCACGCTCTCTTAGGTGTGCTGCAAGGTTGCTGCATACTTGTGAACCTACTAAGTTAAAATACACTGGCTGATTGAATACAAATAGTTAACATATTTAATATCAAACTCCCGTTCAAACTGAGATCACTCTCACTCACCTCTCCATTCTCGACCACAGCCAGAGAGGAGGTTTGACCACAGGTGATGCTGACGACCACCTTGTTCTGCAGACAGTTGGACACTCTCCTGGGGGTGGGCTGGTTGGCCGTGGACCCTGAACCCACCTGTCCACAGTTATTGTAGCCCCATGCATACACCTGGACAGGGAGGTCAGAGAATCACATTTAACTGAATAACTTGATTTTCTTCAGGTTAATAATATAGTGCAAAACACTACAGAACACCACACATCTAACAGCAATACAAGTCCAACCCACTTCCCTGATAATACAACAGGTTCATTCTAGAATGGTGTCAGTCACTGGACCAGTGACATAAAGCTGACTCAGTGAAAGAACAGAGGGTAACAGTAGGGCCTTTATATCAGAGCTTAGGTTTACCGGGTCACAGTAAGTGGGTTTAGACTAGGCCACGGTGGTAAGGGGGTTTAGAGCAGTGTTTCTCAATCCATGGTCTGTGGAATGTTGTTAACTAGCCCCTCAGAGGTTTCTGACAGACACAAGTGTTCTTTTCAATATAAGCAGAACGCCCCCCAACACACACACACACACACACACTCCTCTCTCCCCTTTCTCTATCCATCCTTCTCTCTATCCGTTCATCTTTCAACCTCTCCAGCATTAATAAAGATCATGGGGTGATGAGTCACAAGCCACCTATCTCCCACTATCTCTCTTTTCCTCTCCATCCTTCCTTCTCTCACCTCTCCAGTGTTGGTCAGGGCTAGGGAGTGATGTGAACCACAGGCCACCTCCGTCACCCTCTTGTTGAGCAGACTGGCAGACACCAGCACAGGAGCCACCCCCTGGTTGGTGGTCCCGTTCCCCAGCTGACTGTAGCCATTGTGGCCCCAGGCAAACAGCTCTCCCTCTGACACACAATGGAGGAAATGGTGAGTTAGAAACCCCAAATAGTGGTAGAAATAATTAGAACAGACATCTGGAATAGGGATTAGGGAATTATGGCAGCTCTATTGAAGACATTTCTATGTCTCAACGTTTTGTGCCGTCCTCTTGAACATTGCGGCCCTGTTATGTGCTGTAGTACCCTCAGTAGCCAGGAGGATGTGGGGTCCGCTGCCATAGCTGAGGCTGACCACTTTCCTCCCACTCAGAAAGTCCAGCTTCTTAGGTAGGATGGTGCTCTGGCTGTCCCCTGTTCCCAGGCAGTTACTGCAGTTCAGCCCAAACACATACACCTAAGGAGGAGAAAGGGAGATGGGTCACTGATGTTTGAAACAAGCACAGGCACCAGTCGGCATGTGCTGTGCGTGTGTGTGTGTGTTCCAGAAGAGAGACCTAGGGGTCTCTCCAGATAAAACATACATGCGCGCACACACATTGCCTACTCCAATCATCTGACCACTTACGTCGTCGCTGTGGGTGATGTAGATGACCTCGTTGGCGGAGTTTCCGAACACGCAGGCCTGTCGTATGGACGAGAGCTCCTGGCCTTCCATCAGGCTAAACAGTGACCATTTTGTCACATCCACCATAGTGCGCCTTGGTCTCCGTTGCGACAGTGGAGGTGTGTGTCCCCGGCTACAGGGAGGAGCAGGTGCGTGGTCTTGGTGGGTGATGCTACCCCTGCTTTTCACACTGAATATTACAGACGAGACATCGCGAGAACACACACACGCAGACAGAGTTTTAACAACCACCAGAGAACACACAACTCAAAGTCAGAGATCAAACACAGGCTTTCACAATCTTCAGAGCACACGTGGGCACAAACACAGTCACACACACACACACACATCAGAGAACACACACATACTGTATAGCTCAGATACTCTGCAACCTCAGGCCACCTTTCATTCCCATTAGTTTTTTGAGTTGGTGAAATTGAGCAGACCATTGTCCTGGCCTATAATCTCTAAACGTTTCCAGATTATAATTTAATCTGTTCCCCATGGACCGCAGTTTCACATTTTAATTATATCCCAGCACAAACCCAAGTAATCACCAAGCCCTATACGAATCAGGTGGGTTAGTGTTGGGCTGGAACAAATATGTGCAACCGGAAGAAAATATTGTGAAACACTGACCTTACCTGTGGTCAGTTCTATAGCCAGTGAACTGAGACAGGTAAAAAGGCAGCTAGGCTAGAAATAGTTGCTCAGTGAGGGCTTTGCTTTAGGATCGATTGCAGACCCTTGATCTCACCCCTAGAGATTACCACACAAACATGTCAATCGAAAAAGATCAAGAGAAGAGTCAGTTTTCTGACACTACAAAAGCAAAACTCTCAACTAGACAGTTTAGTATATCAGAAGAGTAAATAACGTTAACGATAGAACCGAAAATGCATTCACATTTCCTTGAGTCTATTGTCTTGATGAAATTAATAGTTAGTTTGCTAGTGGAACTACCTAGCTAAACAACTTTAGCTGATTACCTAGCCATCTATCTGTACAGTGATCAGCGATTTCACACAGTGCCACACTCGCCCTAAATTACTCAGTGGACCTGGCTAGATAACGTTAGCTAGAAAGCAAGCCAACAAAATATTCTAGTTGTAGCTAGTTACTGTTAGTAAACGAGTGTGCCAGCTGACAACAAAGTGCATTCACTGACCTACAAGAGCGCTCCATAGTCAATAATGACAGCTTTTCCGGAGAGGAAAACAAAATAGACAAAAAAAAATGAGATGCGTTAGTTTGGTGCTATTACCGGTGGACAGGTAGCTAGTCTCCCGGTCACTGAAACTCTTTCTCCTGCCGCCGCCACCACCTCTCCGATAACGTTAGCAGCTCCCTCCCTCCGTTGTTGACGTTCTTGTGTCCGGAAGAGAGAGAGCGACAATAAATGTCACGTGATCAACATTCAACCAAGAGCTGAAGAGGAAGAGACGTCCGACTCGAAGGGGAATCTGTCTCCCTCGTTTTTTCGCCGAACAAGCAAGGAGTTGCGTGGTCAACACATTTTTTTGTTGAATTTGGTCAACAACAAAAAATGTATGGTGTATTTGCAACGTGAGGTGTATTTGATCGAATATAATTTTCGTAATGATTAAGTTGTTACGAGTGTACTGGTATAATTAGGTCACGTGACATCACTGCAACTTTGAGTAAAAACTCTTTATATCAGTTGCCTCGAGATGGCTATGCATATTCATGCATGAGGCTAGTAGCATAGCATCTCCCCATTGAATACAGGTGACAACCCTCGTCGAATATTCAAAATAGGATTACAATGAGATGTATCCACCAATCTAAAGAAAGGATAGGAGGGAGCTAGATCGCCGTGCCGCTTTGTGGACGAGACTCCCATTGTTAGCGCTGATATGTAACTTGTCAGTATATCCTAAATAAATAGGGCAAAGGTCACTAGATGGCCATCTGACTATAAACCGACCATAAAATAAACACCCCCAAAACATATGATTAACGTGCATTTCTCAACATAATCGTCTTATTTCAGGTTTTGCAAGAAGCCTGATCGCACCCCAGAACCAGTTTTGCTCTCAGTTAATCATTGGGGTTATCAGGTGATTTAGTGGGTGTTTCCTTTGTTTTGTTTGCTCTAATCTAGGTCAGATCAGAGGTGAATTTAATCCATAGCCTTGGCGGTCAATTTGACTGTGCCCTTCTGTCTGTCTATTTGTTTGATTAACAAGGACGTTTTACTCCACATGTTGTCCCGCCTCATGCTTTGTTCCTTATAATATCCCTCATGTCAGTCAATGGCACATCCATCTTACATGTTTTAGTAGCGCTGGAATAAACAAACCACACAAACAATGTATCAAATAATTGAAATATTTAATTGCACTTCAGCTGGTGCCACAGGTTACCATTCCCAGTGACTGAAATCCCAGTCAGCTGGGTGGATCAGTCCAAGGGAGATAGAGCTGGCTTAGAAAGCTGCATGCAAGCACATGAAAATAAGTAGATGATATCTCCTCATTTGGTTATGACTGTTCAGTGGCATTCAGCAATAGTGTAGGAGCATCCTTTTCAGCACACAAGTGTAATGGCAAGTAGCTGGATGTAATCCTCACCAACCAACACTATGAAGAGGAATCAGGACTTTGCTGATAATAACTGAAGCTATTATAATACATTTCAAGGCCTTGGATGCTTAACTGGTCTGCTCCACTAATTGGACTATTAAGGGAACAGCTTGAATGGACTCCAACCATCAGAGATCTGCAGAAACCGCCATAAAAACCTCAATGTCCTGTCTGTCATGGGCAGTGTCACATGCATACGTCCAAAGCGGTTCTAGTGTGCATGGACAGGGCAGTGAAGTCCACCTTCCTCCACTGTCTTCAGAAGGGTGAGCTGGCCCATGCCACCCAAATCGTGGACTTCAATGTTGGCTCGTTGGAGCCGGACTCTGGCCCAGAGATTATCGTATGGGATATAGGGGGCATGCAAGCCCTGTGGAAAGACCACGTGAAGGGCTGCGACGCCCTGGTGTCCATGGTTGATGGAGTAGACTGGGGGAGGCGTTGGGTGTGCTTGGGGGCGAGAGGGTGCGGGGGGTCCCCCTTGATGGTGCTGGTTAATAAGACATACCTCGCCAAGGCCATGGGGCTCCAGGAGGTGACGGATGGGCTGGGGCTGGAGCAGTCCTGGGACATAGACTGGGAGGTGCAGCGGCCCTGGGCTCTCTGGCTACACTCATCAGAGACCACTGAGGAGTAACACATACATTGCAGACACACAGGGATATGAAAAACTTTCACAAATACAAAATACAAACTGGTCAATGGACAAGGCATGGGCGCTCATACGTCTTGGGTTAAATGCGGAAGACACATTTCGGTTGAATGCATTCACACACTGAGCCAAAAGGTAGGCACACACTCACACAATACGAGTACAAAGGGGAACGTGAAGCTTTTCTTAAGCTAACTGTGCTCCTATCACTATAACTAGCTACATGCCTAAGAATGTATCAGGCCAGTAGGTTATTTGAATATAGAACGAAGGTTACGTATGTAACCACAGTTATGTGAGCTATATGGATCACTCCAATATATTGGTATCATACATCCAAGGTGAGGATTTACAGATTTACTCCTGTGTACACCTGTGTCACGGCTGGGGTCCGCCCCTATATATAGACCCCATGGCCATGACACACGTTCTTTACATAGCACCGTAGAGGATTGGAGTGATCCATATACAGTGGGGAGAACAAGTATTTGATACACTGCCGATTTTGCAGGTTTTCCTACTTACAAAGCATGTAGAGGTCTGTAATTTGTATCATAGGTACTCTTCAACTGTGAGTGACGAAATCTAAAACAAAAAGTGGGAAAACCTGCAAAATCGGCAGTGTATCAAATACTTGTTCTCCCCACTGTAGCTCACATAACCGTGGTTACATACGTAACCTTCGTTATGTTTCACTACATTGGATCACTCCAATATATTGGTATACCTGTACCAGATTAGTCGGTGCTAGAGGGACATGGCCAGCCAGCGGCGAAGTCCCAGCGTGGGACAGAGACGCAGGGGCCATCAATGTGGATGGGGGGTCCCAGCACAGTCCCCAGAAGGGGAGGTGATGCCCAGGACCACTGAACCAACCGCAGAGGGAGGTACCACATTATCTGATAGTAACTATCAAAAAGTTCAAGAGGAAGCCCAGCTAGCGGTATCACAGATATCAGCGATGGGCACTCCTCTCAGTAGAGCCCAGGACGCAGCCACACCTCGTGTTTAATGTGCCACCACAGATCCCAGCACTGGCATGCCAGCCAGGCGGTATGCTGTCGTAATCGTGTCCACGATCCAGTAAGAGAGCCTCTGCTTGATAGCCCAGCCCCCAGGACTCTCTCACCATAGCAGACAAAGAGCTGGTCTGTTATTCTCACTGTTGTCATGTGTTGCTGCCTTGCTATGTTGTTGTTGTTTTGTCTCTCTTGTCGTGATGTGTGTTTGGTCCTATATTTATATTTGTATTTTTAATCCCAGCCCCCGTCCCCGCAGGAGGTCTTTTGCCTTTTGGTAGGTCGTCATTGTAAATAAGAATTTGTTCTTTTCTGACTTGCCTAGTTAAATAAAGGTAAAAATAAATAAATAAATAAAAAGACTGTGTCCGCTCCACATAGGCAGCCACTGCCGGGGGGTCGCAAGCAGACAGGATAAAAGGGATGCTCACATGCCTGTCTGACAGAAAACTTTACCAAAGTTGCCAAGACCACATCCAGATCCCAGCTTGCCATTGAGCGGGTCCTAGCTGGACGCAGGCAACAAACCCCCTTCATAAACCTGGAGACCAAGGGATGGCACCTCACTGGCCTGTCCATCCACCCCACATGGCAGGCAGATATAGCGGTCAAATACCCTCTCAGTGTAGAGGCTGCCAAGCTCTCATCCAAGGAAGACTGCAGGTATTGGAGGACATACTGCACCCCACATGACTCCGGCACAACCTCAATACCAGTGCACCAAGAGCAGAACAACCACCAAGCGCAACTGATATGCCGTGGTTGTAGCCAGTGCCCTTGCATGGTGTTCCTTACGCCCTCCTGTAGTCCTAACATGGACCATTGGTGCCATTCAGTGGCCAAGCCCACAGACTGAGGCGGTGCGGTCTCGGATACCACAGTGTTCCCCCGGCCTGAGACAGCAGTTTCAGGGGCAGTTGCCAAGGTGTCCCATACAACAGGGACAGTAGAAGGCTGAACCAGGGTCGTCTGGGCCATTATGGGGCCACAAGCAGCAGACGATGCTCCGCCAACCTGGTCCTGTCCAGCACAGCCTGTATCAGAGGCGTTGGCAGGTCAGGGCGGATGCCACCCGCCCCTGCCGAAAGTGGTCAAGGCAAGATAAGATCGCCTGAACCCTTCTGGTGGGCACATGGAAATGGAAATACACATCCCTCAGGTCCAGCGTCACAAACCATTGGTCCCTGATACAGCCTGATACAGCCTGCAACACATAGCTGGGGACAGCATGTGGAACCTCAGTACCTTCAAGTTCCTGTTGAGGTTGCGGAGGTCCAGAATCGGTCGAAACCCTCCATCTCTTTTACACTCTGCAGGGGAAAGAACAAGAAAAAACCCTGCGGGATAATTAGCAGAGAACCCGAGGGGAGCAGCATGTTAAAGCAATTCACAACACACACATAGAACAAGCCAGTTGGCAAGTTGTGTAAGGTAAAATACAGTTTGTGTAAATTACAGTTTGTGGCATACTAATGGATGCACACAGAGTCGTAGTGTAACGCTAACAAAACACAAGTACCACAAACCACAGGCGGAAGATACAGATCAACTGTGTGCACCGAGTGGAGCACTCAAGAGGAGGGGCTGGCCATGTGGCCAGCTACTCCAGGCTGCAAACAGTCAGTGAGTATACTTCCACGCAGATATTACACTTACCAGTGACTTTCCAAGCAAACTTCTGAAAGTTTGTACCTCAAACCACACAGACGTCCGGCCGAGAAAATGTGTGAGAAACGTGTGTTGCGGTCATGGGGCCTATATGTAGGGGCGGGACCCCAGCCGTGACACAGGTGTGCACGGGAGTAATCGGTAAATCCTCACCTCGGCTGTATCCCTCCGCCACGGAGTGATACCAATATATTGGAGTGATACATATAGTGAAACATAACCAGTTGTTGCATTCACTCTGAAGGAAACTATTCAAATGGGACTCAAGATAATTGTTTGCAGAGAAGATTGGAATGAAGTAGCTACTTCTATCAAAAGGACAAAAAATAATCATCCACCCTTGCATTGTAACAATTATACGTTAAACTAATCTCCTCACAGCAATCTTTCTTTCTAAAATTATCAGCCGCAATTGTTGCAACCCCTATTACAAGCCTGTTCAACCTCTCTTTCGTATCGTCTGAAATCCCTAGAGATTGGAAAGATGCCAGGGTCATCCCCCTCTTCAAAGGGGGAGACACTCTAGACCCAAATTGTTAGACCTATATCCATCCTGCCCTGCCTTTCTAAAGTCTTCGAAAGCCAAGTTAGCAAACAGATCACTGACCACTTCTCAGATAGAGTTCAGTGTGTCAAATTGGAGGGCCTGTTGTCCGGTCCTCTGGCAGTCTCTACGGGGGTGCCACAGGGTACAATTCTTGGGCCGACTCTATTCTCTATATATACCATCTCTACGCAGACGACACCATTCTGTATACATCTGGCCCCTCTTTGGACACTGTGTTAACAAACCTCCAAACGAGCTTCAATGCCATGCAACACTCCTTCCTTGGCCTCCAACTGCTTTTAAATGCTAGTAAAACTAAATGCATGCTTTTCAATCGAACGCTGCCCGCACCTGCCCACCGGACTATCATCACAACTCTCGACGGGTCTGACTTAGATTACGTGGACACCTACAAATACCTAGGCGTCTGGTTAGACTGTAAACTCTCCTTCCAGACTCTAGAATCGGCTTCCTATTTCGCAACAAAGCCTCCTTCACTCATGCTGCCAAACATGCCCTCGTAAAGCTGACTATCCTACCGATCCTTGACTTCAGCGATGTCATTTACAAAATAGCCTCCAACACTCTCCTCAGCAAATTGGTAGTAGTCTATCACAGTGCCATCCGTTTTGTTACCAAAGCCCCATATACTACCCACCACTGCGACATGTACGCTCTCGTTGGTTGGCCCTCACTACATATTCGTTGCCAAACCCACTGGCTCCAGGTCATCTATAAGTCTTTACTAGGTAAACCCCTCCTTAGTAACTCCCACTCATAGCATGCGCTCCAGCAGGTATATTTCACTGGTCATCCCCAAAGCCAACACCGCCATTCCTTCCAGTTCTCTGCTGCCAATGACTGGAACGAATTGCAGAAATCATTGAAGCTGGAGACTACAATTTCCCTCAATAACTTTAAGCATCAGCTGTCAGAGCAGCTTTCCGATCACTGCACCTGTATACAGCCCATCTGTAAATAGCCTACCCTACTACCTCATCCCCATATTTATAATTTTTGCTAATTTGCACTCCAGTATTTCTATTTGCACATCATCATCTGCACATCTATCATTCTAGTGTTAATATTAATTTGTAATTATTTCGCCACTATGGCCTATTTATTGCCCTACCTTCCTAATGTTACTACATTTGAACACACTGTACATATATTTTCTATTGTGTTATTGACTGTACGTTTGTTTATCCCATGTGTAACGATGGTTGTTTTTGTCGCACTGCTTTGCTTTGTCTTGGCCAAGTCGCAGTTGTAAGTGAGAACTTGTTCTCAACTGGCCTACCTGGTTAAATAAAGGTGAAAAAAATATATATAAAAAATAAAATGTCACGAGTGCCACTCATTTTTTAACATTTACATAAGATGCAGTACCCTTCTACACCACAAGGTGGTCTCCTTACATCAGCCACAAATCAATGCTGCTGGTTAGTTTCTCCCTTGAAGTTGGATCAATGGTTACTACTGATTTAAGCATTGGCACTGCCAGTCTGAAGGGATTGGTGACATACAATGACATTAAAATAAAGCCTTTAGTCGTACTTTCAGTAAAGCTGCTGATTATTGAATGGTATTTTACATCAGGTATACACTGCCGTTCAAAAGTTCTTGTTTTTGAAAGAAAAGCAATATTTTTGTCCATTGAAATAACATCTAATTGATCAGAAATACAGTGTAGACATTATTAATATTTTAAATCACTATTGTAGCTGGAATGTTTTATGGAATATCTACATATGCGTACAGAGGCCCATTATCAGTAACCATCACTCCTGTGTTTCAATGGCACGTTTGTTAGCTAATCCAAGTTGATCATTTTAAAAGGCTAATTGATCATTAGAAAACCCTTTGGCAATTATGTTAGCACAGCTGAAAACGGTTGTGCTGATTAAAGAAGCAATAAAACTGGCCTTCTTTAGACTAGTTGAGTATCTGGAGCATCTGCAGGTTTGATAACAAAGAAACAAAGAACTTTCTTCTGAAACTCATCAGTCTATTCTTGTTCTGAGAAATGAAGGCTATTCTATGCGAGAAATTGCCAAGAAACTGAAGATCTCGTACAACACTGTGTACTATGCCATTCACAGAACAGCGCAAACTGGCTCTAACCAGAATAGAAAGAGGAGTGGGAGGCCCCGGTGCAAAACTGCACAGGAAGACAAGTACATTAGTGTCTAGTTTGAGAAACAGATGCCTCACAAGTCCTCAACTTGCAGCTTCTTTAAATAGTACCCGCAAAACACCAGTCTCAACAGTGAAGAGGCGACTCCGGGATGCTGGCCTTCTAGGCAGAGTTGCAAAGAAAAAGCAATTCTAAGTGACCCCAAACTTTTGAAAGGTAGTGTATTTCTCTAGGTACCATTGACAGCAACTCAGTCACATACATAGTCACTTTATCCCTTAATAAAGGACTCGGATTCTCTCTCCCTTTTTTTTCCAGACACACAGACACAGACGCCTTGATGTTAGTGTACAAATCAGAACGCTTGCAGCAGTGAGGATCCAACGGCTAACAGGAAGTTTATTTTGGTTAGGATCAGTAATACAGAGACCATGTCCCGAGGGCGAGATGGGAGGAAGTGAGATCATCATAATCCCCTGAATGGTTAGCAGAATGTGGCATTGATGGGTTTGTTTGTGGTGAGGTGAATGTCATAATGGGTTACAATGCTCAGCCCATAGAATTAGGAATTATAATATTATTAATAGGATCTCTATGGCTCAGCCAATAAAATAAGAGTAGAACAATCACTACAGCATTGGCCAATCCCGTGGCAGACTCCAGTAATAAGGGAGACACCACATACACACATTTCAGATGCTCCAACAGCTTCTAGCATTTGTCTTTTTCATTAGCACGTTTGTCTGAGGAAAAACATTAATTTTCGTAGAAATGAAAAACAAAAGGCACAATGTCAGTGAATTTTAACTAATTCTCATCTTTAATATACACTAGAGTTGAAAGCATCAGTGAGCCACCTTAAAGAGAAGAATTCAATCTAAAATTTATAAAAAATATATAAATATTGAGGCCAAAACGCAGTCTGTTGCTATTAATCTCTATTCTCTTATTTAAACCAACTTCTCCTGCAAGTAAAAATCTTGCAACAAACATAAGCTTGTATCGTTTTCCGATACAAGTCAAAGAAATTGTAATTCTTTAAAGTGGCTCAGTCCGTTTAGGCAGATAGTTCATAACTGTACACCCCCTCTAATGTTTTGTTCATCAGCAACTACTCCCTTTCCCACCCCTTCCCCTAATCCAAACCCACTCCTGCCTCCCCACCCACTGTCTATCAGTAATTAGCAGCCTAACGGCCCGTTCAAACATACAGCTGCAAAAGAGTATTATGCCTTGTGGTGGCAGAGTAGCAACTTATTTGACCTCTACAGTAGTGACCGGACGACTGTACCTAATTTTCGTGGGCGAGACTTCACCTAGAAACACCCTATTGCTACTGCTGCCAAGCTTCCATTGAAAACAACTTCCCTGCTTTGGCTGTGTACTGTTTGAACAGGCCATAACAGAGGAAAACAAGTCCAGACCAGAGACCTAGGTCCTTGAAACCAACTGGGACGGTAAAATGACACAGTCAGTCCCTGCAGCTAGACAAGCATATTGTCAGGTTCATCAGCATGTCATCACAATACATATGAATGTTAAAAAATTAAGATATAACAAAAATCAAAAACAAACAACCCCCCCGTCCGTCCGTCCGTCTTTGATAGTACGTAGGTTATCGTTCTGCAGAGTGAGTCAAGTTCCAACAATTACTTGTCAGCTGTAGCAGCTTTGTACAGGCATTATGGAACTATATATTTATATATTCTCAAGAGACAAGTTTAAGAGATACACATTGCATTTTGTACAATTATTCAGGTTGGTGATGACGTGACCAAAAAAAACCTGATGAGTTCTGTATAGGTCAGAGGTCGTGTTCTAGCCTCTGTTAGTCCCGTCTTCAGTATCTCTTTCCACAGCAAGAGAGAAAAAAACTATACCTCTCAGACGTGTGCATAAGAAGAAATAATACAAGTATGAATGGCAAATCTGGAAGCTCCACAGCCTGGACCAGAACAAGAAAAGTATATTTTTTTCAATGTCAACATAAAATATACACATTTTTAAAGAATGGGAGAATTTAAAAAGAGAAACCAAAGAAATCCCATATTTGCCAAATGGTCATTGCTAGCTAGAATCCTTGGGACGTCAATACACCCCACCCACCCACCCACCCATTGAAGTAAACCTTTTAAAATTGGTAAGGACCCCGGATAGCACTGAGCATTGCCAAATATAGGTTTGTTTGACTGTTCTGGTGTTGAAGAACTCAGGTGAGATTCCCCTGTTAACTATAATGGACATCCAAATAGTGACATCACTACCCGCCCCTCCACAGGACCTGACATCACTTGTGCAGCAGGATTTAATGTCCTCCGGGGAACAGGGCTACAGTAGAGATATTCCGTCACAATACCCAGAGGTATTGTCCTCCAACTTCGGGTTGCCAGATCTGTAAAAAAAATATGCTTTTTTAATTTTGCTCTCCCCTGAATTAGAGCAAAATTGCAAAACCATTGTAGACTTCGTTATGTTTTGCGGTATTATATATATATATTTTTTTTTTTTACAATTTCCTTTTTTTGTTTTGATACATAAAAATCAATAACTCCACTTCATGATTCAAGAGAAGAAAAAATGTCTTTCAGTCAGTCACAGAATCCTCTTCCTGCCTAAAGCCTGCCCTTTCCTGTCCTAGGACTTTGGCTATTCATGGCTTAGCTCTAGGCTTAGCTCTAGGGTTAACGTCTTCAATTTGGGGGCACTGGGGTGCTCAGCCATCAATAGAGAGAGACTGTCTGTGTGAGTGTGTCCACAAAAGAGAGGGAGAATGACAATCCAGGGGTGAAGCAGAAAACTAAACCGCAAACTAACGGCAGTATCCTTTCCCCATCTGTGATATACTGGCTTCTAAAACAAGTATGCACACAAATTCTTTCCAAGTGTCTTCAACTGTGTTTTTGTGCATGTGTGTATGTGTGCATGCGTGTAGATATTGACATTTGGCAATTCTAAAATATTGCCCCAAAAGGCTTTTTCTTCCTTCCTTGTGATTTTCACGTGACATTTCAAAGCATTGGCTATGACTGCCTGAGATCAGATTGTACTGGTGCTGGACGAATGACCTGGACCCGTATGGGTTGCCAGATTGTGGTGTACAGAGGTGGAGTGTGGTGGTGGGTGAATCCTTCAATTGCAAGATGGGTGGCCATGTTGAAGTAATAGTAGGTGGGTACAATCCTTCTGTAGCAGGTTGCCAGGTTGGTGGATATAGATGGATGAATGTCTTGAGGTGGGTTTGACAGTAACCGTGCAGCTCGATGGACCGGCTCCTAGAACTTGAAGTCCTTCGTCTGCAGGTTGGAAGCGGGGTCAAAGTTGAAGGTCCCTCCTTGGTTGGCTTCAGGAATTAAACTGGGATCCTCATCAATCTGCGATGGAAAGAAGAAGGGTAAGAGGTGTGGGGTTGTGTGTACGTGTGTGTGTGTGTGTGTGTGTGTGTTATAACTCACATCGTCGCCTGAGAAGTACTGGTCGATGATCTCGAAGGCTAGTTTGTAGACGTCCTCATTCTCATGTTGCTGCAGATTCTCAATCTTCTCCAGACCTGAGAGCAGAGCAACGGGAGGCGCAGTCAGACAACAGAAACATTCACCTCACCTACCTTCAGCCATGATGACAATACGTATGCACACACACCTCCACACTCCTCTATGATCTCAGCGATGGTGCTGGCCTCGTCTCCGGCCATGATGAGGACGTTTTTGAGGCCGTCTAGGACCACCTGGACCACCTGGGAGTCCTTCACTGACAGCAGGCTGCAGAACGGAGGGATCACATTTTGCTGCACCAGGTACTCCACCTGCACACACACATCAACATATCAGAAAATACATAACTGAAGACAGCTGTAAGCATTTTTGACAAATAAACTCCTGACAGGTGTGATTGTGTAAGCATGTTCAGTCACTGGCATTAAACTAGTTAATAAACTCACGGTTATGAATGCTCCAGCTACAGAGGCCCTGGCCTGACAGTGCTAGCCCCATACCTGTCTCTTGTACCTCTGTCCATGTCCAAGTCAATAGTCTGGTTGATTTTGAGGTTGCAGTGTGTGTGTGTGTGTTACTTTCCTGATCTTTCCTGCCGCTGATGGTGAGGTTGCTGATGGCCCACGCTGCCTCCTTCTGAGTGCCAAAGTCCCCCTGCAGACACACAGGCTGTCAGCACTACAGAACTCAATACACAGCAACGACAGGAATATCATCTCTCGCACAGTCAAACACACACACCACAGCACGGCTCTCTCACCTTGGCCAGTTGGTGGATAATCAAGGGGACGAGTCCTGCGTCGATCACTGCCTGAACCTGCTGCTGGTTCCCAGCCGTGATATTGGACAGGAACCACACTGCTTCCTGTAAACGAACCAATCACATACAGTTATGCCAGAACACTTTCTATTAACAGTCTAATCCCACACAGTCAAACCAAACAACTTCTTATTAGCAGGACAACCATAGAAAAGCCTTGGCATAAGCTTCTTCCCTCCTCCCCGTTTCCCATTGCCTCTCCCGGGAGACTGTGTGTTCTACCTTGTTGATCTTCTCTTTGGGGTGTGTGAGCAGGTTGGGGAAGTGGGAGAGGACGTCACAGTTGAGCACCACCTGTGTCTGCTCGTCTGTCCCCGTTACAATGTTCCCCACCGCCCTCAGAGCAGCCGTCTGCAGGAAGTGACATCACAGCAAGTCAACACAATGTCAGGGCGTCAGAAAATGCACAGAACACCCTGAATGTATTACTTATAAAATGCATCCTTTCCACCTTGAAATAAATCACTGATCTGCATGTTGTAGAATCATGAGTTTTTCCTGAATATATGGCAGCAATGTTTCTGCAAAAACTCAACCGCTAGTGATAGGTAGAGCCAAGATTTCTATAATGTTGCTTTTACCAATCCAATCTTAGTAAATCAGTGTTGTTGTTTTTCCAGATAGGAAGGAGGTAGCACACCATACCAAAGTTTGTTTAGGTCTTCTAAACCAGTACGTTATCAGTTGCCATGGTCCTCTGTTGACCCCTTACCTGAACTTTGACCTCCTGGTGGCTGAGCAGGGGGACAAGGAAGGGGACCACCCCAGAGTCTATCACCATCTGAATCTGCTCGTTCCCACCGTCTGTCAGGTAGGACAGAGCCCACACAGTGTCCACAAGGATCTACAAACACACACAATGTTAACCAAGGAGTCCAATAAGTGTTTAGTTTCACTAAAGCTGCTGAGTATGTTAGGGCTTAACATGCTGAAGTCCAACTTACGGCAAACCGTACAATTTAGTTGTAATGAACATGTGCAGTGCCTTCAGAAAGTATTCACACCCCTTGACTTTCTCCACATTTTGTTGTGTTACAGACTGAATTTAAAATAGATTAAATTGAGATTTTTCACTGGCCTACACACAATAATACCCCATCATGTCAAAGGAATTAAGTGTTTTAACAAATTAATAAAACATGGAAAGTTTAAATGTCTTCAGTCAATAAGTATTCAACCCCTTTGTTATGGCAAGCCTAAATAAGTTCAGGAGTAAACACTTGCTTAACAAGTCACATGTGCAATAATAATGTTTAACATGACTACCTCATCTCCGTACCCCACACATACAATTATCTTTAAGGTCCCTCAGTAGAGGAGTGAATTTCAAACACAGATTCAACCACAAAGACAAGGGAGGTTTTCAAATGCCTCGCAAAGAAGGGCACTTATTGGTAGATCGGTAAAAAGTTATTAATTAAACTTTGGATGGTGTATCAATACACCTAGTCACCACAAAGATACAGGCATTCTTCTAACTCAGTTGCCAGAGAGGAAGGAAACCACTCAGGGATTTCACCATGAGGCCAATTGTGACTTTAAAACAGTTAGTTTAAATTTGAGAGAACTTGCAGAATTCTGAAAAGAATAACAGGCAAATGTAGCACAATACAGCTGTGGAAAGCTCTTAGAGATTTACCCAGAAAGACACACACCTGTAATCACTGCCAAAGGTGCTTCTACAAAGTATTGTCTCAGGGGTGTGAATACTTATGTCAATGAGATATTTCTGCATTTCATTTTCAATACATTTTGCAAAGATGTCTAAAAACATGTTTTCACTTTGTCATCATGGGGTATTAAATACTTTAATCCATTTTGAATTCAGGCTGTAACAACATGATGAGCAATAAATGAAAGGGTATGAATACTTTCTGAAGGCACTGTATGCTCTCATACTTACATTTATATCTGTGTGGTATATAAGAACACATAGCGCTGGGAGGAGCTGGGAAAGAGAACAAAATGAAACAGGTGGAGAGAGAGAGAGAGAGAGAAGTGTCAAAAGCAGACTGGAAATGTGGCCATGGAAAGTTATGTAGCTAAACATTCCCCCTAGAGATAAGAAGTGATTTGTCTGACTGGCTGGCTGGAGAAGAGCACCACCATAACTCTACTCATACATTGGAACAAAACATACACACTTACCTCCTGTACTGTTTCCATGGGGGGCGGTGGGTCCTTGTTGCGGCAGAGGTTGACGATGACCCAGGTGACGTTACGGAGGAAGGTGATGGGGATGGAGGGGTTAATAAATGACAGCAGAGGCTTGACCACACCCAGGGAGATGACGTAATCCCTGCACTGTGGCCCGTCGCCTGGAGGAGCATCACAGGTCAAAGGTCATCATTGGGGCACAGAGATCTTCCTGGTCCGGTCACATGGTTAGTTATTACAGAAAAAATGCAAACATAAATGCAACGATGTGTTAACTCAGTATCAGCCATACTCACCTATGATGTTGCCTAGCGCCCACACGGCCTGTTCACACACATTGTGATGGGGAGAGTGGAGCAGCCGAAGGAACAGGGGAACAGCATCTGTACATGGGGGCACGCACACGCGCACACAGAAGGGTAGCTGAGTGGTTAGAGTTTTGGGCCCATAACTGAAAGGTTGCTGGATCGAATCCCCGAGCTGACAAGGTAAAAATCCCCTGAACAAGGAAGTTAACCCATTGTTCCTAGGCCGTCATTGTATATAAGAATGTTCTTAACTGACTTGCCTAGTAAAATAAAGATTAAATAAAAAAATAACAAACACACACAGAGTTAGGAATTTACACATCACTGTTTAACACACACAAAGATAAACATTAGCGAAACCCAGACAGTCAGAACAGCAGCAGAGCAGAATGACCGCAGGGTGAACTGGTGAACTTACTGGATTTAACCACAGCCTGGGTCTGTTGTGACGTGCCAGAAGCTATGTTGGTCAGGGCCCAGGCTGCCTCGAACTGGAGAGACGGACTGTAGGAGAGAAACGAGGGGGCAGAGTTAGAAAGAAAGAGATCATTCTAGGCCTTCCATTAATATGTGTATTTCTCCTCTCTTTGGGCCACACACAACGTGTGTGGAAACTATTAGTGTGTTGGGTTGTAGTGCCCGTTAAGCTCCAGAAATGTCAGGGTCTGTCTGACATACTGCAGCAGTGGTCGCCATGACAGCTGTGCAGCCTCAACCCATCACTATGGTGACCCTCCAACCCCTGCCCCCTCCTATACTGACTCCTGGGTGTGTGCGCGCGCGTCTGTCTCCTTCCTGACCACAAGGTCCTGTGTGTGTTTTGCCCTGAACACAACAAGGTCCTGGGAATGGGGAAAATCCAGAGGACAGGAATGCTCTTTTATTTGGGTTGGCACCAGATGGCGGGGCCAATGGACCACCCTGTGCCTCACACTCGCAAAGCATGCACACACACCCCAGTAGCCCCTCTACATCATGTATCCTAGCCAGTCTTCAGTAATCCCAGTAAATGTCCCAACAGTGAATTAGTAGAGACGGTCCAGGGGAGGACACTGATGCATCAGCAGACTCACTTGTCGTCCCTCTCCAGACATTTGACTAAGATGGGCAGGATGCCAGACTTTATCAAGTCATCAATGGGAGGATTTCTGTCACTGGAGAGGAGTTTTCTGACACACAAAAACAGGAAGAGTTATGTTTCAATCGTGGAATACAAATGAGGGTGAGACGTTCAAAAGCACACACCACAAACACTTACCTGGCAGCCTGCACGGCACTAAGCTGGACCACCGCGTTATCACTGGTGGCGTTCTAGAGCGAGAGAACAGAACAAGTTACAGCACCACACTGAGGGAGGGAGAGTCACTATTCTTTGTGTGTACACAAAGTTAGCCTTACCTGTAAGATGGCCTCTAGTGTGACGTTTTGCTGCAGAGAGTGGGAAGGGGAGGGACAAAATCATTACCAGGTTACAGATAAACATCAACAACATTGGGGAAGGGGATACAATTCACAAAAACATCTGGCTACATCACTCTGATCGTGCAACATGTCATTGACAACACACAGTCTGTCCTTCTCGGTCAGTCTCTGTCTCGCTCCACACACACCAATGTTTTCAGAGTGCTGTGTTTCCTCTTCTGCTGAGTTGGGAGTGTTGGCTGGCTAGATGAGGCTGTGTGAGCTCACAGGCTGAGAATGCCATGCTACTCCATCATCACCTGGTAGCAGCTAGGTCAGGACAGGCCAGATCAGGGCCTATTCCTCATCTCATTAGCTCAATGTCAGGCCTCCAGTCAGCCGGATGAAAAGACTTTGAGCACAATACATTATACAAACCCTAGAGAGGACACGGGGGCATTGGGGAGACCAGGGAGGCTTAAGGACGCATGTCTAGATTACAACGTCATACATAGACATTTATTGTATAGAGCAGACAATGTCCAATGCCAGTAGCTCTTCAGGGGGAGGAATGGCCACCTGCCCGGTCCAAACAGACAGAGAATCTAGGTAGTACATTTCTATCTGGAACAAGTCTCTTGTCTCATAGAGATAGCCATCCCACTGCAATGGCAAATGGGTCACTAAAATGGAACACAGACATCCCACATACCCCTTTGAAGTCGGAGTCGAAGTCGGAGTCCTCCAGACTCTCTTCCTGTGGGACGTTCCTCTTCTTCAGTAGATGCTCGTCTCGTTTGTTCTAATGAAAGAAAGAGAGGTGAGATTAAAGAATAATATAACACATGGATGAATACTCAAATATGGGAGTAGCAGCGCAAACGTTTTGTAACTGCGAGACAGATTTTGGTCGATAAACTGCTGACCCTCGCATCCCTAGAATGTGTGTGTGTATGTATGTATGTATGTATGTATGTATGTATGTATGTATGTATGTATGTATGTATGTATGTATGTATGTATGTATGTATGTATGTATGTATGTATGTATGTATGTATGTATGTATGTATGTATGTATGTATGTGTTGAGTGTGTGTGTGTGTTGGGGTTATTTCTGGGACCTTAGTCTCTCCGTATAGGGGACAAAGTACAATCCCTGTGTTGTTATGGGGATGTCCCCTATAGTTACACATCAGAGACACACTAACTACAACACCCCAATAAACACACATAAAACGAAGACATACACTCCCAGAAAGTTGAGACAAACCCATACTGGTGCTGAATAGAGCGTGAAAAAGACAGACACAGCCGGTAGGCATGTGAGTCAGTGGTACGAGGGAGGGAGGAGAATCCCTTGGCCTACATTCCAGTGTGTGCTGCAGTGCTGGGCCGTGCGTCACTGCTGGTGACTAACCATCCCTGTGCTGCTCTCTGCTCTGGCACAATGGAATGTGCAGCCAGACTACAGCAGCACACGAACTCAGCTCTTTCTTTTTCTCTCCCTCGCACTGGTGCAAATGGGCAGATTAGGTTTGCAATGAATAAACTCCAACCAGAGTGCTTTTTCACCCGCACAGAGGTGGTAACTGGTGTGGGGGTTTTGACAGTTAACACCCGGTTGTAAATGATGCAGGAGAGGACTCTTTACCCTCCAGAATTGGCTAAAGGAATATTCTTTGTCTCCAGAGACTTTTGCCCGCCCAAAACTCTAACGTCCAAAAAGTGAATACCGGAATAAAATGTCTAACAGAAGAACATGGGGCATGGTCAGAGGAGGTCTATGGAAAACAAATATGGTTGATTATTTTGTGCTGTAATTAAAAATCTTATGGAGGAAATACTGTAACTTGGAAAGTATGGCCATTACAGGTATGAGTTTTCGTCCGATGCTTTGAGCACATAACGTGAAAAGTGATTAAGGTATTTTTGTTAAGATATGAATGTGATAATCATTTTTGATAATACTTTGCACAGGAAGCAGCCACGCCCCGAGTGAGCTCAGAGATCGTGTCAGCATAACGGAATGCCCCTTTTAACCAGTGTATAAAAAGGATTGGTTAAGAATTAACATATCTGACCAAGAAGAGGAGCTGTAGCCATGTCTCGAGTGGTTTTGAACCTTGAAAAACAACGAGGTAGAGACGATAGTCACCCCCCAGACAATCACCGGTACAGCTGATTAGCTGTCCTAAGTGCGGTGTCTAGAAAAGTGAATTTAAGTAGGACGAGCCTATTACTCTCTTTATTACACTATAATGGTGACAAACAGTGCCCACAATCTGTTAGGGCCTACATAAAGCTGTCCCAACAACAGAGTCCCAACAGCAGTTCCAACACCTTACCAATGCTACACCTGGCTATCAGCAGAGCCTTGTCTGGCAGTGAAACAGTTAATTCAGCCTAATTTACTGCCTTCTAAAAAACATAGCTGATATGGCTGACTTGCTTAAACAAATGTGGTTTAAACTGACAATTGAGATGTACAAACTATAGCATAAGGGGATGACAAGTGGATAAGAGGCAATCCGTAATTTCAATTAAGACAATGAGCGAGCTAGGACAGACGTAGTCAATATAACTATTTGTTCAGCACTTTTTAAATGTACAGCGGCAGAATTCAGAACATGGTTCTTACAGTGTTCTCCCTGTCACGACATTGCCCTGCTGGGTTAGGGTCATAAACCACCTTCCTCTCTATCAGTTTTATGAATTTACCACATAAATTCCTGGCAGTGTCCATCTTCTCCTTCGACCATGCAGTATGGAGGAGAGACAGTCACAGTAAGACAAAGGGATTCTCACACCCAATTCTGTTACATCCCAGAATTCCACAGTATTCCTAATTTAGAGAATGTGGAAATGGTTGGTGAGGAGGCCAGCTAAGACTCTATTCACATTGTTTCATTCTTGTAACCTCAGGAAAGACAATACAGCCACTTTACCCTAACTATGTGTTTACAAGTCCCTCAATTATGAGGCTTGCATCTTAATGTTGGATAAAATGTTTGACTAAGTTTAAGAATACTTTTGAAAAGATTATAATGTGATTTAAGTCTTCAAAATTGTGGTTGTACACTAACTTGTGCCCAGCCAGTGGCCATGCCCAAGTGAACAGACATTGGCTGGAAATGATGAACCAACCCACTTTTCTACACAAGTATAAAAGCCCCCGTAACGATCGTTACATTCAGTTCCATATAACGGGAGGACTGTTGTCCCCACGTTTGAAAAGGGCTAACTTCAACTCTACAGGCCAGAAAACGAGGGAGCTTGCTCCCCACGTGAGATGGTATGAACTCTGAACTATTTCACTAAAGATTAAGTGAATGCTAGATTATAGCCTAACACACTGCAGACTGTAAAGGTGCGCAAATCTAGTACGAGAACACTGACCGACGTGGAAACATCTATAGAGTGAGATAAACCTCTCACACCATGTGAAACTCTCACACGACGACCCGGAAGATTCTACAAAGGAACAATGGTAACATCGACGGGGCAAACCAGAGCCTCACACCACCAGCTCAATCGTTAATACAGATTGCATTCCTTTGTCCGAACGAGCGATAGTTGCATATGTAGTCAGATTTGTGTGTCATTATCTTCCCATGTCCGATAGAGGCCAAATTTCATGTCTCTCTCCACCCCCCATTCCTCTCTGAATCTATCGTGTTATAACCAAACTGTCATTGTTTTGTTTAGTCCACTAGGGACGGCATTTACTGTATAATGTTATTATGGATTTTGTATTCTACAATTGTTTAATTAGCTAGTAAATAATTTAGCAAATTTGTGTATGGATGATTCAACGTAAAGTCTGGGTTCGTGCAAACTAGGATTTTATGACTTTCAAGAGTGAGACTGATCGAGGTCAAATTCATTAATAAACTACTGTTATCGAAAGAGATAATATAAATCTGAAGAGAGTTAAAAAAATATATAATAATAACAATTCGGGAGCCATTCATCTATAAACAAACATTCTTCCATGGTGCCCCAACTTCCTAGTTAATTCATGTTTAGATGGTTAGTTTACTCACATAATCATTAAGCCTAGAGAATCTATTTGATAATATAAGTCTTAACCTTTAATGATAGTCAAGACACGACATCCCTGTACACAAGTCAGAACCCTATAAATCATTTATAGGATAAATAAAGGGGGCATACAAGCAGACAATGAAAGCTATTACAATAGTCGATGATTACATTTCTCAAAAACAGGTTATAGTCTATATGTGCACCACCGAGTAAGAACAGTATGCGAAATGAAGAGGTAAAAATAGACCAAATTATTACCGTGAGGCACATGGGCTACTAACCACTTACTACACAACATAGTATTAATTAAATTATTAATTTCTTAGCTACAGTATACATATCTCGCTGGCATATTACATAATTTATGCAGCAGCATACAATATATTTTTGGATGTGGTTGAACAGGAAAGTGGCGCGACGGTCCTTTGTGGGCAAATTTGGTCATCAAGTTGAATGACCGTTCAAAACATATTTTCCCAGTTTGAGCTTTTTATTCCTGACTTCCCAGTTGCAATGCTTGCGGTTAGCCACTGTCACCGATTTCGTCCAAACAACGCATTGTTGAATTTGCTATTTCCAACTTGTGTAATGTTTATGTCCAATGGCCGATGAGCACCGATACATTTTTATCTATAATGTATCTTCATTATTTCTCTTCATATGACAAGGATTAAAAAGGATTTGCCAGTAGATTGTCTACTTGATTTATACTGACTGCTAGCTAAGATTTTGAAAGTGAGATGTTGACATGATCAGTCCAATCAAAGCTACTGTAGATATAATGTGATTTGACGTCCTTTTTATCTGTGGCCAATGATCTTGAGCCTTCTTGGAAGGACACTTCTAATCTAAGTCTATGAAAGGACCCAAAGGGCTCACATTCTTGATGTCTCCCTTACTAAAGGCGGGTGACAGAACACTGAGCCAATCATGCTGCAATGCTCCTATTTTCTGCTGGCCTGCCCCACCAACACAGAAAGCACTGAGCTAAACTGAAACACCTGCATTTTGGAGCTGCCTGTTTGTATGCAGCTTTATTAACTCAATTATATATATATTTTTTTAAATTTACATTGTGTGCAAACTGATATGTGACAAGTATTAATGCCAAAATAACATGCAAAACAGGCAAGCCCCCAACCCCCCCAAAAAATATAATTTTTTAAAATATATATATCAAAGTAATTTTAGATATATGCCATGAATGACGGGTCGCCACTGGTTGTGTGTGTGTGTCTCTCTCTCTTTAACTCTCCATCTTTGGTAACAAATGTCATATTGTGTCATTCCGCTAGAGACCCGTTCCCAACGTATAAAGTTTCTAATCAAGAACCTATAAAAGTGTGTGGCAGGGTCTACAGACAATCACGGATTACAAAGGGAAAATCATCCCGAAGGCGAGGTCAGTACAGGTGCATCACAGCTGGGACCGAGAGACTGAAAAAGAGCTTCCATCTCAAGGCCATCAGACTGTTAAATAGCCATCACTAGCCGGATACCACCCGGCTACTCAACCCTTCACCTTAGAGGCTGCTGCCCTATATACAGACATGGAATCACTGGCCACTAATAATGGAACACTAGTCACTTCAATAATGTTTACATACTGCTTTACTCATCTCATATGTATACACTGTATTCTACTGTATTTAGTCAATGCCACTGACATTTCACATCCTAATATATATATATATATATATATATATATATATATATATATTTCTTAATTTCATTATTTTACTGTATTGTTAGATACTACTGCACTGTTGGAGCGAGGAACACAAGCATTTCGCTACATCCGCATTAACATCTGCTAAATGTGTGTATGTGACTAATAACATTTGATTTTAAGTAGTTAGCTTCTTCAGAAAATCAAGCTTTGCTTGCGGGTAACAGCAGAGAATCCCCTCCTGGATCAAGAGCCTTGCGGTCTAATATTTGTTTTGTGCGTGCCGCAAACTGAGTAGCATTTTTTTGATACTTGTATAACTTTATGAGCTGGGATGTCTGTCCTAAAAATAGTTTAGGTCAGAAACTGTATTCTTGCAAAGCAATCGTTAGCATTCTCTATGGGGTTTTACATGTACTTGTTAGCATTGCTAACATTCTGATTGAAAAGGCTCAGTGGGGTTTGAAAATAACACCCTTTGTGTTCAGTTATTACCGAATATACCGGTATGGCACAAGGTCGGTATGACAATCTGGATACCGCCCAAGCCTAGAGGGAGTAGCTGAATGACAAAGGCAATTTCTACCTGCAGCACATCACCGCAGTGGCCAAACAAAGATAAGCCTATGAGTTTACAGTTAGGGAAAATGGGAGAAGGCAGTTTACAGGGATCAGAGGTCAAGTCAGAGGTGAAATGTCATGTTTGCGTCATGGTTGGAAACTGAGGGGGTCAAATTGGGGTTTGTGTCCCCCATAGAGAGAGGAATCATTCTGGATGGATTGAGACAAATACCAAGTCTGTCTGTCTGGGGCAAGACACAGGGTGAGAAAGGAACAGCCTGCCTACCTGTGTGTGTGTGTGTGTGTGTGTGTGGTAAGCAGGGAGGTGAATATTAATATATTATTATTTATTTAACTAGGCAAGTCAGTTAAGAACAAATTCGTATTTACAATGACAGCCTACATTGTTCTACAGTGCCCCTGGAGCAAATTAGGGTTAAGTGCCTTGCTCAAGGGCACAGACAGGTTTTTTACCTTGTCGGCTTGGGTATTCAAACCAGGGACCTTTCGGTTAATGGCCCAACGCTCTAATCACTAGGCAGTGAAAGCACGTCTACAAAGTTGTGCATCACCAAAAGTTAAATTAGGCTTCTTCTCTCACCTTCCTCAGCTCGACTGTCACGTCATTTCGATGTCTTCTCATAGTCTGGAACACAAACACACAGGGAGCAATATGAGACAGAGACAATTTATTGATAACACATTTACACAACATAACATCTCCCTCTCTGGACTACTTAATGGCACAAACTGCTTTTGGAAGTAGCATGAAAATATACTACAAAGTAGTATAGGCACAGGTCAAAACATAGGAAATTGAGGGGACTAATATGTAAGCAATAGGCTAAAAGCATAAGTTACACACACCATTCGATATCGTAATGGTTAAGGTTAACCCATGTGTGTTTATGTAATGGTAATGTGTTCTAAGTCCACTCATGACTGTGTGAGCTGGTCTCAGATCTTGTGACTGTGCGCTGCGGTTCATATTGCTATCCTAAATAGCCCCTTATGTCACGTGGGCCAGTCACATTATCCCAGCCTTGGTCTGGTCTTGCCCTGTCTGGGGAGGCTGAGGAGCAGAGGGAGACCAACTCTCTAACAACCGGACAGTGACCTAGCCAGAGCACCGGTCTCTCTCAGAGCTGCACCAGTCATTCCTCAGACCCCTACGCCTAGATCAGCAGACGGCAGGTGTGGGTCAGTGCAGGCTTTTGTTCTAGCCAAGCACTAACACACCCGATTCAGATTGAAGACCAGGATTAGCAGACAGAGGCCTTCAGAAAGTATTCACACCCCTTGACTTTTTCAACATATTGTTATGTTACAGCCTGAATTTAGATATGTTTAAACCCCTTGGTTATGGCAAGCCTAAATAAGTTCAGGAGTAAATATTAGCGTAACAAATCACATAAGTTGCATGGACTCACTGTGTGTAATAACAGTGTTTAACATTAAACAAATTATGACTACCTCATGTCTGTACCCCACACATACAATTATATGTAAGGTCCCTCACCCGACCAGTGAACTTGTAAACAGATTCAAACACAAAGAGCAGGGAGGTTTTCCAAAGGTCACCTATCATCAGATGGGGTGAGGGAAATAAAGCAGACATTGAATATCCATTTGAGCATGGTGAAGTTGTGAATTACACTTTGGATGGTGTATCAATACACCTTGTCACTACAAAGAGGAAGGAAACCAGTCAGAGATTTCACCATGAGGCCAATGGTGACTTCAAAACAGTTTGAGTTTTACGGCATTGATAGGAGAAACTGAGGATGGATCAAAAACATTGTAGTTACTCCACAATACTAACCTAAATGACAGTAAAAAGGAAGCCTGTACAGAATAACAAATATTCCAAAACATGCATCTTGTTTGCAACCATGCACTAAAGTAATACTGCAAACAATGTGGCAAAGAAATTAACTTTATGTCCTGAATACAAAGCATTATGTTGGTGCCAAATCCAACAACATGTAACCGAGTACCACGCTTCATATTTTCAAGCTGCATCATGTTACAGGTAGGCTTGTCATCAACAAGGACTAGGTGGCTAAGCACAGGCAAAATCCTAGATTTTAGTCTGCTTTCCAACAAACACTGGGAGACAAATTCCCATTTGAGCAGGGCAATAACCTAAAACACAAAGCCAAATATACACTCGAGTTGCTTACCAAGACAGCATTGAATGTTCCTGAGTGGCCAAGTTACAGTTGACTTAAATCTACTTGAAAATCTATGGCAAGACTTAGCTGTCGAGCAATGATCAACAACCAACTTGACAGCGCTTGAAGAATTCTAAAAGAATAATGTGCAAATATTGTACAATCCAGGTGTATAAAGCTCTTAGAGACCTGCCCAGAAAGGTGCACAGCTGTAATCACCACCAAAGTTGATTCTAACGTATTGACTCAGGGGTGGTTGATTAGCAAGAGACTGTTGAACTGAGAGGAATTGGTCAAATGTGTCCCTTCCACTCGTGCAGTCAGATCATCCTAGTGGTTAAGGTCAGGATTAGGTAACCTCATCCTAGATCTGTGGTTATGAGCAACTTCAACCTAGAGCAAACACCAATGACTGATTTGCCCAGTGCTCACCATACTGGACCTACTATAGAGTGGGTGCCAGACTGTTTCTGTATTCAACAAAGCTACATTGTTGCCTTGCCAAGACAACGGCACTTTGGCCAGAGCAGAAACAGCACCCAGACTACCATTCATATAGCGATAGCTACAGTATTCATACTCAGTAGCCTATTTGTAAAACCTAGCAGAAACACTCAAGCTAAATTCTGAAGAACGTGGAAGGATTATGCATTTCTTTTACTAATCCTAAAAAAAACATTGCAGGAACACATAACTCCCTGGTCCCAGATAAGTGCTGCTTAGGGGCTTCTTCTACCACCTGGCCCCTCCAGTGGGCCACAGATCGGGTTGTACCTCCAGGGAGAACCCAAGCCAGACCTCCAGGATGCCCAAAATAGCCCTAGTGGCGCACATGGCCATGTCCGTCATAGTAGCCATGTGTTTGTCACGTTGGCTCTCAGTTTCAAAACAACCATCTAAGAGACTGGTCCACTTCCCATGGTTTTAGATAGCTCCCAAAGACAATCAACTCAAATTCAACTATTACACAGAAAACCCATTCCTTCATACAGTGTCCCAAAGATTACTATTTGTACAACTCTGTAAAGACAGAAATGTGTCTGTGTTATTGTCAAAGATGGCACAGCTAACCACTATGAATACATGTGAGGTCAGCATGCCATAGTTTTTAATAATACCACCAGCTGAAAACATTGACAGCTGTCGTGACGATGACTACTCAGCCACAAGATACAAAGCGATGCAGATAACAAGCTATTGATGGCGGCAGGTAAGCAGCAAGTAAACAGACTCAAGCATTTTTTTATTTCACCTTTATTTAACCAGTTAGGGCAGTTGAGAACTAGTTCTCATTTACAATTGCGACCTGGCCATGATAAAGCAAAGCAGTGCGACAACAAAATAACAACACAGAGTTACACATGAGATAAACAAACATACAGTCAATAATGCAATATAAAATCTATATACAGTGTGTGCAAATGTAGTTAGATTAGAGAGGTAAGACAATAAATAGGTCGTAGTGGTGAAATAATTACAATTTAGCATTAACACTGGAGTGATAAATGTGCAGATGACGATGTGCAAATATGTCTTTGGTGCGGGCAAAGATACTGGGGTGCAAATGAGCAAAAAATAAATATACTAAAAATAACAGTATGGGGATGAGGTAGTTGGGGTGGGCTATATACAGGTGAAGAGCATGCATTTAGTTTTACTAGCATTTAAGAGCAATTGGAGGCCACGGAAGGAGTGTTGTATGGCGTTGAAGCTCGTTTGAAGGTTTGTTAACACACATTAACAATATTAATTAACATCTTCACCTAGCTAGCTAACTACATAATAATATTTGCTAGGCCGTTGTTCAAATGCCTATTTTAGCTGGCTAGCTTGCTAGTTCACAGTTAGCTAGCTCATTATGGCCAGATGATTTCTACCTTGCCTGACAATCAGAAGGAGTCAGACTCAGATAAACGCCAAACATCTGTTTGGAAAATTTTATCTCACATGCTTTAGAAGCCAGAATGTTGAATAAAATTATATTTTAAAGTACTGTACCAGTTGACTGAGCTGCACTGGGGTCAGAACGTTATCATGGTTATATTAAGACACCGTGGAGCAGGTGTGAGATATAAAACGTACTTCAATGCAGGGATGGGATATACCACTGTACATTTTACCTTTACCCAAACTGATACATCGAGAAGACTGAAATACTGCCTGTTTTTCCAGAAAAAAACTATTTTCATCCTCATGCTAGCTAGCAGTAGCCACAGCAGCCATTATGGAATGGCACATGGCATTGAACAACAAAGAAGCTGATTGGCTGATGCTGCCACTCCAAAATGGCTGCTGTGGCTACTGCTAGCTACCAAAGGACAAAAATTGAAATGTTCTTTAAAAAATGTCCATGTATCAGTTTGGATAAAGGTATAAATGTGGAATACAGTGGTATATCCCATCACTGCATTGAGGTTACGTTTTCCGACCCATATCTCGCACCTGTTGGGCGGTGTATCCATGATGGCGTTCCGACCCCAGTGTAGGTCAATGTAAACAAGCGTAACTGTAGAATCATCTGTCGAATTATGGTTGGATATGGGTGCTATCTACAACGACAAGTTATCAATAGGGTTCAATTGGTTAATAGATAACTGGTAATGGGATGTATTAGGCAAAACAGCTAAGATACCGACATATACTAGTTACTCCGGATTCTGCTAGTTGGGCTGTTAACTTTCAAAACCGGTGGTAGTTGCTAACGATAGGTTAGTTAGGTAATCAACTGAGGCTAGAGCTTTTCGTTGTCGGCGAACCCGGCTGACATTTCTAACTATTTGATGGGGAACAAGGGCCGTAAAACACGCCCGTTCGTTATGATGATGGCGAAGAAGTGGTGGAGCCTGGAGGATATTCCGGACAAGCTCAGAAAGCACACAACAGCAGGCTGGCGGCTAATAGCTAGCTAACTTAGTTGACTAGCCAGGCTTCATCAAAAGATTGGTCAGACAAGGCCGGGGAAGATAGCAGGTGTCTAAAATAAAATCCAACACGGATCATTGTCTTTAACCACCCTATCCAAATGCACTCCTACCTCGACATCGCGTCCCTTGTTCTTGAAGCTTTTGATACGGTGGTTATCCAAGCCGGCGTTTTCTGCCATGGCTGTTCGCTGGGTTAAAACTACTCTGGCGTTCGTGATCTCCAGTGAAAGACAGAGCAACAACGCTGCAGAGTACAGAGAGGGGACGGATACCGTAACAGAACGCAGGAGGGAGGAGCTCCGAGACGGGTTGTCCTAGTTTTGATGGGATCCCTGACCTCGCACTGAGACAAATGCTATGTTCACGTGCTATTCAGAACTAGGAAACTCGAATGGTTGTAGTTATGCACATGCCGCGTTCAACGAAATAGCAAGTCGTAAATGTTCGAGTTTCCTATTTCCGACAACATAGAGGTCGTTCGTCGCCATCTCCGGTGCGGTAGTGTGTGGTCAATCACAAAACATTTAGAAAGGGGGGACATTTTTCAAAAAAATGCACCAACTAACCCAACATTTACAGTGCATTCGGAAATTATTCAGACCCTTTTACTTCTTCCACATTTTGTTATGGCATCACTACAGACCAGAGTTCGATCCCAGGGTGTGTCGCAGCCGGCCGTGACAGGGAGACCCAATTGGTGGTGCACATTTGACCCAGCGCCGTCAGGTTTAGGGGAGGGTTTGCTCTAGAGACTTCTTGTGGTGGGCCAGGCGCATGCACGCTGACTTCGGTCGCCAGTTGTACAGTGTACAGTGTTTCCTCCAACACATTGGTGCGGCTGGCATCAGGGTTAAGCAAGCACTGTCAAGAGCAGTGCGGCTAGGCAGGGTCATGTTTTGGAGGACACATGGCTCTCGACCTTCGCTTCTCCCGAGTCCGTACGGGAGTTGCAGCGAAGGGACAAGATTAACTACCAATTGGGGAGAAAAAGGGATAACAAATAATAATACAAAACAATGAAATATCACATTCACATAAGTATTCAGATGCTTTACACAATACTTTGTTGAAGCACCTTTGCAGCGATTACAGCCTTAAGTCTTCTTGGGTATAACGCTACAAGCTTGGCACAGCTGTATTTGGAGAGTTTCTCCCATTCTTCTCTGCAGATCCTCTCAAACTCTGTCAGGTTGGATGGGGAGCTCCGTTGCACAGCTATTTTGAGGTATCTCCAGAGATGTTTGATCGGGTTCAAATACAGGCTCTGGCTGGGCCAAGAATCGTCCCGAAGCCACTCCTGCGTTGTCTTGACTGTGTGCTTAGGGTTGTTGTCCTGTTGGAAGGTAAACCTTTGCCCCAGTCTGAGGTCCTGAGTGCTCTGGAGCAGGTTTTCATCAAGGATCTCTTTGTACTTTGCTCCGTTCTTCTTTCCCTCGATCCTGACTAGTCTCCCAGTTCCTGCCGCTGAAAAACATCACCACAGCATGATGCTGCCACTACAATGTTTCACCGTAGGGATGGTGCCAGGTTTCACATGGTCTTTAGGTGCTTTTTGGCAAACTCCAAGCTGGCTGTCATGTGCCTTTTACTGAGGAGTGGCTTCCGTCTGGCCACTCTAACATAAAGGCCTAATTGGAGGAGTGCTGGAGAGATGTTTGTTCTTCTGGAAGGTTCTCCCATCTCCACAGAGGAACTCTGGAGCTCTGTCAGAGTGACCAGCAGGTTCTTGGTCACCTCCCTGACCATGGCCCTTCTCCCCCGATTGCTCAGTTTGGCCAGGCAGCCAGCTCTAGGAAGAGTCTTGGTGGTTCCAATCTTCCATTTAAGAATGATGGAGGCCACTGTGTTCTTAGGGACATTCAATACATTTTTTGGTATACTTCCCCAGATCTGTGCCTAGACATAATCCTGTCTTGGAGCTCTACGGACAATTCCTTCGACCTCATGACTTGATTTTTGCTATGTCAACTGTGAGACCTTATATAGACAGGTGTATGCCTTTCCAAATCATGTCCAATCAATTGAATTTACCACAGGTGGACTCCAATCAAGTTGTAGAAACATCTCAAGGATGATCAATGGAAACAGGATGCACCTGAGCTCAATTTCGAGTCTCATAGCAAAGGGTTTGAATACTTATGTAGATAAGGTATTTCTGTTTTTCATTTTTAATAAATTAGAAAAAAAATCTGAAAACCTTTTTTCGCTTTGTCATTATGGGGTATTGTGTGTAGATTGATGAGGGAAAAAAAAATTCATCCATTTTAGAATAAGGCTCTAACGTAACAAAATGTGTAAAAAGTCAAAGTGTCTGAATACTTTCCGAATGCACTGTGTATACCACTATTTCATAAACATTTAAATCACCACCCCATTCCACTACTTTGACCCTACACCAGGCTGTTGGCTTAGAAGGATGGGACTCTTTCGTTCAACACACCTTGTAACTCTTCTGCAGTAAAACCGTGTGCACCCACATACTTCTCTGCAGCTGCCACCACATCTAATTTCTGTGATTTACATTCCACTTCTGTGGTACAGTTGATAACCATGGCAATGAATGATAAGAAGCCAACCTTACTGAAGCACAAATTTGTATCACTCTGTATTTGCCTAGGCCTACTACTCACCCTTGACCCATCATCCTCAACTCTCTCCTGTCCCATGCCCTCCTGCACACTTCTCACATCTCAGAATCTCCCTCCTACACACTGCTATAACATGACCATACGCTTGGCATCTGAAACACCTTAGTGGGTTCGGCACAAAAGCTCTCACTGGATATCGTCATCATACACAATATCAGTCACATCTTAAAAGTATTAAAACCGTTAGCTTGCTACTACTGTACATCATCATGTCACTTCAAGTTTATGTAAATAAAAATTCCTTTAAATAATAACATTATTAATTTAACCCTTTAGAACCCATAGCGGCCGTCGACGGCCTTTCTTTAAATTACTATAGCGGCCAAACTAGAAACAGGGTATGCTGTAATTTGACTTTTCAACTTTTTTTAAACTTCATTACTCAAAATGACGGCTCCGAAGCGGACACAACTTTTCACTGTGAAAGAGGCTGTATCTATGTTGGTTTGTGATACTGATTCGGACACATCCTTGCTCTTTGAAAAGCGATGATGTCGAGGTGAGCAAAATAAGTAAACAGCAGATATATGTTTGGTGTTGTCGATGTTTGATGCTGTGAAACTTGCAGAATAGCTCTCAGATTAGCGAGTCATGTTATGATAACTTGGTTGGTACAGGCGAGCACATCAGCGGTGGAGCTTGAATGATTGCTCTATGTCTCATGGAAAGAGTTGCAGTGTTTAGCTGTATATAGTCAGCTAACTAGTTGGTTAGTTTTGTCTTGTTTCTACCAATGTAATTCATATAGAAACAGCCCAAGCTTCTTGCTATAGCTAGCTAGCTAACTAGTTAGTCTGTCAGGCAAAAAAAAGTAATTTTTTGTTTTTATCTGTTGGGCTTAGGTTATGGTTTGTCATGTTTGCTAGGTGTAGATATTCATAGGCTAAACATTGCCTTGTTTTTCCTATTATTTGACAGCTTAGCTGTCATGTTAGGGTAGTAGATGCCCGCTCATATGATGAGTTGGATATTTGTTTACATAGCCAGCTAACAAGTTGCATGTTTTGGCCCGTTTCTACCGATGCAATTAATTTGGAAACTGTCCCAGCCTGGGCCTAACGTGAAAGTGGCACGGATTTTGAGGTTGTTTTGTTGAATGTGGTAGGAACTTATATCTGTTCCACAGCTTGTAACGGATTACAATAAGAAAATGGAGGGAGTTGACCATCTTAGCCAGCAGAGGAGATATTACAATGTTGGACGCACAGGTAGAAAATGGTGGAAGTATGTGTTTTGGGGGATGCTCAACATTGACATCATAAATGCGTACATTGTGTGGGTGACCCTGCAAAGGCCCCTTCCAAGAAACCGCAAGCGTTGGTTCCTGAAGTCATTCAAAATGAAGCTTGTGCATTCACTTTGTGATATGGCTACAGTGGCAGGAAGAGGGGAGCCAAGAGTGTGGCACCAGGATGTGTGGACCGAGTTGTAACTCATTTGAAAGCAAGTGAAGTTTGAAGGGTGCAAGAGAGGGTTGTGTGGTGTGGACGTAGTGCAAAGAGTGGGACATGTGTAGAAACCTCCTTTGGGTGCACTATGTGTTCTGTGCCACTTTGCAGGATGGGGCGGTGCTTCCAGAAGTTCCATCATGACATGTTGTAGGCTAAAGTGACAGTGTGAAATATGCCTTTACAAATATGTTATTGTCTCTGAACAGTCATTGTGTTTTGTATCTTCTCTCTTTATCTGTCTCTATCTAATTATTGTTGCATTCACTACATTGTTGTCAAAGTAGGCTACTATTTCAACATTTTGTGTCAGGCCTGGTCTGTACTAAATCTTATTGAGAGAGGTTACATACATTTTGAAATAGTCTCTGAATAGTTGTTTGCATTTTTACATTGTTACAGAAGTAAGAATCATTGTCAATCAAATAGCCTACTTTGTGTGGGTTTTGAAATATTTCCTGAATATTGTCCTCTGGTCACATTTTTTATATTTTATTTATTTATTTTTATGTAAATAATATTTATAAGTATAATACATTATAATTGGTACATTTTGAGTGAGTAATTTAGTCAAATTTACCACAATTTAAATACTCAAGGGTTTTTTGTTGTGTTGCGTGTTAATCATTTTTTGATAGTGAGTGTCTTTACACAATGAAAGACAAGTGTAATTCCTGTTAACATGAATGTTGTGACATATTAAAGAAGTGATTGTGCTCTTTAAAATTAAGTTAACTTGTAATTGTAATTTGTTCTTTGTTTTTGAACTATGTCTGTTTGTTTAAAATGTGTGAGAAAATGATCATCTTGAAAGTTCTCAGTAATCTACAGCAGCATTCTAGACTTCTATTGGAGTCCAAAGGGTTAAATCATTACAATTATAAAAATCTGCATACACCTTACAGCCACTCATATACAGTTGAAGTCAGAAGTTTACATACACCTTAGACAAATACATTTCAACTCAGTTTTTCACAATTCCTGACATTTAATCCTAGTAAAATAAATCCCTATTTTAGGTCAGTTAGGATCACCACTTTATTTTAAGAATGTGAAATGTCAGAATAATTAATTTATTTCATATTTTATTTCTTTCATCACATTCCCAGTGGGTCAGAAGTTTACATACTCAATTAGTATTTGGTAGCATTGCCTTTAAATTGTTTAACTTGGGTCAAACGTTTCGGTATAGCCTTACACAAGCTTCCCACAATAAGTTGGGTGTATTTTGGCCCATTCCTCCTGACAGAACTGGTGTAACTGAGTAAGGTTTGTAGGCCTCCTTGCTCACACACGCTTTTTCAGTTCTGCCCACAAATGTTCTATAGGATTGAGGTCAGGGCTTTGTGATGACCACTTCAATACCTTGACTTTGTTGTCCTTAAGCCATTTGACCACAACTTTGGAAGTATGCTTGGGGTCATTGTCCATTTGGAAGACCCATTTGCGACCAAGATTTAACTTCCTGACTGATGTCTTGAGATGTTGCTTCAATATATCCACATAATTTTCTGTCCTCACGACGCCATCTATTTTGTGAAGTGCAGCAGTTCCTCCTGCAGCAAAGCACCCCCACAACATGATGCTGCCACCTCCATGCTTCACGGTTGGGATGGTGTTCCTCGGCTTGCAAGCCTCCCCCTTTTTCCTCCAAACACAACAATGGTCATTATGGCCAAACAGTTCTATTTTTGTTTCATCAGACCAGAGGACATTTCTCCAAAAAGGCTTCTTCCTTGCTGAGCGGCCTTTCAGCTTATGTCAATATTGGACTGGTTTACTGTGGTTATAGATACATCTTCACAAGCTCCTTTGCTATTGTTCTGGGATTGATTTTCACTTTTCGCACCAAAGTACGTTCATATCTTGAGCGTTATGACGGCTGCGTGGTTGCATGGTGTTTATACTGTACTTGCGTAGTATTATTTGGTACCTTCAGGCGTTTGGAAATTGCTCCCAAGGATGAGGTGTAGTACAATTTTTTTTCTGAGGTTTTGGCTGATTTCTTTTGATTTCCCCATGATGTCGAGCAGAGGCACTGGGTTTGAAGGTAGGCCTTGAAATACATCCACAGGTACACCTCCAATTGACTCAAATGATGTCAATTAGCCTATCAGAAGCTTCTAAAACTTGACATCATATTCTGGAATTTTCCAAGCTGTTTAAAGGCACAGTCAACTTAGTATATGTAAACTTCTGACCCACTGGAATTGTGATATATTGAATTCTAAGTGAAATAATCTGTTTGTAAACAATTGTTGGAAGAATTACTTGTGTCATGCACAAAGTAGATGTTCTATCAGACTTGCCAAAACTATGAAATCTGTGGAGTGGTTGAAAAATGGGTTTTAATGACTTCCGACTTCAACTGTATATTGCGAATTCCAATTTAGCTAGGCTAGGGGTTAAGGTTATGAATTAAGTTAAAGGGTTTATGTTAGGGGATGGGTCGCGACCCCGGCGCTACTATATAACTATCATGCTAAGTAGTTATATAGTAGCAGGTTGTTGTAAAGTTGCTAATTATCTAAAGTTGTCCATGATGAGATTCGAACGCGCAACCTTTGGGTTGCTAGACATTTGCCATATATCAAATGAAATAGTTCCAAAAGATTAAATGCTTCCAGAGACAAGTTTCTTTAATGCATTCAACAATAATTATTCTGATTTGGTTTAATATTCAACATATACATCTCATTAGTGCAAACAAAAACAAGTGTTTAACATTTACGCTTCAAAGGAGGATATGCGTTCATCTGATCGATGAAATACAGTAGGGTCGGAAAATGTCACATGCCTGAATACAGCCAATGAGCAGAGCTTCGCCAGTTTGCTGACATTTGGAATACCAATCAGAGCTGTGACAAATTACTTTTAAAAACAGATCATAATGAAAATAATAAATCAAAATATGAATAATGAAATCTAGAATTAGAAGTAAATTATCAGGGAAACATTGAACATTAGTGTCAGCTATAAACAAATAAATATCAATATGGCATTGAGAGTTCATTGAAAGATTGCCTTCCATAATCAAACCATACAATTAAGTAGCAGTAAAGAACATCCACTAAACATGGCTTCTGGTCCTGACCAATGGGAATATGTAGCAATTGCACCATGATACTGTCAGACTCAAAGAAAACACCTAAACATTGTTTAAACTCTCTTTTCTGTAAGAAGCAGCAACCATAAAATATCATGGCAATGCAGGATGATTACAACTGAAGAAAAGTAATATTGACTGACTTGACTGTCTTTCAGCTGCAAATTCACAGCACACTTTGGTTACTCTATGCCCTTCACTGCTGTCTTGGGATCAATTTTTACTGTTGGCAACAACCAAGAGCAAAACTACCCATGTTGAGCCAGAACAGCTTTAAAGCAGAGTAACCAGGACACAACACACACACACACACACACACACACACACAAAGTGGCACTCAAACCAGACGGAACGAGGGGGTCACAGATCTCTGCAGAGCAACAAGGAGCACTGTAAGCTGAGGGTTGTGTGTGTGTGTGTGTGTGTAAAGGCCTGGAGGTATACGGAGGTGCTGCTCAGAAGATCTGCTGCTCAAACAGAATCTTCTCAAAGCCTTGCGGTGCCGTATAGTAGAAGTCACTGAACTGGCAGTCTAAGATGGCACTGTCATCCACTGGAACAGAGGAGAGATCAAATCAACATTGGTTCAGTCAGCGTTTCATGAGGGTACTTTAGCAGTCATAACTCACTGACTGCAACAACAAAAACTAGTAGTGTTTGAATTACTTTTACATCGTATTCTACAAACCAAGAGGAAGGATGTCAGTTTATCTATGTACAAACTGCCCTCTTGTGGCAGAAAAATACAACAACCAAAGACAATTTTGGGGCAGATTTACTAGGCATTTGCGGCCTAGAGAAAGAATAACATGATAAAAGAAAATAGCTTCACCTTTGATATTGGTGTTTTTCCCATTGGAGAAAGTCTGTCCCTGTTCATACAGCAGTGTACACACACACACTCACCATAAACCACCGGGAACACGGTGCCTCTGATCCCTGAAGCTGGACAGTGCATATTCTTTCCATTCAGATAGATATTTATCTCCACGTGGTCATATGTGATGCCCTGAGATGGAAAACAAACAACTGATTAGATCAGTGTTGATTGTGTTGGTCACTTTATTCTGATTCATTTATCTTTAGAAGTATTTCAAAATCAATACAGCTGATCAGTGATCAACTCAGTAAGAATTAGATTAGAGAACGTGTTGGCGGTTATCTCTTTGATAATCTCTCCCACCAGCCGCTCAGAGCACCTCAGAACGGGACTTCACTGGAAGCCTATGGCAGGAGCAGACGAAACAACCGCTGGTTTTAATTGGCTGATCTCTCAGTCCATCAGCATCTAGGGCAATCCTTAGAACCTCCTCCTAAGTGTGCTGCATCCGGGGGCCAGTATTGTTTTTAGGAACTCAGTCTGGCTTTCAACTTACTCTTGAAAGTTGTAATAGTAGGATGCACAAGGTGCAATTTCGAAATCCGGTAGTGCAGCAAGTTTCTTATGTCAGTCATTGCGTACCTTAGAGAGCCATTTATAACTTGTCAGAAATGTCCAGATCGACTAGCCCATGTCAGCTAACGTTTTTTAGCTGCATTTTTTAGCTCATAGATTTTGTTCTACTGTTTGAGTCACTCAAATTTCACATGAATACATAGTAGACATGACAAGAAAACAAGCTTTAAAACTGCTAAATGTTTTCTGACAAAACACCAGTCTCAACGTCAACAGTGAAGAGGCGACTCCGGGATGCTGGCCTTCTAGAGAGAGTTGCAAAGAAAAAAACATATCTCAGACTGGCCAATAAAAATAAAAGATTAAGATGGGCAAAATAACACAGAAACTGGACAGAGGAAGATATGGCTTATTCTTTGCAACTCTGCCTAGAAGGCCAGCATCCTGGAGTCGCCTCTTCACTGTTGACTTTGAGACTGGTGTTTTGCGGGTACTATTTAATGAAGCTGCAAGTTGAAGACTTGTGAGGCGTCTGTTTCTCAAACTAGACACTAATGTACTTGTCTTCTTGCTCAGTTGTGCACCGGGGCCTCCCACTCCTCTTTCTATTCTGTTTAGAGCCAGTTTGTGCTGTTCTGTGAAGGGAGTAGCACACAGCGTTGTACAAGATCTTCAGTTTCTTGGCAATTTCTCGCATGGAATAGCCTTAATTTCTCAGAACAAGAATAGACTGACGAGTTTCAGAAGAAAGTTCTCTGTTTTTGGCCATTTTGAGCCTATAATCAAACCCACAAATTATGATGCTCCAGATACTCAACTAGTCTAAAAGAAGGCCAGTTGTATTGCTTCTTTAATCATGACAACAGTTTTCAGCTGTGCTAACATAATTGGTTTTCTAAATGATAAATTAGCCTGATAATTGATCAACTTGGATTAGCTAACACAACGTGCCGTTGGAACACAGTGGCATGGTTGCTGATAATGGGCCTCTGTACACCTATGTAGATATTCCATAAAAAATCTGCCGTTTCCAGCTACAATAGTCATTTATAACATTAACAATGTCTACACTGTATTTCTGATCAATTTGATGTTATTTTAATGGACAAAAAATAAGTGACCCCAGAGTTTTGAAAGGTAGTGTATGTCTATAGAGGTCGGACTTCCTCAAACACACCTTAACCCTTAAGTAGCCTCATCTGCCTCTGAAGGGAGTGTAGCACCCATTTCTCAATGCCAGAAACACATATAAAAGTAACTTAGAGCACCCCAAGAAAACAATCAAACCCTTAAATCAATTGTTGTAATGTTGTTCTAAAAGTTGGGTTTGAGGTTCTCCAAATCAACTCTAACTTCAAAAAACAATCCCACAACGCTCTGTGGTCAGCGTCACACGGTTAATGACTTTTGTAAAACAAACTTAAAAAGTGGGATACATTTGTGAGAATGAGGCGTCTACTCAATCTGCGGGCACATTTCATCCCTGAGAATTTTTACAGCTATCAACAATGGAAGGGCTTCAGCAAGAAGTTGCTTCTCAAAGTGGATGCTGTCCCTACCATTAACGTGGCTTCTAAAGAATCTCAAACAGCCAGCAGCACCAACAGAGACCGAGTATTATCACTGGCATGGAAGTGGACTGGGTAAGTGAAAATGCTAGCTTGCTACCTCTATGCTAACGTTAGCTAGCTATAGAGCTACCACATTTAGCTCATGTCTTCCATCTAAATAACACTGATAAAACTAACCAAATGTAAACATGTCTGCCAGCTGTTGGTAGCTAACTGTTGATGCTGTCATAGGCTTGTAATATGGGAAAGAGTGGTTTTCAAGATGTTTGTGGGGGCTGTGTGTTGTGGTAATTGAATAATTCTGTGGTTCTGGGGGAGTTTTTTTATATGGCCTTTCGAGTGCGGGCTAAACTGAAATGCATATGTGGGAACTCCAAGACTGTTGGAAAAGCATTCCAGGTGAAGCTGGTTGAGAGAATGTGTGCAAAGCTGTCATCAAGGCAAAGGGTGGCTACTTTGAAGAATCTCAAATATAAAATATATATTTTTTGGTTACTACATGATACCATATGTGTTAATTTAATAGTTTTGATGTCTTCACTATTATTCTACAATGTAGAATAGTAAAAATAAATAAAAACCCTGGAATGAGTCGGTGTGTCAACTTTTGACTGGTACTGTATCATACCATGATATTTGCACTGTTAGTTTATAGTTCTTACCTTTGATGTGAATTCCCTTCATTACCTGGATGCATTATAAAGAAAGTAAATTTGCCCCCTAACTTCTTTTGCCTATGTATCTGGAGTTGAGGACTTCCTTTTGTTTATTAGAAGATAATAATGTGCCTGTGTTTGTCAAATATGCCATGTGCTTTCCTTGCTTTGTTTGAGTTATAGCTCATGTTCATAAACAATTTATATAGACCTTGAGTGTGTTTAGTATTGTGATGGAAATGTTATACTTGGGCTTTTCTATTAACTAATTTCTGTGTTCTATTCACGTGCTGTTCTAATAACCAATTTCTGTGAATCCTCACTTATCAGTATCTGCAATTTGGTAGTACGCCCAGACCTTGTTTTGAGAACGAAAGATCTCTGTTTCAAGGTCTCAGCTTAGAGAGAAGCTGCCTCGTGAGGTTTTGGTCTGTTACATGTTATGAACCAGTATTGGTCAGTCACATGAATGAAACAAAACGGTAATGATTAATTAAGCTAAATCATGCAAATATAACTTGTCTGTGTACAGCCATATATAAGACAACTGCTGGGACTGCCCGAGCGAAGCTCCTGGTAGACATGTGTACATATTTATTTAACTAGGCAAGTCAGTTAAGAACAAATTCTTATTTACAGGGTCAGCCATAGTAGTAGGTTTTAGTGCCTTGCTCAAGGGCACAGACAGGTTTTTCACCTTGTCGGCTCGGGTATTCGAACCAGTGACCTTTCGGTTACTGGCCCAACGCTCTAACCACTAGGCTACCTGCCGAGCCCATATGGTTCATTGAGTTGGTTGGAACCTCTCCAATGATTAATTTAAGATTGACTTTGAGTGTCCCTAGTGGTAATTTCCACAACATTGTGTAGAATTTCCACAAACATTTGGTGTCACGATAAGGATGATTGATTCTGCCTGCGGAGCATTCCAGTGGGGGTCTGCGAGATAAACCGGTGGCGCATTTTATGAAGCATGAGGGAAATTCCTGTCTGACCAAAAGTCGACGAGACCCGTCCAGACCATACCCTTACTGTGAGCTGCCCAGGAGGAGACACATCATCCGCGAACAATTGAGGGACGGCAACTGATTTCCGTAAGTCAATTTAAATTAATCTGTATTTAAAAAAGTAGATAAAATCAAGGCGAGTAATACATAGTCTTAGTGAGAGAAGACTATTCACTAGTTCTATGAGAAAACTAGAGCGAGGGCGTAATGATACAATGGAAAGCCCTGCTGACAGCTGTCTGTAGGCATTTAGAAGAAATGTCTATGAGTTCTGCAGCCACTACAAAATAACACAAGGTCTACGGGGTGTTTTTTATATGTATAGCATGTAGCGCCCAGAGAACCGTTGACGATACATATGGTGCATAGCAAGTAACGTTGAAGCACATGGGGTAATGAGGAGACTACCGAGTGTGTTTGGGAATAGTCTAAGTAAATGTGGATGTGTTGTGTGATGACATATTAAGCTGATTGATAAAAATATTGAAATTAGGATATTAAATTGATTCAAATTTGGAGAGATTGAAATGTAGCTCTAAATTATTGCGCTACCACCGCCGTTGGATCTACAGGTAGAGGATAACAGGTCTCAGAGAACTCATAAGTAACATGTCTCAGAGGATAACATGTCTTGATTAGTAACAAAATAATGTCTCATTAGTAACGAGGATAACATGTCTCTAAGGTTAACATCACTTTAGATTACATGTGATAACATGACTCGTCAGTGGAGTTTGAACGTATAACGTTATAATGTGGAGATGTGAAAGAAAAGTATTATTCCTGAATATGCATTTAAATAGAACAACAAGTGTAAATATCTAAATCCCTGTATGAATAGAACACTTAAGTGCTTTGAAAGGCTGGTCATGGCTCACATCAACACCATTATCCCAGAAACCCTTGACCCACTCCAATTTGCATACAGCCCCAACAGATCCACAGATGATGCAATCTCTATTGCACTCCACACGGCCCTTTCCCACCTGGAAAATAGGAACACCTACGTGAGAATGCTATTCATTGACTACAGCTCAGTGTTCAACACCACAGTGCCCTCAAAGCTCACCACTAAGCTAAGGACCCTGGTACTAAACACCTCCCTATGCAACCGGATCCTGGACTTCCTGACGGCCTGCTCCCAGGTGGTGAGGGTAGGTAACAACACGTCTGCCACACTTATTCTCAACACGGGGGCCCCTCAGGGGTGCGTGCTCAGTCCCGTCCTGTACTCCCTGTTCACCCATGACTGCATGGCCAGACACGACTCCAACACCATCATTAAGTTTGCCGACGACACAACAGTGGTAGGCCTGATCACAGACAACGACGAGACAGCCTATAGGGAGGAGATCAGAGACCTGGCCGTGTGGTGCCAGGATAACAACCTCTCCCTCAACGTAATCAAAACAAAGGAGATGATTGTGGACTACAGGAAAAAGAGGACAGAGCACGCCCTCATTCTCAACGACGGGGCTGTTGTGGAGCAGGTTGAGAGCTTCAAGTTCCTTGGTGTCCACATCACCAACAAACTATTATGGTCCAAACACACCAAGACAGTCGTGAAGAGGGCACGACAAAGCCTATTCCCCCTCAGCAGACTGAAAAGATTTGGCATAGGTCCTCAGATCCTCAAAATGTTCTACAGCTGCATCATCGAGAGCATCCTGACTGGTTGCATCACTGCCTGGTATGGCAACAACTCTGCCTTCAACCACAAGGCACTACAGATAGTAGTACATACGGCCGAGTACATCACTGGGGCAAAGCTTCCTGCCATCCAGGACCTCTATACGAGGCGGTCAGAGGAAGGCCCTAAAAATTGTCAAAGACTCCAGCCACCCTAGTCATAGACTGTTCTCTCTGCTACTGCATGGCAAGCGGTACCCGGACCGCCAAGTCTAGGTCCAAAAGGCTTCTTAACAGCTTCTACCCGCAAGCCATAAGACTCCTGAACAGCTAATCAAATGGCTACCCGGACTATTTGCATTGTCCCCCCCACCCCCTATTTTACGCTGCTGCTACTCTCTGTTTATTATCTTTGCATAGTCAGTTTAACTCTACCTACAGTGGGGAGAACAAGTATTTGATACACTGCTGATTTTGCAGGTTTTCCTACTTACAAAGCATGTAGAGGTCTGTAATTTTTATCATAGGTACACTTCAACTGTGAGAGACGGAATCTAAAACTAAAATCCAGAAAATCACATTGTATGATTTTTAAATAATTAATTTGCATTTTATTGCATGACATAAGTATTTGATCACCTACCAACCAGTAAGAATTCCGGCTCTCACAGACCTGTTAGTTTTTCTTTAAGAAGCCCTCCTGTTCTCCACTCATTACCTGTATTAACTGCACCTGTTTGAACTAGTTACCTGTATAAAAGACACCTGTCCACACACTCAATCAAACAGACTCCAACCTCTCCACAATGGCCAAGGCCAGAGAGCTGTGTAAGGACATCAGGGATAAAATTGTAGACCTGCACAAGGCTGGGAAGGGCTACAGGACAATAGGCAAGCAGCTTGGTGAGAAGGCAACAACTGTTGGCGCAATTATTAGAAAATGGAAGAAGTTCAAGATGACGGTCAATCTCCCTCGGTCTGGGGCACCATGCAAGATCTCACCTCGTGGGGCATCAATGATCATGAGGAAGGTGAGGGATTGTCGTGGAAAAAACTCTTCCCTCTTACTAAAAAATAAAAGCACTTCTGGAGTTTGTAGAAGCAAGATAGACTTTATTGCAAAAAGACAACGAAGCCGAGTGTCCTGCAGGAACCACTCCTGTACATCTCTAAGTTTTTGGCTTATGTACAAGTTTTGAAATGTTTATTCATAAGACAGTTATCACAGCTCCACCCATTCTATTTTCCTCCAACCTGGTCTCCAAACTCCTGATGCTATTTCTTGTTTTCTCTGTATTTTGGAGATAACATTGGCACAGAATACGTGTCTAGTTGTAAGTCAGAAAAATGGGAGGTACACAGGAAGCCTTTACCCCTGGGGGAGTCTCCTGACTCTGGTGACATCCCTCTGGTCAACGGTCAACCTGCTGAGTGGTAGGAGATTGTCCTCAGCAGATAAGGGTAGGGTGTAGGCAAAGATATCTTGTCTCTGACAAAGCTGAATATATTCAGAGAGCTATAAAGAATTGAAATTATACAATAACTATAAAGAATTGGAATTTACACAATAGGATCAGCCCAGAACTACACGGCAGGACCTGGTCAATGACCTGAAGAGAGCTGGGACCACAGTCTCAAAGAAAACCATTAGTAACACACTATGCCGTCATGGATTAAAATCCTGCAGCGCACGCAAGGTCCCCCTGCTCAAGCCAGCGCATGTCCAGGCCTGTCTGAAGTTTGCCAATGACCACCTGGATGATCCAGAGGAGGAATGGGAGAAGGTCATGTGGTCTGATGAGACAAAAATAGAGCTTTTTGGTCTAAACTCCACTCGCCGTGTTTGGAGGAAGAAGAAGGATGAGTACAACCCCAAGAACACCATCCCAACCGTGAAGCATGGAGGTGGAAACATCATTCTTTGGGGATGCTTTTCTGCAAAGAGGACAGGACGACTGCACCGTATTGAGGGGAGGATGGATGGGGCCATGTATCGCGAGATCTTGGCCAACAACCTCCTTCCCTCAGTAAGAGCATTGAAGATGGGTCGTGGCTGGGTCTTCCAGCATGACAACGACCCGAAACACACAGCCAGGGCAACTAAGGAGTGGCTCCGTAAGAAGCATCTCAAGGTCCTGGAGTGGCCTAGCGAGTCTCCAGACCTGAACCCAATAGAAAATCTTTGGAGGGAGCTGAAAGTCCGTATTGCCCAGCGACAGCCCCAAAACCTGAAGGATCTGTATGGAGGAGTGGGTTTAATTACTTAAAAATCATACAATGTGATTTTCTGGATTTTTGTTTTAGATTCCATCACTCACAGTTGAAGAGTACCTATGATAAAAATTACAGACTTCTACATGCTTTGTAAGTGGGAAAACCTGCAAAATCGGCAGTGTATCAAATACTTGTTCTCCCCACTGTATATGTACATATTACTTTAATTACCTTGACTAACCTGTGCCCCGGCACACTGACTCTGTACCGGTACGCCCTGTATATACAGTTGAAGTCGGAAGTTTACATATACTTTAGCCAAATACATTTAAAACTTAGTTTTTCACAATTCCTGACATTTAATCCTATTAAAAATTCCCTGTTTTAGGTCAGTTAGGATCACCACTTTATTTCAAGAATGTGAAATGTCAGAATAATAGTAGAGAGTGATTTATTTCAGCTTTTATTTCTTTCATCACATTCCCAGTGGGTCAGAAGTTTACATAGACTCAATTAGTATTTTGTAGCATTGCCTTTAAATTGTTTAACTTGCGTCAAATGTTTCGGGTAGCCTTCCACAAGCTTCCCTCTGACAGAACTGGTGTAACTGAGTCAGGTTTGTAGGCCTCCTTGCTCACACACGCCTTTTCAGTTTTGCGCACAACTTTTCTATAGGATTGAGGTCAGGGCTTTGTGATGGCCACTCCAATACCTTGACTTTGTTGTCCTTACGCCATTTTGCCACAACTTTGAAAGTATGCTTGGGGTCATTGTCCATTTGGAAGACCCACAGTACTTCACAGTTGGGATGGTGTTCTTCGGCTTGCAAGCCTCCCCCTTTTTCCTCCAAACATAACAATGGTCATTATGGCCAAACAGTTCCATCAGACCTGAGGACATTTCTCCAAAAAATATCAGTAGTCAAATCGTAGTCTGGCTTTTTTATGGCGGTTTTGGAGCAGTGGCTTCTTCCTTGCTGAGCAGCCTTTCAGGTTATGTCGATATAGGACTCGTTTTACTGTGGATATGGATACTTTTGTACCTGTTTCCTCCAGCATCTTCACAAGGTCCTTTGCTGTTGTTCTGGGATTGATTTGCACTTTTCGCACCAAAGTACATTCATCTCTAGGAAACAGAACGTGTCTCCTTCCTGAGCGGTATGACGGCTGCGTGGTCCCATGGTGTTTATACTTGCGTACTATAGTTTGTACAGATGAACGTGGTTCCTTCAGCCATTTGAAAATTGCTCCCAAGGATGAACCAGACTCTGAGGTCTTGGCTGATTTCTTTTGATTTTCCCATGATGTTGAGCAAAGAGGCACTGAGATTGAAAGTAGGCCTTGAAATACATCCACAGCTTCACCTCCAATTGACTCAAATTATGGCAATTAGCCTATCAGAAGCTTCTATAGCCATTATATAATTTTCTGGAATTTTCCAAGCTGTTTAAAGGCACAGTCAATTTAGTGTATGTAAACTTCTGACCCACTGGAATTATGATATAGTGAATTATAAGTGAAATAATCGGTCTGTAAACAATTGTTGGAAGAATTACTTGTGTCATGCACAAAGTAGATGTCCTAACCGACTTGCCAAAACTATAGTGTGATAACATGAAATCTGTGTGTATGTAAACTTCAGACTTCAACTGTATATGTATCTAGTGTGCCATTTTAGTTGTATGGGTCAGCTATTCAAACCTAAAATCTTTTCCCAGAATGTCAGAAAGCCTCACTACTGTTATTTTAATGCTGCTCTTTCATTACTTGTTCTTTTTATTTTCTACTCATAAATTCTTTAACACTTATTTTTCTTAAAATTGCATTGTTGGTTAAGGGCTTGTAAGTAAGCATTTAACTGTAAGGTATACAGTGCATGTGACAAATACAATTTGATTTGAACACTAGTCTAGATGAGGAATTTGATGTAACACAAATGTATAATGGGTTAGAGATAAAGTAACATTATATTAAGCATAATGGGTTAGGACGATCTGATGAAGTAAGAATAGAAAAATAATAATAATATACAACTTGCACACCCACAAGTAGTTCTACGCAAGTGGTGTAAAACGTGTTCTGACAAATGTTCAGAGTGGTCCCTTTATGGATAATTTGAGGTATGATAAGGTTAAAGCATTGTACGGGATTTGACTTACCCTTAACCAATAAAACTATAAACGCTCATGAGACTTCCTCCACCTTGGTATTACATTTTGAAATAAGCCCATACCCTGTTAAATAGATCCAATGATTTTCTGTATTCCCCTACTCAACCGTTTAACGTGCTAGGTAGAGACTTAGAAATGGACAGAGCATGCCATCTACAGGGAACTGATAGACAGTGCAACCCAGTTAAGACATATTGATCCCTCCAAAGCATTACATGTTAATCTTAAAATAAGACATTTGATAAATTTTGAAGTAGAAAGTAAATATCCAACAGAGATTGGTAAAACAAACTTAGAGTAACTTTTTGAAGGTGTACTAAAATGAAAACAATGCCTTCAAATATGGAGAAAGTTATCATGTTCGAGAGACACAGTGGGGAAATTAGGAACAGTTTGTACAGAATTGTATGTCAATGCAACAGGTCAAAAAGATTACGATTACAAGAGAGTTATTTACTTTATAAGGTGCCCAATCCAGCTTTACGGGACACCGTATCATCTGATGTGTCTGAAGTATAAATGTGTCTAAAGACTTCCTACCGAAGATGCAGTAAACTCAATTATGTTTATTTTCTTTCTTCCAGGACTGATGGAATATCCACTACGATTTTTGCCACACACACGCCAGCCCCCACACACAACCCACCTGTTAAGTAATATTTGTTAGTGGTGTTAATACTGATTTATGGTGTGGGATCTTTTTATTTGGTTTTTCACGGGTTAGAAAAGATGCTGTACACAAATTACATTTTCTGAAGTTTCTATTGTCAAGAGTTTGTTGCACACATGTAAATTCTCTTGATTAGAAGAAATGTACTGACAACCCCAATGTAAACCTGATACACATGATGTTTGAAATGTTTGAAATATCTTTAAATAATGTCTGAGGTACAGGAAAACAAACACTCACTTAATAGGGCTGACTGACCTCTGACCTCTGTTCTGACTTCTTGGCGAGGCCTGATCACCCTCACTAGAAAGACTGGAGACATTGGGTGAGATTTAAATGGGCTATGTAAACACTAACACTTAGAAGAAGTTTGATTTGTTATTATAATTTGTTTATTTTTTATTTAACAGGCAGTGTTGTTGTTTTTTGGATGCATGAATCACGATGTGAGTCACGTGTCCAAAAGGGGGAATTACCTGTCCACTGGGCCTTTGGTAAATATGCACATTTATTTTTTGTACATTCTGCCAGTTCACAAGAAAGATATTTTGGTAATGGTTGACAGTTACTACAAATGGATAGAAATTTCCCCACCTCTAGTTTTCTATGATGAAGTGTATTGCTGTTGTGTTGTTTTTTGTCTTGCTTCAATAACAAATCTCACCAGATTGGGTCTGCTGTATGGTCAGAATTTCTCTGTAAGGATTAGCCCTCTAACTCCCTGACCTGTAACTCTGCAGTAAGATCGCCAAGATGATAGGGAGTATAAGCCAATTTGGAGAAAAATAAATAAATAAATGATTTCAACTGTGTGTTGTTATTCTCTTTGACATTTGATTTCCTGAATAAGGTAGTAGTAATAATTTGTCATACAGTAAATCATGTTTGGATTTCCTGAATTAGAAATGCCCTATACTAAACTGTTGATCAGGTCTGTCCTCTCTTGAGGTTATAGCGAAGGTGACCACAGATGGTATCTAAATGCATGAAGGGATAATTCGGCCGAAAACAGTGTAAACCTCAACCCCCTCTAACGGGCTGAAGTAATGGCGTTCACTATGGTTCAACACCTGAAACCTAGTCCAAGCCAGCAACCTGTACAAAGCATCCAGTCGAAGCAATCAATTACCTTTTCTCTCATACTTTTTCTCTCAGGAGTGCAACGTGAAGCACTAAGGACTGTCATTCTATATTTGGGTTGGATAATTTATGATTTGGAAAGGCGAGGCTTCTATGCCCCTAAAATGTGAGGAGAGCCACTAGATTGTAGCTTGGGCTAACCTTGCCCCAATCTCATTCTTAGCAAGGTTAGTGTGAAACTATTATAACATGTGTTCTCTCTCTCTTCCCTGTGAAAGGTTATTAACATGCTATAAGGCGATCTGAGCTGCCAACTCTGGATGAGCTCCCATTTCCTGCTGTAGATACGGATGATGAGTAATGATTGAAGGTTGTTTTCGTTTAACAAGTTGAGGGTGAGGTAATCTAAACCCTTAACCTGTTTACATTATGTGGAACACTGATCTGACGAGCCAGCACCAACCTTTTGAAGGTCTTAGCAGAATTGTTAAAACAACAGGTTGATGTCCCAAGGACAGTTAGTGAAGAACATAGGTCAATCCAACCTGATTGTGGTAAGAGATATGGAAACAATGGTTATCTGTTTTTTTCTGTGTTGATTTACCTTACTTTAATAGGAGTATAGAATATTTTGATATAGGTCAAATCTAAATGCTTACATTAAAATGTAATGATTATTATTATCACATAAAAGAAAGGAATGTGATGGAAGTTTTATACTTCTGCTTTTCTATTAACTAATTTCTGTGTTCTATTAATGTGGTGTTCTAATAACCAATTTCTGTGTTCATGCAAGTGACTGATTGGACGAATACTCACTTATCAGTATCTGCAATCTGGCAGTACGCCCTTGTTTTGAGAATGCAAATATAACTTGTCTGTGTATAACCGTATATAAGACAACTGCTGGGACTGCCCGAGCGGAGCTCCTGGTTGACATGTGTACATATGGTGCATTGAGTTGGTTGGAACCTCTCCAGCGTGCAGACAATAAACAATTATTCATTTAACATTGACTTTGAGTGTCCCTAGTGGTAATTTTCACAATATGGTGTAGAATTTCCACTCCACCGGACCAGTCCACTCACCACGATGTCCCCCTCCTGTGGAAGGCTGTTGGCAGGCAGGCGGTTTTTCTCCTCGTTATTGTGGTACACAGCGCCATCATGCCTCAAGACAAGGCTGTTGATATCCCGCCCCATGGGGACCTGATTCAGGTTCACCTTCTGAGTGGCCACACCTATTCCCCATATACCTGCACACAGGGGTCAAAACCTTCAAAACAAGCTTCCCAACACAAGCCGTACTGTGCTGGTTTTTAAACCATTTCACTTACAGTTTACATAGGTGCAAATACAGTGGCTTCAGAAACTATTCATACCACTTTACATGTTCCACATTTTGTTGTGTTCCAGACGGAATTCAAAACGGATTAAATATATGTTTTTCTCACCTATCTACACACAATACCCCATAATGTGAAACTGAACATGTTTAAAAAATATATACAGTGGGGAGAACAAGTATTTGATACACTGCCGATTTTGCAGGTTTTCCTACTTACAAAGCATGTAGAGGTCTGTAATTTTTATCATAGGTACACTTCAACTGTGAGAGACAGAATCTAAAACAAAAATCCAGAAAATCACATTGTATGATTTTTAAATAATTAATTTGTATTTTATTGCATGACATAAGTATTTGATCACCTACCAACCAGTAAGAATTCCGGCTCTCACAGACCTGTTAGTTTTTCTTTAAGAAGCCCTCCTGTTCTCCACTCATTACCTGTATTAACTGCACCTGTTTGAACTCGTTACCTGTATAAAAGACACTTGTCCACACACTCAATCAAACAGACTCCAACCTCTCCACAATGGCCAAGGCCAGAGAGCTGTGTAAGGACATCAGGGATAAAATTGTAGACCTGCACAAGGCTGGGATGGGCTACAGGACAATAGGCAAGCAGCTTGGTGAGAAGGAAACAACTGTTGGCGCAATTATTAGAAAATGGAAGAAGTTCAAGATGATGGTCAATCTCCCTCGGTCTGGGGCACCATGCAAGATCTCACCTCGTGAGGCATCAATGATCATGAGGAAGGTGAGGGATCAGCCCAGAACTACACAGCAGGACCTGGTCAATGACCTGAAGAGAGCTGGGACCACAGTCTCAAAGAAAACCATTAGTAACACACTACGCCGTCATGGATTAAAATCCTGCAGCGCACGCAAGGTCCCCCTGCTCAAGCCAGCGCATGTCCAGGCCCGTCTGAAGTTTGCCAATGACCATCTGGATGATCCAGAGGAGGAATGGGAGAAGGTCATGTGGTCTGATGAGACAAAAATAGAGCTTTTTGGTCTAAACTCCACTCGCCGTGTTTGGAGGAAGAAGAAGGATGAGTACAACCCCAAGAACACCATCCCAACCGTGAAGCATGGAGGTGGAAACATCATTCTTTGGGGATGCTTTTCTGCAAAGGGGACAGAACGTTTGCACCGTATTGAGGGGAGGATGGATGGGGCCATGTATCGCGAGATCTTGGCCAACAACCTCCTTCCCTCAGTAAGAGCATTGAAGATGGGTCGTGGCTGGGTCTTCCAGCATGACAACGACCCGAAACACACAGCCAGGGCAACTAAGGAGTGGCTCCGTAAGAAGCATCTCAAGGTCCTGGAGTGGCCTAGCCAGTCTCCAGACCTGAACCCAATAGAAAATCTTTGGAGGGAGCTGAAAGTCCTTATTGCCCAGCGACAGCCCCGAAACCTGAAGGATCTGTATGGAGGAGTGGGCCAAAATCCCTGCTGCAGTGTGTGCAAACCTGGTCAAGAACTACAGGAAACGTATGATCTCTGTAATTGCAAACAAAGGTTTCTGTACCAAATATTAAGTTCTGCTTTTCTGATGTATCAAATACTTATGTCATGCAATAAAATGCAAATGAATTACTTAAAAATCATACAATGTGATTTTCTGGATTTTTGTTTTAGATTCCGTCACTCACAGTTGAAGAGTACCTATGATAAAAATTACAGACTTCTACATGCTTTGTAAGTGGGAAAACCTGCAAAATCGGCAGTGTATCAAGTACTTGTTCTCCCCACTGTATATATATTTAAAATGAAACACAGAATCTCATTGACATAAGTATTCACACCCTTGAGTCAATATATGTTAGAACCCCCTTTGGCAGCAATTACAGCTGTGAGTCTTTCTGGGTAAGTCTCTAAGAGCATGGCACACCTGGATTGTACAATATTTGCCCATTATTCTGTTCAAAATTATTCAAGCTTTGTCAAATTGGTTGTTGATCTTCGCTAGACAATCCTTTTCAAGCCTTGCCATAGAGTTTCTAGTAGATTTAAGTCAAAACTGTAACTAGGCCACTCAGGAACAGTCAATGTCATCTTGGTAAGCAACTCCAGTGTATATTTGGTCTTATGTTTTAGGTTATTGTCCTGCTGAAAAGTGAACCAGGATTTTGCCTGTGCTTAGCTCCATTCTGTTTATTTTTTTTATCCTGAAAAACCCTCCAGTCCTTAACGATTACAAGCATACCCATAACATGATTACAGGCTGACGTCTTCTTGGGTATGACCCTACAAGCCTGGCACAGCTGTATTTGGAGAGTTTCTCCCATTCTTCTCTGCAGATCCTCTAAAGCTCTGTCAGGTTGGATAGGGAGCGTTGCTGCACAGCTATTTTCAGGTCTGTCCAGAGATGTTAGATCGGGTTCAAGTCCGAGCTCTGGCTGGGCCACTCAAGGACATTCAGAGACTTGTCCCGAAGCCACTCCTGCATTGTCTTGGCTGTGTGCTTAGGGCCGTTGTCCTGTTGGAAGGTAAAACTTCGCCCCAGTATGAGGTCCTGATCGCTCTGGAGCAGGTTTTCATCAAGGATCTCTCTGTACTTTGCTCCGTTTATCTTTTTATAGATCCTGACCATTCTCCCAGTCCCTGCGACTGAAAACATCCCCAAAGCATGATGCTGCAACCACCACGCTTCAGCTTAGGGATGTTGCCAGGTTTCCTCCAGACGTGACGCTTGGCATTCTGGCCAAAGAGTTCATTGTCAGACCAGAGAATCTTGTTTTGGCAAACTCCAAGCGGGCTGTCATGTGCCTTTTACTGAGGAGTGGCTTCCGTCTGGCCACTCTGCCATAAAGGCCTGATTGGTGGAGTGCTGTAGAGATAAAAACACTTATTAAATGCGCACTGCACATGCGAGAGGTTTCATGGAGAGAGTTTTAGAAATATGGGAGATCTAAAGATGCAACATCTATCATGGGTTGCTAATATGACTACGACAATGCCTTTGGTTGCTAGAAAGTTGAAAGAAAACCAAAAGGAAAGGACAATGCATATGAGGAAGTGAAACATAGTTACCTGCATGTTTCTATGGGATTTTGGTTATAGACTACTTTGACGCAAGGTAAAACATGCCTCATAATATGAGGTAAAACGTCCAGGTTTAAGGAACAGGAAAAATAGAGCGATACTTATTATAAGCTTAACTGTCTTCTGGTAGATGGAAAGGCTTTCCCAAAAACCTTCTCATTTAGGCAGTCATTGTAAATAAGAACTTGTTCTTAACTGACTTGCCTAGTTAAATAAAGGTAAAACAATAAATGATTACAAAAAAATGTAATGTTAACTATCTATCTATAAAGTATCCTATGCCTACCTGGCATAATGATATGATTATTTGTATCAATCCACTGACTATTATTACGTGAGCACAACAAAGGAGATAATCGTGGACTACAGGAAAAGGAGGGCTGAACACGCCCCCATTCACATTGACCGGGCTGTAGTGGAGCGGGTCGAGAGTTTCAATTTCCTTGGCATCCACATCACCAACAAACTATCATGGTCCAAACACACCAAGAATGTTGTGAACAGGGCTCGACAACACCTTTTCCCCCTCAGAAGACTGAAAAGATTTGGCATGGTCCCCAGATCCTCAAAAGGTTCTACAGCTGCACCACCGAGAGCATCCTGACTGCATCACTGCCTGGTATGGCAACTGCTCTGCATCCGACCGTAAGGCGCTACAGAGGGTAGTCCGTACGGCCTAGTACATCAATTGGGCAAAGCTTCCTGCCATCAAGGACCTATATACCAGGTGGTGTCAGAGGAAGGCCCTAAATATTGTCAGACTCCAGTCACCCAAGTCGTAGACTGCTCTCTCTGCTACCGCACGGCAAGCGGTACCGGAGCGCCAATTCTAGGTCCAAAAGGCTCCATAAGCCTCCAAGACTTCACAGCACTGCAAGGACTAATGTCTCCAGAAAATGTCCCGCCCTCACAGGATCCTTCTGAGCCTGTGTAGGGACTGGATTTAGAATGTTGCTAGAAAAGCAGGGTGATTTAGTTCAACTTAAATGTTCAATTTAAATGTCGCTTGATAGTTTGTATACAGTTGAAGTCGGAAGTTTACATACACTTTTTTCAACCACTCCACAGATTTCATGTTAACAAACTATAGTTTTGGTTAGGACATCTACTTAGTGCATGACACAAGTAATTCTTCCAACAATTGTTTAGACAGATTATTATAATTCACTATATCACAATTCCAGTGGGTCAGACGTTTACATGCACTAAGTTGACAGTGCCTTTAAACAGCTCGCGTTGGACACTGATAGGCTAATTGACATCATTTGACATCATTTGAGTCAATTGGAGGTGTACCTGTGGATGTTCTGAATTATGTTGCTGTACATTTCAAAAGTGCTGAACAAATAGTTGTATTGACTATGTGAATCCTAACTCGCTCATTAATGTCTTTATCGAAATTACTAATTGCCTCTTATACGGTTGTCATACCTGTGGATGTATTTCAAGGCCTACCTTCAAACTCAGTGCCTCTTTGCTCGACATCATGGGAAAATCAAAAGAAATCAGCCAAGACCTCAGAAAAGAAATTGTAGACCTCCACAAGTCTGGTTCATCCTTGGGAGCAATTTCCACATTCATCTGTACAAACAATAGTACGCAAGTATAAACACCATGGAACCACGCAGCCGTCATAACGCTCAAGAAGGTGACACGTTCTGTCTCCTAGTTATGAACGTACTTTGGTGAGAAAAGTGCAAATCAATCCCAGAACAACAGCAAAAGGACCTTGTGAAGATGCTGGAGGAAACAGGAACAAAAGTATCTATATCCACAGTAAAACGAGTCCTATATCGACATAACCTGAAAGGCCGCTCAGCAAGGAAGAAGCCACTGCTCCAAAACCGCCATAACAAAAGCCAGACTACGGTTTGCAACTGCATATGGGGACAAATATCATATTTTTGGGAGAAATGTCCTCTGGTCTGATGAAACAAAAATAGAACTGTTTGGCCATAATGACCATTGTTATGTTTGGAGGAAAAAGGGGAAGGCTTGCAAGCCGAGGAACACCATCCCAACCGTGAAGCATGGGGGCGGCAGCATCATGTTGTGGGGGTGCTTTGCTGGAGGAGGGACTGCTGCACTTCACAAAATAGATGGCATCATGAAAATGTTTTTGATATATTGAAGCAACATCTCAAGACATCAGTCAGGAAGTTAAAGCTACTTATATGCCCCTTTTATTTATCCTACGGTTCTGACTTGGTGTACAAGGAGAATACTGTAAGAACGGCCCATGTTCTGAATTATGTCGCTGTACATTTTTAAAGTGCTGAACAAATAGTTATATTGACTACGTGCGTCCTAACTCGCTCATTAATGTCTTCAACGAAATTACTAATTGCCTCATCCGCTTGTCGTCCCCTTATGCCATAGTTTGTACATCTCAATTGTCAGTAGAAAACACATCTGTTTAAGCAAGTCAGCCTTATCAGCTACGTTTTTTTGTAAGGCAGTAAATGAGGCTGAATTAACTGTTTCGCTGCCAGACAAGGCTCCGCTGGTAGCCAGGTGTAGCAGTGGTAAGGTGTTGGGACTGCTGTTGGGGAATCTTTATGTAGGCCCTAACACTTTGTGGGCACCATTTGTCACCGTTATAGTGTAATTACTGTATTGTTCAGTGTTGTTGTGTAGTGGCTTTGCTGGCATGCATTAATACAAATGTTGGGAGTTTGCCCCACCAAGATTTACATGCTAAAATCGACACTAGACAGACAGGTGGACAGTATATGGGCGGCAGGTAGCCTAGCGGTTAGATGGCGATTCTAGGATTAGAGGTTTAGGGGGGCTCAGCCCTTAGCATGAGGTAGCGTGCATAATTTTTTTATTGATTAATTAATTACAGTATAATTTAATTTGACTGGACTCTGTGAAATTCATTACAGTAGCCTATAATGTGTTCATAATCTCACCCCTGTGTGTTTGTATTTAAGGACAATAGTCATATTGGAGTTTTACTAAAAAGAAATACATTTGAGATTAAGATCTTAAAAATACCTGGGAAAGTTTGGTTTTGAGGTGTGATACCATAATCTCTAATCATTTCATACAACAATGCATTAATACAATACCATACTATAATATAAAAACCACTGCATGGTCTGTCAAATTAGGACTTTATTCACTGAAACAAATTGTGAGTTCCTCCAGTCCAGGGGTTCAGGTGCAGGGTACATGGTACCAAGTACTCCAAAGTACAGCAGAAAAAAAAGTTACAGTAAATAAAAGTCTGTTTTAAATTGCATTGGGAAATGTTTCTCGTTGCCATCCCATTTCATCAGACTGTGTCGTCTCTGAGTGTAGACAATCTGTCAACAATGGTATACTGACTGAACCTTTCAAGGACATCCTTTTCTACGGACATTACAGCCAGATGATTCAGTCGGTTTTGATCCATGGTGCTCCTGAGCCAGGTGTGGAGACAACGTAATGCACTGAAGGATCTTTCACAGCTACAGCTTCTGACAGGTATAGTCAGGGCAACCTGAATTACAGCCTTCAATGATGGAAACATATAAGCATCCAGAAGGTTGTACACTGTGATCATGTCAGAAAGTTTTTGGCTACCATGACTTAGTGTTGTAAAGTATTGCCATCTCTGCCAAATGTGGCACTGATAGGAAGTGATCCAAAGCTGGACTGCATGGCTGAATGCCTTTCAGTAGTTCAGCATTTACACCTGAAGAACACTTCTCCAGCTCAGCTGTCATTTTACCCAGGCAAGGAAAGTCTGAACCACTAAGTTCACTACCTGCCCCGTAAATTGATTCCATAACAAAATCATCCATCCGCCTCTGCTTCCGCCTTTGTCCAGAAGATGGTTCTGGTACTGGGATCTGATTAGCCTCACACAGGTTTCTTGTTCTGTCAATTGTCAAGCATTGCATTTACTGATCGAAGCTGGCATGCCCAACGGGTGTTTGACAGTTGCACAAGTTCAGATGGCTGCAATCCTAGTTTCTTTTGAGTGTCTGCAAACTTATGGTGGTTAACCAGCGAGACACTAAAAACGGAATACACACTTTCCAGCATGTCAAAAAAACTCTGTAGCCTCAGAGACTGCTTTGCATGTGTGACAGAAGACAAGGTTTAGCTTGTGCGCATAACAATGCACATACACTGCTCAAAAAAATTTGCCAATCTTGGTGTTCTCTGGCAAATGCCAAACGTCCTGCACGGTGTTGGGCTGTAAGCACAACCCCCACCTGTGGACGTCGGGCCCTCATACCACCCTCATGGAGTCTGTTTCTGACCGTTTGAGCAGACACATGCACATTTGTGGCCTGCTGGAGGTCATTTTGCAGGGCTCTGGCAGTGCTCCTCCTGCTCCTCCTTGCACAAAGGCGGAGGTAGCGGTCCTGCTGCTGGGTTGTTGCCCTCCTACGGCCTCCTCCACGTCTCCTGATGTACTGGCCTGTCTCCTGGTAGCGCCTCCATGCTCTGGACACTACGCTGACAGACACAGCAAACCTTCTTGCCACAGCTCGCATTGATGTGCCATCCTGGATGAGCTGCACTACCTGAGCCACTTGTGTGGGTTGTAGACTCCGTCTCATGCTACCACTAGAGTGAAAGCACCGCCAGCATTCAAAAGTGACCAAAACATCAGCCAGGAAGCATAGGAACTGAGAAGTGGTCTGTGGTCACCACCTGCAGAACCACTCCTTTATTGCCTATAATTTCCACCTGTTGTCTATTCCATTTGCACAACAGCATGTGAAATTTATTGTCAATCAGTGTTGCTTCCTAAGTGGACAGTTTGATTTCACAGAAGTGTGATTGACTTTGAGTTACATTGTGTTGTTTAAGTGTTCCCTTTATTTTTTTGAGTAGTGTATATTGCTTCGGGGGTGTTGCTTTCTGAAATGGGCTTGCACACCCCCATCTGAACCACTCATGACTGCAGCCCCATTGTAGGTCTGTGCCACACATGTTAACGCATCAATTCCTTTTTCCTGCAATTGGTGCTCTAATGCAGCTGTTATTGATTTAGCATCAAAACTTGTCAGTTCTGTTAGGGCTAGGAACCGCTCCTTAGCTGTACCCTCTGTGCTAATATATCTAACACATACTGACAATTGTTCAGTGTCGGTCTCTGGCCTCATCTGCCATAACGGCATACATCTTAAGACTCCTTCATTTAATTGACAATAGTTGCAGTCACCTCTTGTGCACAGCACTTGATCATCTCATTCTGGCACGCTGGTGAGAGGTAAGTCCTGTTCGATGGGGCTGTGTACTTCTGCAGGAAAGGATCAAACTGCTTTAAAAGGGCCATGCACTCAAGGAAGTTCCCTCTATTATGGCTTTCAACACCTTCGATGTGACCTCTAAAAGGTATTCCTTGCTTTCCTAACATGGAGTTAACTGCCACAACACGGTGTATGTACTGTCTTCTCTCAGTTATTTCGTTTACATGTGCTGCTTCTATCTGCTGTACAACATTTCCTTGTGAGGCACTAGCCTTGTAGCTCTTCCAGGAGGCAACACTTTCCTTGTGAGATTGAGTTGCTTCATGCTTTTGGAACACGTTCAGAGCTTTTTTCCAATTTTTGTATCCAGTTTCAACAAATATGTCGTGTTTCAGGTTTCTACCGAATATTCGACACGCAAAGCAGAAGGATGTATTTTTTTCCACAGAGTATTCTAACCATTTAAAAGTGTCAAACCACTTTTCCTGAATGGCTCTTTTCTGCAGCCAAAGCACTCTTGTGGATAGTATTGCAGTTTCACTTGTGTCCTTAACTCCCATGTCATCTCTAGTCGCAGCTGCCTGTCTGACACGGTGCTCTTTTTCTCTCTCTCTTCTGCCACTCCAACACTGTGCTCTCTCTCTCTCTCTCTTTCTCTCTGCTGCCTCTCCGATGTCCTCAACTCAGCGTCCGTACAAGAAGGATAGTAGTGTGGGAAGCCATGGAGAGGCCGACAATCACTTTGAAGGAGCAAGAGTACAGTGGCTGAGATTGGAGTGAAGGTGCACCAGTCAGTTTTGAGGCACTGCCATGTCTATGCCAGTGCCTGGGTGGTGTGATGCAGCTGCCACTTGGTCATTATTGATCCAGCAGTGCACTATGGGATATCCAAACACTTGGATATTATTTTATACCCTTTTCCTGATGTATGCATGTGTCTTACTTAATCTCTAACTTCTGTAGAATGCTCTTTAGTCTTCATTTTCACACCTTTCCTTGTGAGTTATTGAAATGTTTCACAGGTAGAGGCCAATGGTAAGCCAAGTGTGCCCTTGTTAGGGCATTATGTTTCATATGTGTTAACTGGGAATTTACAGAGCAAATGGGGTTGAATACTTATGCAAACAGCATATTTCAGTTATGCCTTTTCTTAAATATATGTTCTAACATAAAAATCAATGTCACTTTAAAATAATGCATTTCAAGGGTCATTCTTTTAAAGTAAAATATTACACTGAATAGTTTTTCAAGGCACTGTAATGTTGTCGTGCAACAACCAATGCAGTCTGTGAGAAACAGACTCTTGGCAGCTTCCTGACTGCCTGTTCACTCGCTCACCTGGCTGCTGTACATTTTCCCTGGCTCATATACTTTCGCATATCCATCTATGGAGATACATACATTTATTTAGGCTATGCATGCATGCATGCATGCATGCATGCATGTAGCGTTGGCCACTTCAAGTGAATCATGAGAGACTTCAATGTTTATTGGATGACATTTCAGTCATATTTCGCTGTCGATGTGTCCATGAGCAAGATCCAGGCAGGCCGTCATTGTAAATAAGAATGTGTTCTTAACTGACTTGCCTAGTTTAATAAATGAATAATATAAATATAAAATAATATAATTTATATTAATTAATATATATATGGACTCCTTTTCAATAATTTACTTACCTGTGGACTGAATCTTGAGCTCAAAGTAACTCTTGTTTTGGTGCAGGGGAGCGTTGGCGAGGCAACACCCGGTGCCACATATCCTCCGGCCACTCTTCACTATGACTACATCGGTGCCTGTAGGAGAAAAAATCTCTATATTTTTTATTTATTTACGACTGCGGTGCGAAAACAGCCAGCTGGACGACAGACCCCTAGCAAGGTAAGTTGACTTGTTTGCCAAGCTAGGCTAACCAGAACGGCCTTTACTGCTTAAAACACAACCATCGGAAAGTTTTTGCCTCTCACCCATATGATGCGTGTCTAACTGGACGGTGGGCATTTCTTTGAGAGGAATATGCCCCATTCCCCCATCTCCGCAGCATCCCAGACAACACGTAAACATTGCAGCCATTTTTGCACCGTCGTCTCTAGTTACCACAGCCACAAAGTCATAACCCTGAGTATTTCCACAATGTAACTTATTTAAATGTGATTTTTCAACCTTAACCACACTGCTAACCTTATGCCTAACCTTAAATTAAGACCAAAAAGCACATTTTAGTTTTCATGAATTTTACGATATAGCCAATTTGTGGCTGTGGTAACTATTGGAACCTTTCCACTGAAAATTTCTCCGGAAATAGAGTCACATCGACGAAGTTAAGGAGATCTGAAGGAGCTCATGAGAAAAGCTACCATCATAATGAAACAGGGACACCTGGTGGGAGCCATACCACAGTGTCATGAGCCATACATGCGCTCCTCTCAAATGCGTCCAATCACATTGCTTGCGAAGATACGCAGAGGCTCCTGATGGCATGGAAACAAGGGAAGAAAATGAAGGTCAAAATATATTTTACACGTGACTTAGTAGCTATTGGTTATCAATGTATCAAGCATTGGGACACATGGCATGATCATGTGTGGAGTGGCAATTCCATCTCCTGTCAAATAAAGGGGAAAATGTATATAATGAACACCACTATTGTTGCTGGGTAGGCCTATATGTAATGAGTCTATTCGTTCTTTTTTTTAAAGGAGCCCTTTCAGTAGCCTATCACCAAGTCTTTTGAGAGCACTTCCAATAGGCTACCTTGTATCCATGTACTGGACATGGTTGGGGTTAAACATTAATTTACAATGCAAACTCACATGACTGATGTCCAAACGTCATATAAATATATATATATATATATTATTTAACTGGGTGGTTCGATCCCTGAATGCTGATTGGCTGACAGCTGTGGTAAATGAGGCCGTACATATCACGGTTATGACAGAACATTCATTTGTACTGATCTAATTACGTTGGTAACCAGTTTATAATAGCAATAAGGCACCTCAGGGGGTTGTGGTATATGGCCAATATACCACCGCTAAGGGCTGTATTCAGACACTCCGAGTTGCGTCGTGACTAAGAACAGCCCTTAGCCGTGCTATATTGGCCATATACCACACCCCCTCGTGCCTTATTGCTTAAATAAATATACTACTTCATAATGATGAATAAAAGCGGGGCGATGGAGACAGTGATCAAAAGCAGGGTGACTAAGAATCTAGTGGTTGTGACAGTCTTTCATGCTGTAATGTTTTGCATAGCAACAGCCCCCCTCCCACTCCAACTTGCAGGGATCCTCTGCATTTTTGCTACTGAAAAATAAAACGCATCTTGTTTGTGAAACATAAAGAAATGTGTGCGTAAAACCGTTGTCCATTATTATTACTTAGATGGTTTTCTGCGCGCCCCTTGTATCGGGCGTGTTCTCCAGTGCGCGCTATTTGGAGCGGGAAGGTTCGCTACAGTGTAGCACTGTGACCATGAAATGGTTAATTTTTTCTCCCGGAAAGGGCGAAGTCTGCACAGCAACAAGCACTATGATTGCGTTGCACTGTGCGTCTCAGCAGCTGGTGAGTTTTTGTTGGGTCCAATTGCATGTTGCTTTACGCCTGCAAAAGCTGTCATAACCATCCATAGTACCTTGCCAATGTGACATACTCGTGTGTGATCTAAATTATACACTGCAACTCGTTTATACTGAGTGATAATCGTACGTGTGCGTTTGTGTTTATGTAGCATAGCTTCTACTGCTAAGGAAACGTTTCATCAGGCTATTTCCGTTGAGGCAGGGAACTTTAGTCGTTGCATATAGAACAGTTGGATGAAACGGTTGTGTTGTGCGTGATCCTTTAACGATTGCGTGATAAGTCGTCTCAGAAAACACTACAAATCTAGCGTGAACACTAAAAAGTAGATTGTTGAACATAGGCAAAATAGGGTCCGTGGCGAAGGGTCTTTCAGCCAAATAGTCAATGCAACTAGCATGATGTTCCACCGCGCTTTATATTTTAATCTTTTACGCGGACACATCAACGCTTCTCCTTTTCCTTTTGACTGTGGCTGAATTTTAACACCAGAGTGAATACTTAAAATACGTTTTATCCAAAGTATTGTGCGTAATTTTAGTGATGTGCATTTCCACCATCACTGGCTCTGAATCATTGCGTTGCTGGGTGATGTAGATAAACAAACGGTATGTATGACTGATGAATATTGTATTGATCTATTATTTTCGATTAGTTCTCCACTCAATCCTGGTTGTCTGTTTCTTTTTTTCAGAACACCATGGAGCTTCTAGAGGAGGACCTCACCTGCCCAATTTGCTGCTGTCTCTTTGAGGACCCCCGAGTTCTGCCATGCTCGCACAGCTTTTGCAAGAAGTGCTTGGAGGGGATTCTGGAGGGGAACAACCGAGGACCCGTTTGGAGACCCCCATTCAAATGCCCCAGTTGCCGCAAGGAGACCCCTCAAAACGGCATAAACACCCTTCAGATCAACTACTCATTACGCGGAATCGTGGAGAAATACAACAAAATCAGAGTTTTACCCAGGATGGCCCAGTGCAAACACCACAGTGGTCAACCGCTTAATATATTTTGTGCCACAGACTTGAAACTTATTTGTGGATTTTGCGCAACAACTGGCGACCATAAAGGACATAAATTCTGTGCCCTGGAAGACGCATATGAGCAGGAGAAAGCTGCATTTGAGGAGCTGTTCCAGGGAGTAGAGAGCTGGCGCAGCGCAGATACCCTAACCTGTCTGGAGGCACTGGAAGCCAGTAAGAAAAAGGCACTCCAGTTGGTTTCCTTGGATGCAGAGAAAGTAACAGACTATTTTGTCAAACTGATTAGCACCCTGGACCACAAAAAGAACGAGATTCTCTCTGATTTCGAGACGCTGAAGTTGGTGGTGATGCAAGCCTACGATCCCGAGATCAACAAACTAAGTGCTGCATTGGAGGAGCAGAGGCGCGCGCTCAGCATCGCCGAGTCCTTCAGGAATGTGACCGACCCCCTCTGCTTCCTCCAGCAGATGCAGGAGTTCAGGGAGAAGTTGCGCGTTGTCCGGGAAACGCCGCTCCCCTCCCGGATAGACATGGACGTCGGCCCCCTGGTCCGGAACTTCGATGTCAAAAACTGGGACTCAGTGAAGCTCAAAGACGTGGACAAGCTCTCGGTACCCCACGAGAGTAGCGCGTATAGCTCAACAACCCCTCGTGTCGGCGGCAGAAGAGTCATCGTGATTGTTGTGTGCCTGTTACTATTCGCCCTGGTGCTTTCGCAGCCGGACAGCCTGACTGCGGTGTCAGCCCAAGTCTCCTCGCTCTGCCATGCCTACCTGCCCGTGCTGGCTGGCTGGCTGGAGCTGGCTACCGGTACATGGCAGTGCTGGAGAGAGGTAGTGGAAGCCTGGTGGTTGTGTGGCTGAAATGTATCCTGAACCTCTTTCACACAACTGGTGTTTTTCTTGAACGCCTCATAAACAAGTGGTAGGTTGCTTTAGATTTCCAAATGTGTTATTTTTTTTTATCTGAAGCAAGCTGCAGCAGTCTGATATTGAAAGCCTATATGTAAAAATGATAGGCCTAAGTAGATTTATAGTAAACACTAGAAAGCTATTCAAGTATTTACAAGCACATATGTATCATGCTTTTATTACTATTTTATATAGGATATATAAACAGGACAACCATACAACACTAATAAGAATCAAAACACTTTTGCAGTACATTGAATATAGTCAGATTTGAGAACAGCTTGTTTGGTGAATGTTAAGCAGCAGCTCTGTCCTGGAGCACCATCCATCCTTCTCCAAGCCATATGATCACACTAATATTTTGACAACCACAGGTCATAGCCTGAGTCACCTCAGTATCTTTATTTACTTTAATATGCACATGCCATAGGCTAGATTATTTAGCAAAGGCCTAATATTTACACCTAGTTTGAATGTCTGAGTTTGGTTTGTTTTTGCCTTAAGTTTACTGACAGTCTGAGTTGTCATAATGGCCCATAACGCCTCATACCGTGTCACCAGCCTCATCTTTTGCCTAATAAAACTTACATTTGGTATTTTTCGTCATCTTTATTTTGGAGTGACTGGGGGGGTTTCACCAAAATTGGCCTGGCTGTTTTATGCACGTTTACTTTTCCGGTCAACGTCAGAAGTGAAGCCTCCTCTATTGGTGCGCACATTGCTCAAGTGAGATGAAAAACTGACATTATGAAATACCATTCACTGGCTCAGGCGTTCCAAATTCTCGTTTGATGCTCGCCTTCCCTGTGGATCTGTTATCACTTTGCGATTTAATCTCCACGGGGGGGCAAGGTTGAATGTTGCATAACTATACACACATCAGCTTGTCTAAATATCACATTAGGCTATATAACAACTTAATTTTCATTATTCAAATGTTTTAGGGGGGCCTTAGGCCTAGGATACATTATGAACACAGTGCCAATTTATTTTTTGGCCTATGGGGACTTTTTATTTTAGCAAAATTGAAAGGCAGTAATAGATCTAATCTAATTCTTATATTCCATTCACAACAACAAATTATAGGCTACACATCTGGGATGAAATAGAGATTGAACTGTCCCAGTCCCAGTGAATGTTAACATGTGCTCAACTTTAAATGCCACAGCTTGTCATAGATGGCCATGGTTTGCCTACACTAGGCAGCTATGCAGTCCATGCATGTTGAGTGGATCACGAAAAACCTATTCTTACTTCTTAGAATTTATCCCATTTATTTATTTATTTATTTATCTCACAGTATTCCAACGTATAGAAAGCAAACCATGTCATAGGCCTACAACGTTTCATTTGAAAATTGCGGCAGTGCATCCATATGGGTCCAATAAACATTAACGTGCACGCTCTACTGTCCATTGGTCATGTCCTGCCGTTTTGACTTTTCTGAAGGAACGAAATCCTGACGGAAATCCCAGGATCAGACAACAAACCTATCATGAACCTATGATGTAAGCACTGACCACAATTCAGGACCAACGTCATAGCACGTATATATATAGCCCGACTGTTGCCGGGCAAATAACGGATGAAAATGTAAAGTTGGTCTTTCTTTCCTATAATAACTAAATTAATAATATAACCAATATGACTTCAAACAAATGCAAATATACCTATATATTATGATATAATTAGGAATAGTCGATGCAACTAAATGCACCCAAAATATTGGGTGATGACATGACATGATGAAATGGTGCCTGCATGCATAACGATCTTACATAACCATAATTTTCTAACAATTCCTTTTAATTATTCAAAATCCAACTAAATTCAACATATTGAATAACATTCCGTGGGAATAGCATATAGGCTATACCCCTAATTAACTATGGTGCGCAAATTGCGCAATCAACAGAACTGTGGCTCAGAGTCCCTTTTTTTACAATAAAACAAGGCCACTGAAGTATTTAGACCTCAAAAAGTGATCGACCAAATGTACATATTTAATTTATGTTATGATGAACATCAGGTGTTCAAGAACTCTCAGCCTAAGCTATTGCATATATATATAATATATATATATATATATATATATATATATATCTCTGACTAGTGAATTGTATTATTTCTAAAGTAAAATTATTTGTCTTATATGAAGGAACAGGTGCGCATTTATTAAAGTACCAGAATAAAAACATTTTTAAACAAATTATTGGTAGCCCTTACCAAACGCGCAACGAGTGTTTATAATGCGTGGCTAACACTTTTCTATTCCCAAACGGACTTGTTATTTTATATTTCAAAGGCACTCCATCTTCAGACGTAAAATTAGGGCCTCAATAAATATTCTCAAATAATTTCACAAAATAAAGCATGGAAAAGTCATGGTAAAGAAATGGGTGCTCTTTAAAATTATTTAAAGTAAAAATACTCTTAATTATAATGGCAATGTTTTTTTTCGGTAATTATGTGCAGTGACAAAGTTTGGGAAGTAAAAGATAAAAGCATAGGACTATTTTCGACCAGAGTAAAGCAGTCTATACACCCACTACCTGCATAAAGTAAACTCCCCTGAAAAACTCACCATAGTCAATACTTGAAATAGGTCTGTAGAAGTAATTTAGCAATTACGTTTTATTTAGGCTAAGCATTTAATGGCAAAATTGTATCATATGTAGCATTTAAATGATTTAAATAGCCTTGTAAAAACGTGTGTTACGCGGATCATTTCGGGATGGTAGCCTTTAGTGCAATGTGTGTAGGCTTGGCCTACGTGTGTATTTGTGTATTATACTAAATTAACATCTTGCTTTAAAATTTTGAATTAGCCAAAAAAAAGATATGCACGCATAAACCACGCAAATCCTGACTTCGTTTATCTGTCCATGGTAGCGAGTGAAAAGGAAGATAAGCCATTTCCCCTTCAATTGGCATTGCAGCGCTCTGCTTGTCACAATAACGGTAGCCTCGGCTTCCAGGCCCCGCTCACGTTGAAAGCCTGGTAGAACGGTGGGCCAAAAATCATGCCAGTTATAGGCAAGCCAGAGATCATGAAATCAATTTGCTGATGTTACACAATAATACAAAATACACACTATAGAATATAGGGCGTGGTTTGGTGGGTAATGCATTTGCCTGAATATCTCATATTTAGATTTGAGGCTACAAGTGATAGATAATGGGACTCATCTTGATAACAGGCAACAGGGTTTATGTCATGTGTGTTCATTTATTTTATATAGGAATTCATCAAATTGCTTTGTTTATGCTAGCTGGCACAATATATAGTTTATGTAGACTATCCTCTTTTAAATGTATGATAAAATAAACACGCTATAGGTCTATAGACAGGTCATATAGGGAATATCATTGGGACATTTCAAATTGGCCAAGTTCCCTGGAAGGAAAGGTGAAATGTCAGCGAATAATAGGCCGATCAAGCATTGCAATGCCACAATAATCTGAAGGGCATTGACAGTAAGGTATAGACCAAGAGTTAGCCTCTCGGTAGATTGCATGTTGGTGAGTGTGATTATGTGTGGCCTTGCAGAACTCGTAGGCTATGGGCTCGTAAAAATGTCACTGGCCTATATCAAAGTTAGGCCTATCATCAGTAGCATATATGCTACGCTACAGTATAGCATGCCTTTCTGCCCATGATTAGCCCCAGATCGGTCAGTCCTGATAAACCTAGCCAGTGACCTTACTGCTATAGACAGGTGTGATAAACTTGCCGTGTGATATTATAAACTCGCAGGTAACATTCACGATTGTTTGGAAGGTGATGACACAGGCCTGGTGCTAGAAATATAACAGGCTATTTGTAGACGAGTTTTGGACAAGATTATGAGTGTTCTGTAGCCCATAGCTTGCTAAAATATACAGGCCAATAGCCAAATTGTACTCAAATAAGGCTATTTTTCTCTGCCTCATTTTTTTATTGTCAAAATAGGCAACCACCCCCAAAAGCTTCGACATTAGGGTTAAATTATTATACACATTTCGTTTACATTAAAAACGTATCAGCTGGAAATTAGTGTTTGGAATATTCCCAGAAAACAAAACGCAAATGTACCCGAATAGTCCCACATAGCCTATATGCTAATCAGTCAACCTGAATGGATGTAAATTAGACAATAGAACGTGCAGTGCGGCTCACTTGAGGCCTATACACAGCCTAGGAGGCTACTTCGTTTAACCAACTCTTGTTCCAAGGCCTATCTTGACCAAAATAATGCTCAGTTGATTTGTAACCTTGTGGCTCAGCAGTGTAAATGTGAAGGTTCTAATGTGTATTCTCCCCCCCAAAAAAGTCATTGTAGGCGGTTGAAAAATTATAGATTTTGTTACAGCTCAGTAAAACGTTTTACCAATAGCTGGTGCAACATCCCTATACACCTTATAGCCTTCCTAGAGGTAAAATATACGGTCAATTGAGAAATCACGCCGCTTATTTGTATCGTTTGAATAGTTGGATTTTCTCTGAAAATAAGCATGAACAGTAAGATAGTCTATTATTGTACGGTAACTTTCAAGAACTGCGAACTTAATATAGTGAGAATATAAAAAAAATGAAAACGTGCATAATTTCAAAACGTTTATTAGAAAATGCTAAACAAATGAGTTTACATACAAAACTAAACAAACATTGTGGGCCAACTAAAGTATTACTTGTTAGGAATATTTAATGTGCAAAGAAAGTGTTACAATGTATATACAAAACAATGAACATATTCCAAAACAATGAAAACAACATACCTGTAAAAAAGTAAAATGGACAAAATCAACAGCTTAACTTAATCATTCTGTACCTGTCATAAAGATGACGACACACAGCGTCCCTCTCCATTCGGTGTCTTCTCCCCCTCCTGTGCACGGTTCTCCTGCGCTGCGCGGCAGAGGGACGGATGCATGCAGACTTGCGGTAAGTTAACGGTGGTAAGCGGTCAGCTTTGCTTCAGCAGCACGTTCAATACTGGAGGCTTCAGCAGTAGTTTTAACTCCAATATTTACGTGCTGCTACAGCAAGGCAGCCAGTGACGAGGCAGGTAGACACCCCAAAATCCCCCCCCCCCCACACACACACACACTCTTCCGGATGGTTCCACAAATGCCCGTCTGTCCAGGCGTTACTGCGGCAGCACAGTACGGCCTGCATCTCTGTGTAACCCACAAACCATTCTGTGCTGCTACAGCACCACCAAAACCAACTCCATCTCTCCCTCACACACTTTCATCCTCTGACTCTCTCACTCACTCACACACACCTCTCGCTCCCCTCAGCACTCCCTGCATACACACACACACGCATCATCTCCAGCTCCCTGTCGTGCATACCCTCATCCTCTGGCTTGCTCTCTCCCACTCACGTCAGAGAAAAAAAAGGGTGATTCCACATGAAACTAGAACAAAAGGGATTTTCTTTTTGAATTGTCACAATTTCCTCCATAAAATGGTCCTTTGGAGGAAGTATTGTTGACATATATTTGACAGTTCTATCTAAAAGCATATTTGAGAAATAATTATTCATATTTGACATTTCGGCCCTACCCAGGAGCATTGCAAGACCCCATAACTGTTGATCTATATGGGGCACAAACTGCATCTTGATGTCATTTGAAACCTCATTGTCCGCTAAAATGAGTAAAACATTTAATTATGCAAGATTTAAATGAACATGATTTTGAAAAGTATAGCCACTTCAATTTATCATATTTTACTGACAGAAGGTTACAGTGTGGGAGCTCTGGGACTTTAAGTTATGACCAAATATATTTATGGTGGGGGTACGTAGAACTCCATTATTTCTATTGCGAGTACAGAACAGCAGAGCAGAGTTCAGTACAGTATAGTTCACTACAGAAAAGTAGAGTATAGTATAAGTCAATACTGTATAGGTCAGTACATTACACCAGAATACAGCACAATTTACTGCATTTTACTGTACTGAACTCTGCTGTACTGTACTCGCAATAGGAAGAATGGAGTTCAACAAACCCCAACCCACATATATTTGGTCATAACTAAAAAAATCCCAGAGATCCAACTCTTACCTTCTGTGTCAGTAAAACAGTGCATAAAACACAAAATGAGAACAATTTAGAGTATGTGATAATTTTCAAAATCTTATAATAAATGTATATTTACATCTTGCATAATTAAATGTTTCACTCATTTTAGAGCAAACTATTTTTATTTTATTTAACTAGGCAAGTCAGTTAAGAACAAATTCTTGTTTACAATGACGGCCTACACTAGCCAAACTCGGGTGACACAATGACATTTTAGATGACATCAAGATGACATTTGTGCCCCATATAGATCAACAGTTATGGTGTCTGGGTAGGGCCATAATGTCGTAAATATGCCAACTATGCTTTTAGATACAAATGCAAAATATATGCCAACAATACTTCCTCCAAAGCAGTGGTTCCCAAACTTTTTATAGTCTTGTACCCCTTCAAACATTCAACCTCCAGCTGCGTACCCCTCTAGCACCAGGGTCAGCGCACTCTCAAATGTTGTTTTTTGCCATCATTGTAAGCCTGCCATACACATACTATACAATACATTTATTAAACATAAGAATGAGTGTGAGTTGTTACACCGCGTCTCATGGGAAGTGACAAAGAGCTCTTATAGGACCAGGGCATAAATTATAATATAATAATAATAAATAATTTCTCTCTTTATTTAGCCATCTTATATATAAAACCTTATTTGTTCATAACAAATGGTGAATAACTCACCACAGGTTAATGAGAAGGGTATACTTGAAAGGATGCACATAACTCTGCAATGTTGTTGTATTGGTTCCTAAATCATTTTCCACACAGTCTGAGCCTGTATTTAGTTTTCATGCTAGTGAGGGCAGAGAATCCACTCTCACATAGGTACTTGGTTGCAAAGGGCATCAGTGTCTTAACAGCACGATTTGCCAAGGCAGGATACTCTGAGCGCAGCCCTATCAAGAAATCTGGCAGTGGCTTCTGATTAAATTACATTTTCACAGAACCGCTTGTTGCAATTTCGATGAGGCTCTCCTGTTCAGATATCGGTAAGTGGACTGGAGGCAGGGCATGAAAGGGATAACGAATCCAGTTGTTTGTGTCGTCCATTTCGGGAAAGTACCTGCGTAATTGCACACCCAGCTCACTCAGGTGCTTCGCTATATCACATTTGACATTGTCCGTAAGCTTGAGTTCATTTGCACACAAAAAAATCATACAATGATGGAAAGACCTGTGTCTTGTCCTTGTTAATGCAGACAGAGAAGAGCTCCAACTTCAGTTTTGTCCCGCACATTTAATATAGTTGCAGAGTGTCCCTGTAATCCTAGATTCAGATCATTCAGGCGAGAAAATAGGCCAGTCACGTAAGAAACTCGTCATCATGCAAGCGGTCAGACAAGTGAAAAACTTTAAGCTTGTCTCTCAATTTAAAAAAAGCGTGTCAATACCTTGCCCCTTTGATAACCAGCGCACTTCTGTATGTTGTAAAAGCGTTACATAGTCGCTGCCCATATCATTGCATAATGCAGTTCAGGGGCCTTGCTTTAACAAAGTTAACAATTTTCACTGTAGTGTCCAAAACGTCTTTCAAGCTCAGGCATTCCCTTGGCAGCAAGTGCCTCTCGGTGGATGCTGCAGTGTACCCAAGTGGCGTCGGGAGCAACTGCCTGTCATGGCTTTTGCGCTATCACTACAGATACCAACCCATCTTGACCACCAAAGTCCATTTGATGTCACAAAGCTGTCCAGTACTTAAAACATATATTCTCCTGTTGTTCTGGTTTCCAGTGGTTTGCAGAAGAGGATGTCTTCCTTAATTGATCCCCCCATAAATGTAACAGACATATACCAGAAGCTGTGCCAGGCCCTTTCACGTCGGTTGACTCATCCAGCTAGTAATGCATAGAATTCACTGGCTTGTATGCGAAGCAGTAATTGTTTCAAAACATCTCCTGTCACTGATGCGTTGTGAAACAGTGTTGTTTGATGAAGACATTGTCTGTAAAGTTTTTGACCTTTCCCCCAGCCATATCCGCGGCAACAAAAATAATGAAGTCCTCCACAATAGTATGGGGCTTGCCTGTCCTTGCCACTCGGTAGCTCACCATATAAGACACTTCTAGCCCCTTATTAATGGCATCTGTTGCTTTTAGACGTCTTACTACTCAAAAGTAGTCTTAATTCTCGCTCCAAAAACTCCTGTGGCTTATTTTTCTAAATGTCTGTGCAAGAGTGAAGGTTTCATCGAGTTGTGAGATAGTACTTTTGCACATATAACACACTGTGGCTGAGGAAAGGCACTACTCCCAATATAAGTGAACCCAAAATCAATGTCGCTAGAGGTTAGAGCGTTGGGCCAGTAACCGAAAGGTCGCTGGTTCGAATACCCGAGCCGACAAGGTGAAAAATCTGTCGATGTGTCCTTGAGCAAGGCACTTAACCCTAATTTGCTCGAGGGGTGCCGTACTACTATGGCTGACCCTGTAGGTAGGCCGTCTGTGTAAATAAGAATTTGTTCTTAACTGACTTGCCTAGTTAAATAAAGGTTAAATAAATACGGACCGCTAGAGAGTAACGGTTAATGTGATTGGATGTTAATTACTTGACTAGGCTACCTGTATTTGACATTGTGTTGGTATTTCGCTGAACACTAGATGGTTTAATTTTATTTTTGGCAATGAAACAAGGCTAATCAGGTGAGAAAACAACATCACCCAAATGTATAGCCCCGTTGGAAAATCTAAATGGACTGTTTGAAAATGTGAATTACATTTTTATTTGGCTTACCCCCAGTTTGGGAATAGCCGCTCCAAAGGAACATTATATGGATTACATTGTGACAATAAAAAAAAAACTGTTCCTTTTTTGTTCAAGTTTTGTGAGGAATCACCCGAAATCAGCATCCAGATCGTCTCTCGGTGGCTGAATGGGAACTCCAGGACTCTCCAACCATCTGAAAAGCACAGACGAGAGGATGGGGGTAAATAATCAGCTAAATAAAAAGGCAAAGTACTGAGGTTGTACTTTTTTACATCTTCTATAAAAGGTCACGTGTGTGTGTGTGAGTGTGTATTGACACAGGTTGAGACTGGATCAGCTAAATTGAAGGGGTGATGCGGTTTCAGTCACACATCAGGCCAGTTTTACTTAGCTAAACTATAGTGCAACGTTTATAAATCTGGCCCCAAGACTTGGGTAAGAGTATATAATTATATATAAGAATTTAATTCATCTTCATACAGCATTTTGTTCCCAAAATTACAAATATTAAAGCTCAGACATGTACATCTTAATTATTCAACAATACAAATATGACAATTGCTATACCTCTGGAAAATGCCAATTTTGAAAGTGCTCAGTCAGTTCAAGAATGATCTCCGAATTCATTACTCACTATATCCCCCCAACATCTGTAGAAAAGAGGTACCATTTGACTGAACCACAGCATGACAACGAAGGTACATAACTATCAAATCACAATGGCAATGTCCAAGTCACAATCAAAAAAAGAATAGTCCGCAACTCTGCAAAGTCACATTTATTTTACTGAAAATATAACCATGGTTGACTGCTGTTTGAATGAAACATCCTTCAACTCACATCTGGTCAAAGGAGAACCTATTGAAAGGTAGAGCAGCAAACAGACAAACAGGGTTAAAGTGACACAACTGTTATGGTGTGGTATTAACTAGCATCATAGGCACAATTATGCTTACCCTACTTTCCAAATATCCCCTGCTTCCGCTGATTTGATCAGGTCCGATAACCACTCTCTGGTAATATCACTAATGCACTACGGCACAATTCAACAACTCTGATCAACGTCACCAACAGCAAAAAAAAAAAAAAAAAAGGTACATCTGGGAGACCATTAATTAGTTGATGATCCACTCCCCCCCTGACCGGCCAGCGATAGCATCTTCATAAATGATTGGTGTAACTATCATTAGAAGGGGACTGGGTAGTGTGTAAAAATATGACCGCAAATCTGTGTGTACAACAGAGGCATCCAAAACCCAAGGAAATTAAGTCCATCGCCATGAATTACAACTGGACTTTTTCAGAGCTTAAAATAAAGCATTTGGAAAAATACAGAAATTATAAGAGTGGATAATGTGTGGTTTTTCTATTTCCTAAGCAGGTGTTTATAATGATTAACAAACAATGATGCCATCTTGGACACAACTGTGGGTGTATAAGGAAATAACCCAGCGTTAACACAGTGCTGTGTTGGGAGATGGGCCCCGGTATTACAGGGTGGGAGCAGAGAAGTGAACACAAACACATTTGGCATCTTACACAGTTAAATTGCACTACAACTTCTAAATTAACAGCAGCTCTGCCAATTAGCTAAAAAGACATTTGGCATAGTATTTTCTCACAGGATTACATTTTCACTCAAGTTATACCATATAATGAGAAATAATATTTTTTGTTAAATAATTTCCCCCAAAAATATATGCAAGCTGATAGGCTGTTTAATTTATTAGAATTTCAGATCATTGCATCCTATGGTCCCCTAACACACACACAAAGTATAATCTTTTAAGTGTTTCCCATTTTTTACAATTTCAGATCTTAGATTTTAGAGAGCACAACTTGAAGACTTTTCACACTGGTACAAGACTCCATGACAAGTATGATTATATACAAAAGCTACATGACCAGGGGATAGTGTTGATCATTGATGGCAGTATCCCGGGTGTTCAGTGGCTGAGTACTTTTGGGTTACAAAGATAATGCCTGCTCCACTGTTCTGCTAAGTGTTCATAGAACAGAGAGGCTCCCCGTGTACTTAACCAGGACAGAGTGTGAGCGACGGACACAAATACACACTCTCCCCCTCTCTCTCCGAGGCACAAATATTCATTTGGACAAGGTGGGTCAAAAGACACGCAAGAAAACTAATGATTAATAGATTTCTGTTTCCCTCATACTGAATACAAATTCACATTCAAATTCTCTCAGAGAATGAGTCGAATAGCCACTGACAACTAAATGTGCAGCAAAGCAAACCACAAATGACTTCTAGATATGAGGTCACTTAAATATGTCCCCTTTTCAAAAGAGGTTTTAGAATGGGGGCTCAACTGCAACTGGCCTATATTTCATGATGCTGACAAGAAAACTAGAAAAATAAGGTCCAAATTGTATAGTGATTTATCTAGAACACAAATTAAAAGTGAAAATCCGTTGAATTTTTAAATTGAAGGTCTGCGGTAGCAAAGGTGTATTCTGGTCACTATATAAATAAAATCACACAGATGAGAAGTGTTAATTATTGCCTGAATAATATTAATGTTTCCAACTCATGTACATTGTAATAAAGAATTAAATAATCTGTACCACCTAAACCCACTTTCCATACCAGCAACTACAGTATACAGACTTACTTCATATCAGTTGATTAAATATAAAAGTCAGGCATGTCATATTTTTATAATTAAATGTAATTGCATTCCCACTCTCCCAATTGATTTAAAAATAAATCTAACCTGAAAATAAATAAACTTGTGCACTCCACACACACACACACACACACACACACTCCATTGCCAGTCCTTGAGCCATTCCCTATCTGGGTATCTTTCGCTCTCTCCTTACCTTTATAAAAAATCATACATTAACTCACATGAACCAGGTGAGTGAATGAGGCCTTAGACTGCGTCAGTGGGCCAAGAGGAGTCTTGACTGCAGTCAATCTTGACCAGGTGTCACTACAACCCAATATCCACACACACCATTATGGCTTTAACCTTTCCCTGCTCTCTCCCATTGTTGCCTCTGCTCCTCAGTCTTTTAACTCGTTCCTACGGCACGCACCCTGACCAATCAACTCAAAGTCACCTGACCCTGGGGGCAAAGGTCGAGTGACCCCCTTCCACAGGGGCAGGACGCTCTAGACCAACCCACCACCACCTATCCCAAACCCTTTTCTTGTCAAGTGCAAACATTCTGGGAAAAGATTTTAGGTTTGAATAGCTGACCCATATAACTAAAATGGCACACTAGATACATATACAGTTGAAGTCTGAAGTTTACATACACTTAGGTTGAAGTCATTAAAACTCATTTTTCAACCACTCCAGTTATCACACTATAGTTTTGGCAAGTCGGTTAGGACATTTACTTTGTGCATGACACAAGTAATTCTTCCAACAATTGTTTACAGATTATTTCACTTAATTCACTATATCACAATTCCAGTGGCTCAGAAGATTACATACACTATGTTGACTGTGCCTTTAAACAGCTTTGAAAATTCCAGATAATGATGTCATGGCTTCTGATAGGCTAATTGACATAATTTGAGTCAATTGGAGGTGTACCTGTGGATGTATTTCAAGGCAAACCTTCAAACTCAGTGCCTCTTTGCTCGACATCATGGGAAAATCAAAAGAAATCAGCAAAGACCTCGTAAAAAAAATGGTAGACTCCACAAGTCTGGTTCATCCTTGGGAGCAATTTCCAAACGCCTGAAGGTACCACGTTCATCTGTACAAACAATAGTACGCAAGTATAAACACCATGGGACCACGCAGCCGTCATACCGCTCAGGAAGGAGACGCGTTCTGTCTCCTAGAGATTAATGTACTTTGGTGCGAAAAGTGCAAATCAATCCCAGAACAACAGCAAAGGACCTTGTGAAGATGGAGGAAACAGGTACAAAAGTATCTATATCCACAGTAAAACAAGTCCTATATCGACAAAACCTGAAAGGCCGCTCAGCAAGGAAGAAGCCACTGCTCCAAAAACGCCAAAAAGCCAGACTACGGTTTGCAACTGCACATGGGGACAAAGATTGTACTTTTTGGAGAAATGTCCTCTGGTCTGATGAAACAAAAATAGAACTGTTTGGCCATAATGACCATTGTTGTGTTTGGAGGAAAAAGGGGGAGGCTTGCAAGCCGAAGAACACCATCCCAACCGTGAAGCACAGGGGGTGGCAGCATCATGTTGTGGGGGTGCTTTGCTGCAGGTGGGACTGGTGCACTTCACAAAATAGATGGCATCATGAGGAAGGAAAATTATGTAGATATATTGAAGCAATATCTCAAGACATCTGTCAGGAAGTTAGAGCTTGGTCGCAAATGGGTCTTCCAAATGGATAATGACCCCAAGCAAACTTCCAAAGTTGTGGCGAAATGGCTCCAGGACAACAAAGTCAATGTATTGAAGTGGTCATCACAAAGCCCTGACCTCAATCCTATAGAACATTTGTGTGCAGAACTGAAAAAACTTGTGCGAGCAAGGAGGCCTACAAACCTGACTCAGTTACACCAGTTCTGTCAGGAGGAATGGGCCAAAATTCACCCAACTTATTGTGGGAAGCTTGTGGAAGGCTACCCGAAATGTTTGACCCAACTTAAAACAATTTAAAGGCAATGCTACCAAATACTAATTGAGTGTATGTAAACTTCTGACCCACTGGGAATGTGATGAAAGAAATAAAAGCTGAAATAAATAATTCTCTCTACTATTATTCTGACATTTCACATTCTTAAAATAAAGTGGTGATCCTAACTTTTTTTTTTACTATAATTAAATGTCAGGAATTGTGAAAACTGAGTTTAAATGTATTTGTCTAAGGTGTATGTAAACTTCAGACTTCAACTGTATATTTAAAAACTGTCAAACTTAGCAAGACTTCACTAATATAATTAGGGAAATTTCAGTAGCTATGGCTTTAATTTTCAAGAATATCCCTCCATACACAAGAACCCAGATGGACTTCCAACTTCAGTCTAGTTACACCATGACATGGTGTAACTAGACTGAAGTTGGAAGTACATCTGGGTACATCTGTATGGAGGGATATTCTTGTCCATCATCTAAGAATGTTTCAGTTTTTAAAGATTGCAGTCACTTTCTAAAATATAATATAGGCCTACATTCTAATTATACTATGACACACACACACACACACACACACACACACACACACACACATTTGTGACACTGCAATCTTCATAAAATCATTACAATAAATTGAACAGAGAAATGATTATACACAGCATATGACTATTAACAGAAACAAACTACCAAAAACCAGTCACATTAAACCAAAATCACAATTCTCACCATTCATCTAGAATGGTTAGGGATGTAATGCTGACCATTCCACACTTGGTTTGGGTGTATCCATGTCTTTTAGAGTCAATTTCTCCCTAAAATAGTTGAGCTTAATGTGGTGAGTAACTAGCCAGAGGTAACTGTTTTGGACAGGGGTGTGTGCAGGCAGGGAGGTAGAGGTTCAGTTTATTGTTTATAGTAATTTACACCAGGCCTGTTATCTATAAATAGGAACCCGTCTAAGCCATAGAAACACCAGTCATGCAGTGGGTGTTAATCCTGCACAAACTCCAGCAGCCCAGTTCCCACTTGTCCAACACACAACACATGTCCAGTAGAGCAAGCAGGCAGAGAGACCGCAGGGCTGACTGACTGACTGGGGTTCCCTCTGCACAACACCAATGTCAGAGAAGGTACACACTCACAAACCGTAGCCTAAACACAGTCACAAACACAGTTTGTTCATTTCACGCGACTCCACTAATGGAGAGGTGTGAGTGACCTCAGAGTCATGCTTCTCTCTACAGGTTTGCACCAATCTATCAGCCCAGCGTGCAGTCTCCCCTTTCACTGTCAGCGGGTCTGTTACAGTAGGGCCCTTCTCACACTCCAACACAGCACTAGACAAAGGAAGGGAAAAAGATCAACTGGAAAACAACACTACACAATATATTTTCAAGTCAATTAATGTGTTGAGGTCTGAGAACAGTAGGGAGGAGGAAAAAAGCCTGGCAGCCCGACCATCTGATAAATGGAGAAGAGGAGTAAACAAAATGTAACAAAATTCAAACCCTGTTGTAAGTGGTAAACAAAAAAGCCAATTGAAAACCTTCACACAACCAGCCTTATCTCAACTCTACATACCAGTCCAGATGCATGTATAGTGAGCTGGGAGAGACATCCAGTCGAGGTAAGGGCGAGGGCTTCCCATACAACTATTCCCATGACCAGCATGTGTCTGCAGAGGAAAAGCATGCCCCACACACACACGTCCCGCCTCACATAGCAAACATCCCAGTGTAGAACTGTAGAAAATCCCACGCTCACACACATGAATGCACATTGTACACAAAACTTGGTTGACTACCAAAACACTAGAACTAGGTGTTTCTCTTGACTACTCACCACTTCAATAGAGCTGCTGCAATCTCCCCACTGTAGCCACTGCAGGGCCAGAAAAGCCATCAACAGGAAGTAGACAAAGCAGAAGCAGTGTGACGCCGGCCATTTCAGATCTACGTCCTGACCGACGCCTCCTCTGCACCGGACCCACAGAGAAATGAGAGAAACTACCCTACATACTGCAGCTCCATCACAACCCTCGCCCGGCCATAAACACTGTAACACCAAACCCAACGCCTGTCGCACTAGTAATCAACATGAGTCATCATCTCACCATGAGAGGAGCAGGCCAGAGAACCAGCAGTGAGGGAGATTAGGATCAAAGCTCAATATGTGTGAGAGAGAACGAGGAAGAGAGAGGGGTGTGAGAGAGAGAACGAGGAAGAGGGAGGGGTGTGAGAGAGAACGAGGAAGAGGGGTGTGAGAGAGACATTTTTTGAAAGAAAGGGGTGTGAGAGAAAGAGAACGAGGAAGAGAGGTTTGTGGATTTAAGACACACCCCCATAGTGTATCCAAAGCACTCTCACACATACAGTGTACCCTATCAACACACTTGGGTCTAAACTCGCACACAAATCCTAATTTACAGTTAAGCTGTTCTGCGATGCATTCCCACTAATTCGAGTCCAATGACAGTCACTCCCTACCCATCCCACAAGCTAGGTTTAGCATATGGCCACAAAATATAACTACAATATTAGACACACAAATGTTATTATTTATTTATAAACAGTTCCTGTTTGTGATGTGTAAAGAGGGCCTTGACGCTTTGTGGTGCTGGGGCATCATGAGACATCCCCAAACCCAGAGGAAAAGAGGCCCAGCAGACTGCCACACTACAGTTACATTCTCACATCTCCCCCACGCGGTTGACTGACTGATAAGATGGGCCACATCAAATGAAATGGAAAAAAAAAGAGAGTGTGCTTCTACTTTGAGATTTTCCCATAGCCATCTTACAGTTTTGTGGAATGGCACTCATACACAAACAATTTGAATGATATATTTTTACACAATTAAGCTCAAGGACTGCTTGTGCCCGTTTGACTACGAGTGTAAAAAATAAGAAACACAGTGAAAAGACTAACTGGAAGGTTGAAGCTAAAAAAAGGACAATAATATTTTCAAATGTTACTACATAATATTCTGTAAGTATGAGTATTTTTAAGTAACGGGTGCAGCCATATTTACCAGTAGCTTCCCTTAAATTGAGCCTGAAGTGACTACAGTAAAATACACCATGTGTTTCGATGGATGGAGTCAAACTTATTGTGGAGGATTTAACTTAGTGGTGCAACCAGACAGCATTAGTTAAAATGTTATGAGTGATTCATTTTTCATAGGCATCACTAATACCCATTTAGACATATCAGCAGTCTAGCACATCCATACAACCACCATAAGGTGTTCGCACAGCAAAGCCATAGAATTACAGCTTTAGTGACCACAACACATTGTTGTCCATACAGACTGAGCAATAGTTACTGGGATATAAAAGGTTTTGCACGGCACAGTACGATATAGATATATAGATATATATAAATAATCGTACTGTGCCGTGCAAAACCTTTTATATCCCAGTAACTATTGCTCAGTCTGTATGGACAACAATGTATATATATATATATATATATCCACACACACACACACACACAGCAGTATTCATTCCCCTTGACTTATTCCACATTTTGTTAGTCTGAATTCAAAATTGATTTGATTTTGTTCTCCTCACCCATCTACACACAATAGCCCATAATAAAAAAGTGAAAACATGTTTTTAGAAATGTTTTCAAATGTATTGAAAATTAAATACGTAAATTAGATATTTCTGTATAAGTCTTCACACCCCTGAGTGAATACCTTTTAGAAGCAGCTTTGGCAGCAATTACAGCAATTACAGAGTCTTTCTGATTAAGTCTAAGAGCTTTGCACACCTGGATTGTGCAACATTTGCCCATTTTTCTATTCAAAATTCTTGATAAGCTACTCCTGTGTCGATTTGGTCTTGTTTAAGGTTATTGTCCTGCTGAAAGGTGAATTAATCGCCCAGTTTCTGGTGGAAAGCAGACTGAACCAGGTTTTCCTCTAGGATTGTGCATGTGCTTAGCTCCATTACATTTATTTGTATTATCCTGAAAAACTCCCGTCTTTGCATATGACAAGCACACCCATAACATGATGCAGCCACCACCATGCTTGAAAATATGAAGAGTGGTACTCAGTGATGTGTTGTATTGGCCCCAAACATAAAGTTTTGTATTCAGGACAATGTTAATTTCTTTGCTTTCGCAGTTTTACTTTTATGCCCCATTTTAAACAGGATGCAAGTTTGGAATATGTTTATTCTGTACAGGCTGTCTTTTCACTCTCAATTAGCTTAGTATTGTGGAATAACTACAATGTTGTTGATCCATCCTCCGTTTTCTTCCATCACAGCCATTAAACTCAAACGGTTTTAAAGTTACCATGGTGAAATCCCTGAGCAGTTTCCACCCTCTCCGGCAACTACGTTAGGAAGGAAGTCTATCTTTGTAGTGACTGGGTGTATTGATACACCATCCAAAGTGTAATTAATAACTTCACCATGCTCAAACAGATATTCAATTACTATTTTTCCCCCCTACCAATCGGTGCTCTTCTTTGCGAGGAATTGGAAAACCTCCCTGGTCTTTGTCTGTGTTTGAAATTCACTACTAGACTGAGGGACCTTACAGATCATTGTATGTGTGGGGAACAGAGATGAGGTAGTCATTTAAAAAAATAATGTTTAGCACTACAGAGTGAGTCCATGCAACTTAAGCACATTTTTACTGCTGAACTTATTTTTTTAGGCTTGCTATAAAAGGGGTTGAATACTTATTGATGCAAGACATTACAGCTTTTTATTTTTTATGAATTTGTAAACATTTCTAAAAACATAATTCCACTGACATAGGGTATTATCTGTAGGCCAGTGACACAGAATCTCAATTTTAAATTCAGGCTGTAACAAAAAAATGTGAGGGGTGTGTGACTACTATCTGAAGGCACTGTGTGATATATATACACACACACACACACACACACACAGAATATGAAAACTGCACAAACTTGAGCAACATTTTCCAAAACCCTCACTGATATACAAGTAGCATTGCCACTTCACCAGCATAAAACTATTAGGACTTTAATATATTTGCACATCACACCAACCTGAGACACTGTTTTTAGTAGGCCTACACTACAGGAATCGTCATTTAGTAGAAGGTGCGGGTGTAATAATCTGCTGGGTGCAAATGTGACAATAGGATGCACTGTGTCCTATGCAAAGACTGACGCCAATGCAAAACATGTCAGGGAAAAAATGTATTCATGACAGAAGTAACTTAATATGCTTCAAATTATAAGCACTTGTGACATCCCAACAGTAGCCATACACTTTCAGGGGGGAAAAATTATATACTACATTTTACATAATACCAATCAGACTCCGCAACAAATAAATTCAAACATGGATTCCCCAGTGAACCGGTTAAGAATAAAAACGAACAGGACTTGTGAAGTAGTATCCTTTTTTTATGAGGGAGGCACCACGATTGCCTCTTTATGGCCTGCCATTGACATGGCAGAGTTGTGGAACCACACTCCGCGACAGTGCCCTGGAAAATAACCAACAAAACCTGTAAAATCTGCTCGCATCATGGCGAATTTAAATACTGCAGAGTTTGTACTGCATGGGGTGGTTCTCCATAGACCAGCTACCACACGTGTGAGCATGTAGGCCGGGAGAGCAGAGAGGAGGCACAAGTCCACCAGGAAATGGGGGTGGGAGCCCATTTTGACAGAAGGGCCTGAGAACACAGAATGATGAGTCACAGAATATCATATTAACATTCTAGAACAACAAACACTTGTGTTTCACTACCAGGCTCAACTGACTAACACTTGTTTTTTTCAGCAATAAGAGAGCTAGCAGAAATATTTCACATCCAGAAATATCCATTACACTACATTTTTTGTTGATGCAGGTAATTAAAATCTTGCCTATGTCACAGTGTTAATATTTGTCTACTTCCTGCAAATGCTGCATTGCTAACTTAAGTGTCACGTCTTAAGAACATTTGCGAGACAAAACTACTGTAGTGAGCATGATATTGGCTGCATATGATGCTCACAACTACACTGACTTATGTTGCATTAGAGGGTTTCTTTTTCCCTCTCTCTCTGGCGAACAGTTACACTGAGCAAATGAATACGTGACACCAGTCTGCACTTGCCAGTTTAAGTCAACACAAACTTACCAATAAATCGACAAAGGAGGGAAATTTCACTTGATATCACTCAAAACATTTAAGTGTATTTCACATGGTGCATGGAGTATTCTACAAACCCAAAACTTCTCTATTCAAATTCTGATGCATTTTCTTATAGAATGACAAGATAAGAATTTAATATGCTCAAGATTGGGCTTAGAAAAAAAAAAATAGAAGAAAAAAGCTTCATGCATTACCACCTCCGCAATGTGGTTTGCAGAGGGCTTTCCCCTCACGCTAGGTTTAGCAGAAATCGCAGAAAGAAAATCATATAAAAACTACTCCTTTCTAAGCCCAGGGTTTAAAACAAACTCTCATCTGCTTTAATTGACCATAGTAGGGTGGCCTAATTGATACAGAATCCAACATGACAATACATCTCTCATCCCTGTTGTGCTACAATGGTAGCTAGGAACAATACACATTTTTGTCTTAGGTTCAAGTATATTTGATATTTCCCTGTACATACGAGTCAGGCTATATGTCAGAAATACACGCCTTGGATTCAACAGGAGCCATTTCAATACATATTTGGTTATACTGTAGAAGTCATGTGCAGTTTAGACAACCTAGGGATAGGGTTGCACCCATTCAAAATATTTAAAAAGAAAAGCAATCAAACCTACAGCTTTTTTGGGGGAAACTCATTGAGAAAAATAAAATGTCAAAAGAGTAGGTAATACTCAATTTGGAATAAATACAATTAGAAAAGCCTGAACTCTAGAGTAGGCAGAGTACCTGAAGGGAGACTTTTTTTGTCTAAATGCAATGTGCTTGGGACCAAGTTTTAATTCTTGTTAACCCCATTTTGTCACATGACAGGAGTAGAAACCTTTACATCAATTAAGATAATTGACACGTCAGGGACATTTGACCCCTACTGCAGCGGCCCCAGTCCTCTGCTTTTGGTTTGTCTACGAGGAAGGAGGAGTTCCGAGTAGTTTGGTGGTCTTCAAAAAATTATCAGACGATTGTTCAGCAAAACTATAATTGCTTGATGGAAAGGAGCTCAGGACTAAAAAGTAAACTGAAAGAGTGGGTTATTCTGTTAGTACATTTGTAGTAGCAAAAAGCCATGGTGAGGCTGGATTAAAAGAACTGGAGTGTATATTATGTGGGAATATAATATAATTTCCTTGTTGAATAGGCCTAACAATGCAACACGCTTTTTTCTAGTTGGATATACAAGCTTTACACAGCGCCACGATTTCAGTTCAGTCAACGACAGGACGAAAATAGTATGACTCGTATTAGAGCCTACCCTATTGTATCGGACTAGTGCCAGCAAGCCGCCGCCACGGAATAAAGCGCACAAAAAAGTTCATGAACTGGTAGTTTAAACTGCAGCAAAGGACTCACTCCGGTAACAAACGTTACATCATATCATGCTATAATTATTAAATGCGATTAATATTCTGACTACCTAATGCAAGTCAGTCAAGGCTGAAACATGGCATTGTATCACAGACATTCATGCAGCCTTGACAACACCGCTTGTACAATGCATTTTAATTGTATTGACTCACGTATTGGCTACAGTAGCCAGTTGTTTGGTAAAAGTTAAACTGTATGTTGCAATCACACAGGCGAGTACCACATTGTAACAACTGACTGAGCAAACACTCTCTCTCAATCATAGGCAAAAAGTGATAACTAGGCCAGCTGATGTTCTTTTTTTTTGTTGCTTTGGAAATATCTAAGATGTTAAGTCACGATGTATTAAAATAACGATATCAAAACTTGGCAACTGTTCGGGCAGACAATTAGACTACCTACACGACGTAACTAGTTATTCATAAGGCAAAAAAATGCATCGGGATGTCAAAACAAACGAGACAATCACTGAGTAAATAGACGTATCACAAGTTGGTAGAATTGTCGATTTGTTGGCTGACTAACGAATGTTCTCTTGTTAGTAGAAACAACAATCAATGTGACACACTTACCATAAAAGGTTGTGAAACGTTTTGAATCAGGCGAATCCACTAACGTTAACTTAGTTAGAAAACATAAAATGTGGAGTGGGTAACCGACTACTTATCCTTCAATTCCTCAAAAATACAAAAAAAAAATGAATAAAACAAATATGAAACGGCGTCCTCAGCTTTACACAATTAGTGTCTTTAATCACTGCATCGTTTTCAAAAGGTAGTCAACGATATCAAGCTTCAGCTTGCTGTGCATTTGTTGACAGCCGTGCCGACTGACTGTCTCTTCAGTGCCTCCCGCTCAAACTGAACGTTACAAAAAATTACTATAATTGTAAAAAATACACATTCTACCGGTCATACTCTACTCACTCGACCCTGAAATAATTTTCTACATTTTTTTATTATTTTTAGAAATGTCCACTAATTTGTCGCAAATGAATTTCTAAATGTTGCATTTCTCACGGAAGCCAAGTCAGACCTCCCCTTTCTTCTCGCTAGCATTCGCTAGCTAACCATCTAACGGCTCCACCGGTCGATACGACGTACTCTTTGACGTATTTTCCTTTACTTCGTCCACCATCCATCAGTGTTCTTTTCCCGTAATCATTTTAATATGTTTGTGATATTTTTTTGAGTTTTTGGAAAAAATGTTCGTCTCTCTCGACAGCTCCAGCGTTTGACTTGCCTATTCACAGCAGCCGCTCCTCGCAGCTGTTGAAGCAAACGCAGCTAACTCGAAAATGGCGCCGAAAGATACTCTCTTCATTCAAATTCGTTAGAGCCACCCCTTCTCCCCATTGGGCATATCGCGAGTGAGCTATGTGTAGCGGATTGGAGGAGAAACAAAATGCACTCTCAAATGATTTTGCAGCGTTCTCTTCTATGGCCATCGGATGGGGGGGGAATAACACTTTAGGTCCCGAAAGAAAATTATACAGCCCGTTTTAAAACGTAAAAACGTATAAAAGCCTATATCGTCACACTTAAACACAGAGGTATTACTCAAATAAAGATGAGGCGGTTGAAAGAAAATAATTCAGGTTCGAAGTCAACAGCAAAGGAGCACGATAGGCTACCTTTTACGAAATACATCCTGACAAGTCAAACTGATAAAATAACCCGATTTTAGGCAAGGGGGTGTGGACTCAAGCTACTTTCAAACCTTTCCACAGATCAGATGTGTTTTACTTATGCAATATATTTGCAGTAGGCAACACTTTATTAAAAATAATGTTTCAACCTCTTTATTAAGCTTCCTTTGAATGAAAGACAGGAGACTGCAACTGCCGGACTAAATTATGGGGGGTATATAGTCTGTGGCGCTCATGGATGTAGTTTTGCACAAACCTAGACTTTTAAAGAAAGCACATCGTGTGGATTGTGTCTTCTCTGGTTTGGGCACATTTCGGAGAGAGGGAAAGTCAAAAGCTTTATGCCTAACAGAAAGTGAAGGGAAAGATCTGCAGTTTTCCCTACTAATATAGCATCAGCGCAGCTCTCGCTCAACCCAGTGGTGATGATGCGCGGAGGAGGGGGGGGGGGGGGGGGCGACGACGACGACGACGACGACTGCAGCAGGGGGGAACGACTGCCCCCTCTCATTGAAGCCACGGGAGTGAAAGGCTGACCGCGGTACTGCAGGCATTGTTTGCAGAAAAAGAGATCCCCATATAGTGAATACGGAAATGGCAATCTTCGTGGTCAATCTTCCTGTAAATAAATACATGTTTCGAAGACATTCATAGTACCAATAATTGCTTATAATTCACCAGATGCATGTCATTGAACCGAAAAAATAATCCCACAAGGAAGAAGTTATAAGGGTAATTTAGTTGCTAATGACAGCCTGCAGTACCCCAGTCGGCCTTCAGCTTTAGTTACTCAATGAGAGGGGGCAGCACTGAGAGCCTGCAATGTCACTTCCTGGTGTAGCTCAAAACTGCGCATGTTATGTCTCCATGAGAAGCCATCTTAATTGACATAAATTGTCTTCAATGTGCTATTGAGTCTTCACTTAGGAATGAATGTTGTCACGTGATTGATGGCTTTGTCCATTCTTTTTACAGTCATTGGTTTGGTAGAGAGACTGGTCGCCTCTCTCCGTCACTCCAGCCATGGCAACTTGAAACGCTGCAGAATTTGTAAGGATGTTATGAAGTGTATACCTTCTCCCAGACACATGAAAGACAGAGGGATTTCTAAATGAACAACCATAGGCTATTTGATCGGACACTAGCCTATTGCGCAAGTTGAGGATAGACTTGTGTAGCCGAGACTGACAGAGCGACTTTGCTGGATCCATTCGCTTGGTGCCTGCTTATAGCCGCATATGCTGAATTAGTTTATATACATTATTCACTTAAATTGTAGCATAGCCGTATTCTATAAGTACAACCCTTTGTAACCGAGAGAGAGAGAGAATGTGTGTGAGAGTGAGTGATTGAGTGAGAGGCCTATTACAGTGCATTCGGAAGGTATTCAGACCCCTTGACTTTTTCCACATTTTGTAACGTTACAGACTTATTCTAAAATTGATTAAATTGTTTTTTCTCCCTCATCAACCTACACACAATACCCCATAATGACAAAGAAAAAAACGTTTTTTAGACATTTTTGCAAATGTATATAAAAAAAAACCTAACTATCACATTTACATAAGTATTCAGACCCTGTACTCAGTACTTTGTTGAAGCACCTTTGGCAGCGATTGCAGCCTTGAATCTTCTTGGGTATGACCTACAAGCACAGCTGTATTTGGGGAGTTTATCCTATTCTTCTCTGCAGATCCTCAAGCTCTGTCGGGTTGGATGGGGAGCGTCGCTGCACAGCTATTTCCAGGTCTCTAGAGATATTCGATCAGGTTCAAGTCCGGGCTCGGCTGGGCCACTTAAGGACATTCAGAGACTTGTCCCGATGTCACTCCTGCGTTGTCTTGGCTGTGTGCTTAGGGTCGTTGTCCTGTTGGAAGGTGAACCTTCACCCCAGTCTGAGGTCCTAAGTGCTCTGGAGCTGTCTCTCTGTACTTTGCTCCGTTAATCTTTCCCTGGATCCTGTATTGTCTCTCAGTCCCTGCTGCTGAAAAACATCCTAACAGCATGATGCTGCCACCACCATGAATCACCGTAGGGATGGTGCGAGGTTTCCTCCGGACGTGATGTTTGGCATTCAGGCCAAATAGTTCAATCTTGGTTTCATCAGACCAGAGAATATTTTTTTCTCTGGTCTGTCATGTGCCTTTTACTGATGAGTGGCTTCCGTCTGGCCACTCTACCATAAAGGCCTGATTGGTGGAATGCTTCAGATGTAGGTATCCTTCTGGAAGGTTCTCCCATCTTCACAGAGGAACTCTGGTGCTCTGTCAGAGTGACCTCCCTGACCAAGTTTAGCTGGGCGGCCAGCTCTAGGAAGAGTCTTGGTGGCTCCAAACTTCTTCCATTTAAGAATGATAGAGGCCACTGTGTTCTTGGGGACATGCAATGCAGCAAAAATGTTTTGGTACCCTTTCCCAGATCTGTGCCTCGACAAAATCCTGTCTCGTAATTCCTTTGACCTCATGGCTTGGTTTTTGCTCTGTCATGCACTGTCAACTGTGGGACCTTATATAGACAGGTGTGTGCCTTTCAAAATAATGTCCAATCAATTGAATTTACTCTAGGTGGACTCCAATCAAGTTGTAGAAACATCTCAAGGATGATCAATGGAAACAGGATGCACCTGAAGTAAATTTTGAGTCTCATAGCAAAGGGTCTGAAAACCTTTGTAAATAAGCTATTTCTGTTTTTAATTTTTAATAAATGTGCAAAAATGTCTAAAACCCTGTTTTCACTTTGTCATTATGGGGTATTGTGTGTATATTGATGAGGAAAAACATTTATTTAATCAATTTTAGAATAAGGCTGTAACGTAACAAAATGTGGAAAAAGTCAAGGGGTCTGAACACTTTCCGAATGCACTGTATATAACATTATGCAGTATTGTAGGCATAGCCTACATAGGGTGGTAACCAGTGATGTTGGTAACATGGATTGCTGGATTGCTGTTTGGTTTGTACAATACCCCAGAATTAAATATTTCTGCCATGGACGGTGAGGTAAATTTGATAGGCCTAGAGTTATTGGGAGTTCCCCACAAAGTAAGAGGGCATTTGGGTTTAATTAAATAGCCTCTCAATCCACATGAGGATTATGGTACAAGATGACGTTCAAAAGAGTAGGCCTATAAGCAGGGGAACAAGAGGCTTGCAAAAAAAGACAGTAGGCCTAACCAAGGGACAAGCAGCTATCAACTCTTCCAGTCTTTCGTTCATTAACCTATCCTTATTCACTACCTTGTGTTCTCTATAATGTATTTAACAGATTCATTTAGCAGACACTTTTATACAGTTACTTTTTAAAGCAGGAATATGTAATATTTTGTTCTATGTGAGCTATTTCTATGTTCCTGTTCTTACGTTTCGTGTTTGCGTCTTTTGTACACCAGCTGAAAACACAATATTTGGTGTTATGGAAAATATATTTCACAGTTTAGATGGTACAATGATTCTCTACACTGTACTTGCTCGTTTTGTCACTTAAACTGAAATTAGGAAATGATCTGATCTTACGTGACATGATCGGAGTAAAGCAATGTAGGGGTATGGGATCCTACTAGCCTTATTCTCACCTATATTTTGAAGTGATACAGCCTACCTCGGGAATGGAGGATTCATCCAAGAATGCATAGTATTAGAACAGGTCCTGAGACTACAAACAGCCGTGTACAGACAGGCCAGGCCAAGACAGGGGTGGGTTGGGCCTGTTATGACCTCCAACGCTGTGTGCACCTCTAGCAGGTTAAACACAGACAGCCATTTAATCCCCCCACACTCACACACACACACCATCGTATTACCATTCTCTCTCTCACACACACACACACACACACACACAAACACACATTATGTCTACAATACCCCAGGGCACTCAGCATCTGCTCTGCTCAACACCCAGGCCTCATTTAAGACACTCCTGATATATTATACATGAAGGAGAGCTTGGGAGTGTTACATTATTTTTAATATGGTGACTGGTTTTAAAATCCTGGTTGGAGGATTCCAGGAATGAGGAGGGAATAAGCAGGAAATGTAGGGAAAGTTAACGGAATTTTGCAACCCTAGGCCTACTACAACTTGTTTGAGGTAGCCATTTGTTTTAGATAGGCACTCGTGACAAACAGCTCTGGTGACAACAGAAAAAGTGGAACTCTTGTTTCTTATAATTTGAATCTAACAAATGTAGTAAACTTTCAGTTTGTATTCTTCCACTGCGTCATCCCCATCCTGGCACATTCTGAGAACATACAGTAAATGTATTAAATACATAAAGCTGTTCAAACCAAACTAACTGCATCTGATAATCAAGTGTTTAAGTTCTCAGTAAAAGCTTCCTCAGTACAGATGCTTACACTATGAGAGAGAGAGAGAGACAGGCACTCGTGACAAACAGCTCAGAGAGAGAGAGAGAGAGAGAGCGCGCGAGAGATAGAGCACGTGCATTCATTGTGTACATGCCTTCTGGTACAGTGTGGACAATGGGACTGGGAGGGAAAAAAACATGCTTGTTTACAGATAAACTGGTTTGTACAGGAAGCCAGTTAGGAGGAGCTCCGTGTTGTTAAACAGGCAGGGATGAGACAGAAAAAACACCCCCATGGCCTAGAGGGAAAACCCAGATGCTAGCCTAAGTTTACACACAGACAACACACACACACACAACTTGTCAGTTATCTACAGGATCAGTACACTTCAGCTAAATGCGATCTTTCTCATAAAGCGAAAAGAAAGAGATTGACACAAACTCACTGTCATTGCTAAAATGTTAAAAGCAACTAGTTGGACCAGACAATGAGGTTCACCTCTTAGCTTAATTATGACAAATCTAGGAGATAATGTGAACTATAGGCCTATGGGTCTCCCTCTACTAGCAACTGTACACAGTAGCCGTGCCCAAGCACAACCCATCCCCTGGAATACTACACAGTTTGTTCTGCATTGTGTCACTGTCACATGAGCACACACACACACACACACATACACAGCTTTGCATTAAGGAGGGAGCGATCGTTATGAGTCACGTCACCACACACAAATGAACCATGCTACTCACACGGTTCTGTTATTTTTTTCTCTCTCGCAGGGACCCTAAATGAAATCACATAATGCATCTCTTCATTAGGGGACGTTTGGAACAGACGGGGGGGGGGGGGGGGGGGGGGGGGGGGACAAGAGCCTCAGTGTGGTGGTGGTGGTGGAGGTGGTGGTGGTGGTGGTGGTGGTTGGCGGCGGCTCAGTTCAGGCACAGCAGACGATCAAGCACACAGCTGACCACGCTGGGGCTGCTGATTTAGCCTGATAATTTGATTTCATGTTAGACTACTTGCGTGCATGGCCAGGTTGGCTGTAACACTCTCAGCTGCTTCTCATTCAAGGAGTACTTGGTTCGAAGGGTTTATTTTTATCATGTGACTGAGGATGGGTCCCTTCACACCGCAAACAGACATGGGACGACATCGTATCACAAAGGGATGTGGGCAACGGGGGAGTTCACACAACACACTTGCCGTTTCTAATGAAAACATGGATATTACATGTGGGCCTATGCACAGCACACACACACACACCAAGGAGGGGCTTGACACCCTGACAAGGCCTAGCCAGGGTGCATATACACTGAACAAAGATATAAACATAACATGCAACAATTTCCAAGATTTCACTGAGTTACAGTTCATATAAGGAACTCAGTCAATTGAAATAAATTCATTAGGCCCTAATCTATTGATTTTTCATAACTGGGAATACAGATATGCATCTGTTGGTCACAGATACCTTAAAAAAAAGGTTGGGGTGTGGATCAGAAAACCAGTCAGTATCTGGTGTGATCACCATTTGCCTCATGCAGCACGACACATCTCCTTTGCATAGAGTTAATCAGGCTGTTGATTGTGGCCTGTGGAATGTTGTCCCACTCCTCTTCAATGACTGTGCGAAGTTGCTGGACATTCGCGGGAACTGGAAGACGCTGCCGTACATGTCGATCCAGAGCATCCCAAACATGCTCAATGGCTGACATGTCTGGTGAGTATGCAGGTGAGAACTGGGACATTTTCATCTTCCAGGAATTTTGTACAGAACCTTGTGGCATGAGGCACTGCATCATCATGCTGAAACATGAGGTGATGGCGGTGGATGAACGGCACGACAATGGGCCTCAGGATCTCGTCACGTTATCTCTATGTATTCAAATTGCCATTGATAAAATGCAATTGTGTTCGTTGTCTATAACTTATGCCTGCCCATATCATAACCCCACCGCCATGGGGCACTCTGTTCACAACAATGACATCAGCAAACCGCTCGCCCACACGACGCCATACTGAAGAATTACTGCACAAACTGTCAGAAACCATCTCAGGGAAGCTCATCTGCGTGCTTGTCGTCCTCACCAGGGTCTTGACCTGACTGCAGCGTCGTAACTGACTTCAGTGGGCAAATGCTCACCTTCTTCGGTTTTGCAAACCCACAGTTTCATCAGCTGTCCAAGTCGCTGGTCTCAGACAATCCCGCAGGTGCAGAAGCCGGATGTGGTGGTCCTGGGCTGGCGTGGTTACACGTGGTCTGCGGTTGTGAGGCCGGTTGGACATACTGCCATATTCTCTAAAACAATGTTGGAGGCGGCTTATAGTAGAGAAATTAACATTAAATTCTCTATCAACAGCCCTAGTGGACATTCCTGCATTCAGCATGGCAATTGCACGCTCCCTCAAAACTTGAGACATCTGTGGCATTGTGTTGTGTGACAAAACTGCACATTTTAGAGTGGCCTTTTATTGTCCCCAGCACAAGGTGCACCTGTTTAATGATCATGCTGTTTAGTCAGCTTCTTGAGATGCCACACCTGTCAGGTGGATGGATTACCTTGGCAAAAGAGAAATGCTCACTAACAGGGATGTAAACAAATTTGAGAGAAATAAGCTTTTTGTGTGTATGGGACATTAATGGGATCTTTTATTTCAGCTCATGAAACATGGGACCAACACTTTACATGTTGCGTTTATATTTTTGTTCAGTACATTCAAGAAAAGAAAAAAACGACAGAATGTGACCCTTCGGTTTCTCTACCTCTGTCTATCCAGCACTCTCTCTGCCCAGTCATACATTGTACAGTTTGTAAACCTGGCCGATCTACCTGTCACTTACCTAGCCACCCTCAACTTAGTCATGGAAGGGTATAGGCCAAATCTGTCACACTGTAAATCTCCCTGCCTCTCCATCCCAACATAGGGATTCTGACAGAACAGACAGGGGAAATCCCTCCTGTGTTTAGCTGAAAAAACATACAAGAGCAAATACACACTTGACCTACGGCCAAATATAGACCGCACCAGTCTATTATTTATCAATACTCTCCAAATATAGACAGCACCAGTCTATTATTTATCAATACTCTCCAAATATAGACAGACCAGTCTATTATTTATCAATACTCTCCAAATATAGACAGCACCAGTCTATTATTTATCAATACTCTCCAAATATAGACCACACCAGTCTATTATTTATCAATACTCTCCACGCCCGGCTATACACTGAGCCTGTAAACATGGTTAGTGGATAATGCCCCGAGATTGATCTGTGTCACATTATCGAATTCAACACCTCAGCCTGGTCCACAAACAAAGTCAGAGATGTCACTTTCACCCTGCTACACCCCAAATATATTGAGTCTAATAAGAGTCCTAAACAGAGTGAAAGACCGCTTCCCCAAAACTCTGATATGGAGAAGTGCGGACGTGACTGGCTGTGCTCAGCTGATGGGTGTGGATGTGAAGGCAGCTTGTTTACAGAGTAGAGTCAACTCCAGATAAATGCTCTGGTTGAGGACTGTCATGTGGCCTGTGTGGGCACTAAACTGGTGCATACAGATATCAGGAACAATTTTTTTTTAAAGAAAAAGTGCATTTGAATGGGGACTGGTGAACTGCAGTGCGCCTAAATAGAATTTGTACAACTTTATTGAAGAGATTATTATTAACATTATTACATATGTGAGCACACATACATAGGCCTGCATAAATGCATATAACATAACCTGTCTCTATTGCACTTGTTTGCATCTGAAGACGTCTTGGTCCCAAACATCTTGGTGCCAAACAGCTTTGTGAGTCCCAGAGAGCGTGCCCTAAAGAGACACTCCCAGAGCCCCTCTATTGATGTGTCCCTGGTACCCCTCCCCTTGTTCCAAAAGACATCTGTAGCAGCTGCCCCCTTGTACTCCTGTCAGCAGGGAAGGGGGTGGGGTGGTGTGTGCGTGTGGAGGTGGGGTGGGGTTAGAGGAGGTGTGTTAGGGCATCTCCCCTTTGGGAGGGGACCAACAGGCACACTTGAGCAACATCACATTCATGAATGGCTAATAGTCGCTAGCAGGTCACCCTGAAAACACAACATCGACCTCTGACCCTTTTTATTACAAAGCCGGTGCACTGGTCGCACTAGTCCCTGGTGTATCTCCTCTCCCTTTTGCTCTATCCCTTTCTTTCTCTCTTGCTCACACCAGTGTGTGGACACAGATGTATAATGTTTTATAATAGCACTTTCCTTACATATTCATAACTGATACACCAGTTGAATTAGCGGCTAGTAAAAAAATAAACTCTGCCCTAGACATTCATATTGTCTAGTATTTAAAAAAATACATTGTCAAAGTGTGTCTATCAGCATAGAAACACGTAAATGTTTTACGTGCTAAACAATGTCACATGCTTGGCAAGCTTAGGACTTGCAGCAAAAGTAGCCTAATGCAGCAAAAGTAGCCTAATGCAGCACAAGTAGCCTAATGCGGCACAAGTAGCCTAATGTGGCACAAGTAGTCACAGTCTGTGGCTGTGCAGACACACACACTTATCACAGTAACCGTGCAAAACGGCAGGAGTACGAATTGCATTATACACAGCCAGGGTGAAAGGGAGAGAAGTCTGACAAACTTCTACTTGGCTCTTTCTCAGACCACATATAAATATAGTGAATATTAGGCTATCATCCATGTTACACACAACTTCATAGACCAAACAATACGCTGGTGTGAATACTTGATTCATTGGTGAATACCTTTAGGAGTAGGCATGGCTATGACATGAAACCCATAATAGGCTATCAAACCAAGTTGAATCTGTAAAGTATTTGTCCCTCTAGTGTTCAAAGCAAACATTAACTGCAAAAACTATACAACCCTATAAAAAAAGTGTTACCTTTTTTAAACCCCAAAACTCCATTAGTCTCACACTTTGGTCTGAATATTAGGGTCTCCCGAGAGGCGCAGCAGTCTAAGGCACTGCATTTCAGTGCTAGAGGCGTCACTAGAAACCCTGGTTCGATACCGGGCTGTATCACAACCGGCCGTGATCGGGAGTCCCATGGGGCGGCGCACAATTGGCCCAGCGTCGTCCGGGTTAGGGGAGACCGGGGTAGGCCGTCATTGTAAATAAGAATGTGTTCTTAACTGACTTGCCTAGTTAAATAAAGGTTAGATAAAAAAAATATATAAAACAAATCAGAACAGCGCTTGAACTCCTTCGGAAGTCCCTCCTTCTGTACCTCGATGATGTAACCACTTTCCAAGTACACAGTGTTGGCAATGGTTAAGCAGCTTTACCTCTGGCGGAGGCTTCTGTCAGTTAGGCGACGTCACCGGGATCGTGTTATTATTGTAAACAGCCCGCCTGCTTTCCACTGACGCTCTCTGCGAGCCGACTATCCCCAGTCCTTTGTTCACACAGTGAAAAGACCAGCGCGACAATGCAATAGGACAATAACTGTTTTCCTGCGCAAGTGGTGGATTAAAACACGGAACAATGTTTAAATGGGGTTGTGAATAAAATGACAAACATAAACTAATTTGAGTTGCGGCATGTATATAATCAATCTAGTAGCCTGTTCCATGAAGCCGGCTACTCGCTATGATAGCCTACATGGCAACACTTTGATTTGACCTTAATTCTATAAAGAAATATAGGCTACGCTATGCATGGATGTCAATTGTGTAGCCTATAAGACAAGCTGACGAATTGGGTCTAGTATGGGTATTTAATTAGGCTACTGTAATCAGAAACTGCAAGGAGATGACAAGACACCACAAGTAGCCTAAACAAGACAATGTCACTTTAACATGTGCAGTGTTATCCACTTAATAGTTCATGGCAAATTCGTTCCCAATAAGATGCAGTTCAGCTTCATTAATTCAAGGAGATCGAAATTAAACATGAATCTGATGGCACTTTGTGTCCAATTTCCAAGGAAAACAACGCGCAAACAAACATTTTTTTCGCAACTGGCTAGATCGAGGACAGAACCCCGGCATCAAAATAAAAAGTTGAAAGAGTACGAATGGTTAATTACACTTACTATGCGCCTCGGAGACCAGTGCTCGAGTGGGATGACACAGCTCAAATCGCTGACAGATAAACCCCGGTCTTAATATTTCCTTCCACTTGACAACAAGGATCCATGTCTCGATTAAGTGCAGTTTCAGCAGGCGTCAAGGAAGTTGTTCTTTTGTTCCAGTATTTATAGGTTGCGTCAATGTTGCGAATAGGGTAGGCGGAGCGGTGGCACAAGCGAGCTAGCGAGAGAGTGGAGGGAAAAAAACATAATAGGCTATGAGCGCAAAACCTTCGCGCCTCGACTGCATGATGTAGCCAGAAAACCCCTTCTTCTTAATCCTAGACAAAATCGTTTTGATCAGATTAGGTCACGTGTTCTCAAACGACCAGCATCTCTCCAAACTCCAACAGACACGAGCGAACAGACCCCTCACCACCAAGGGTATGATATGTAGGCTACGGGGCGCTTGCCGTGCGCAGTGGAGACTGGGGAGTCCTATAGCTGGCTAGCAGATATAGGACCGGGAAATGCAGGGCGACGCCAAGTGCAGACCAAACTCTTATACAGCGTCGTGATGACTCACTGACTCAATGTATAGGCTGAAGGTGTTCATGGGCCAATTGTTGGCAAACTGGAGAGCTCCGTGGAGTCTCCGGTAGGGAAGACAAAATACAGTTTAAGCTTAGAAGCACTCAATATTGTTTACATATACTATCACAACTTGGAAGAGGATTGAGAAGCATTGAATTGTAAAATCGAATAGCCTGCAAAAGACTGATCGGAGTGCCTCGGATCAAAGGTGAGCTTGTCCGTTTCCCGCAGTTACCATACTGTTGCATCAGGAAGTTCGCTCGTGACAAAATGTCACCACCAAGAAGCCATGTTCTCATCTCCTCCCCATTTAATTTGTCAAAATTGACAGGCAACAGAACGTGAGGGACATTACTCAAGACATCACTGCATCCATAGGATTTCTTTGTCTAAACGATCCATTCCACATAAAAAATATGAAAAAAAGAAATGCCTATGTTTTTACGCAAATGCTGTAAAACATTAGGTAAATAGAACATACAAAACGGTGCAGTAGAGAACATACATTATCTGCAACGCTGAGCCCCACTCACGCCAGAACAATAAACACCTGCTTGCAGCAGACGGCACCATGTCACCAAGAGCACCACATCTATCCAACCGCACCGCAGCAACTTCAATAGCCTAATATAGACAACGGTACCCATCATTTTTCACAATACAAGTGAGGTCTTTTCAATTAATCATAAATAACCAAACGGGAGGATAGTGAGCAATAAGGCTTGTCCTCTTTGAACAAAAAATATGCAATACACTTTATAGGCGAGCTAGTGTCCAATAATAAAATACTCGTGTCATTTCAGAGCGACTTGTTCATGTGAGATTACAGTTATATCATTCTGAAAGGTCTAGCTCATAGAGCCTCCAATCAGCACAAAAGTCACAGGGTGACTTCCAATTCAACCTGCAAAAAATGGGATATTTCCGTTTTTTCTCGAAATGGAATAAAGCAGCGACTAAAATAAACTAATTACATGCAACTGCGGCCTGCAGCCGTGCTGCTAAATTTAGTAATTTAAAAAACACGGCTAACATCAGCTATAAAGCATGAGGCCACTTGAACCCAATATTATCCTGTTGCATCAGAGCTTGTTTGTTCGGTTCTGAAACTCCAAGACCATGTCCAAGACCCAGCTATTTAGTGTCCCAAGTTCTCCCAGTCTCTGTTTTCATTGGTGTAAATTTGACTAGGACTAGTTTATAGGCCCCAGACGTCACCAAAATAGCCAGTGGGTTCAGTGCATTTAGTCTAGGCTACTCATGGCCATTTAATATTGTGATTTTTGTCTGTTGCTGACCTATCCTCTTTGATGGTCCAGTTCTCGCAAAAATGATAGCCTGAATCTTATTTAAAAATCAAATCCAGTTGTGTCGGTCATGGATTGGAATAGTACGGATATTCTCCAGACTTTCGAACAGACACTAAAACAGAGGGCCGAGAAGGCCTTAAAGTATTTTAACACGAGGTCTGTGTATTATATGCCTATAGTACAAATATTATTTTCCACTAAAACAATAAAATGACATCTTAAGGAATATACTGTATTGACTAATGGATAAGTGAATAGTCGATGCATTAGGCCTGTTATTGGCAAAGGCCTCATCTACGTCTGAATAATGTTAAAACGTTTGCAGGTATTCATGACAGAGAGACCAGTGGCCCACAATACGCGTTAAGTTTTATTTTTGAAGGGATGAAGCGTTTAGGAAGTTCATTTGCAAAGTGTTCTATTTATGGCAGAGAAAAACATTTCTCTTGCACATAACTGTTTGCACAGCTGAGGTGAGCTTTCGGCGTTTTCCAGCAATTACCTATTCATCTTTTTTTTAAGGCACTATAGGCCTACCAAAAGGAAATTAAATGAAGATAGTATTTGAGGAAACAGCTGTAAACTTCTAAATATATTTAATTCAAGGTAGGGCTGAAAAAGGTTTATTTTACACCCATATTCGTATTTGGACATGAATTTCAGTGTAGCCGACCGGCATTAAAACAGTAAAATATGTGGCTATTTTGAAATGCTAGGCCACTTCATTATCAAAATAATAAGGGGGCTGTGCTGTGAATACTTCTGAACTAGGCCTATTGCCGCATGATATTGTTTCACTATAGGCTTATTTATCAAAGTGAAGAAATCAATGGAGGCTAAACATGACTTCGATTTTGTCCTGGTTCTTTGCATTTGCTATGGATTGTGTGGGGTATGCCTAATATTTGTATGAATCACAATTAGCAAATGAACGAAATGTGCTGAGGGACAATCGCTGAAGTAAGAGATCTTTGCGAAACATAATCAGAATAAGCATATTGAATTTAAGTAAAGATCAAGATTCAATGTGAATTGAGATGCTTCTAATCTTTTTATAATAAAAAAAAATAAAAAAATAATTTCCTTTTGAAATCTGACCAACTATTCACTGCGTAAGGCAGCCGCATATAAGAAAGATTAGCTATAATTTGATTCAGAATTGCATGCATCTTGACATCCGCGCAATTCGAAGTGGATAAAAATTACATTTCATAAAAAAAATAAGATCTCCAGCATTTCATGTCAATTACAAAACACGACCTTTAGCTAGCTTTTAGAATAGGGAAAATGTTGTGCTAATCTTATAAACGATGTCCGAGTTACTTTCAAAAGTATGCTTATGCAGCTGGTTGTCCATTCATTGAAGTAGCCACGCACGGCAGGGAGGCACTGTGACTGAGGTTGGCCATCACTTTTTTATACTCACCATATAGATAGGCACAGCATTTACACTCACCACAATATAACCTTTGTATAAATGACCTACTTTTTTCTTTCATCATACGAATGAACGTGGCTACAGTCTTCAGCCCATCGCCAAATCATGCTTTGATGTTACGTGTTGTGTGGGAGAGCGATGGTTATGGTAACCAGGTTTCCATCCAACCTTTTTATGTGAGTAAAGTAGCCTACATGTCGGATAAAAAATGTCACGACAGCCCTGATGGAAACAATACATTTCATGGTAAACTTTCCAAATGTCTACAAAACAAAATATGCTAGACAAGGTGGTGTGTTGTTAAAATTAATTATGCGAGAAATGGTAATGGAAACGCGCAAATATTGATAAATAACCATCATAGCAAAGTATACTTGGAGTCACGCGATGATATGTTGTGTGGTCTAAGATTAATAGGCTACAGATTAAATCAATTATGATGAACTTCACAGGGTGGTGAAAGTGATGAGCTAGATCCTTTCCAATTAATATTGACGGTATTATTCTGGTGACATGCTTGGCTGCCATTTGACAAAATAAAAATAATCTTGCTCTTTTGTCATCATGTAGACTACCCGCACAGCATCTGCGAGTTTTGGTCTAGAGCGCATGTGCCAAGACCACAATTCCTATCTAATGCAGAAGTTTTAGTGACAAACCCATCAGTCGAGTTGAAAATGCGATGGTAACCCATTTAACTTGTATTGTTCTATTCGGTAGATAGGAATTTAACCGCACAAGTTATTTTTATGTTCACTACGCCTTTAATCTGCAACAAGTCAATTTGATGGAAGCATCTCTAGTGGGAAATTGTTTTTATGCGGATTATTATTCGCATGAAAATCTGTCGCCAATTGGATGGAAACCTAGCTAATGTGTCACTTTAGTGCGGCTCAGTTGGTAGAGCATGGCGCTTTCAACGCAATAGTTGTGGGTTAGATTCCCACGGAGGACCAGTACGAAAAATACATGCACTCACTAGGCTACTGTAAGTCGCTCTGGATAAGAGCGTCTGCTAAATGACATAAATGTAAAAATATACATCGAACTACAGGACGCATGCATGATCACATTCAAGGTTTGATCTAAATCTTAGGGTGCTGGTTTTACTGGGGAACAATAGCCTACTTGCTGATTTATCAAACATAATCTTCGGAAAGATGAGGCCAACAAATCCATTCCTGTCTAGTATTCAATTCAAATCTACTTGTACCAGTTTTTAGGCTTGTAAAACATGGCCAGAAAACATGAGAAAAAGTCGACTCGTGTATGAGTACAACAGTGATATCACCTCGTCAGGGTCACGACTTCATTGATCGATCAACCTGAGAATTTAAGGTTCCTGATTGTCCTCATATTTCAGTTCCCATCTCATCCCTTCTCACTTCTTTTTTTAGATCGGAAATTAATACAAATATTCTATTGATTATTTTGTCTTGGATAAAGGCTTTGATAGGGATACACGTTACAATAAAAGTCATTTGATGAATAATTATATCACACATACAGACACAGACACACACACACACACACACACACACACAGTGGTGTAAAGTATTAATGTAATTCATGTAAAATACTTTTAAGTACTACTTAGGTAGTTTTTTGAGGTATCTGTACTTCACTATTGTCACGTTCGGGTGTGTAGATAGACCAAGGCGCAGCGTAACGATAGTTCGACATATTTATTCAATGAACTAGCGAACTATACAAAATAACAAATGATAATAATAAAGAGCACACGTAGCACGACACGAGACAATATACAACAATGAACCACGCATTACGAGTGGAACACAGACATATAAGTAGGATCCCTAATTAGAGGTAATGCAATGCAGCTGCCTCTAATTAGGGATCCCACACACAACACCACAGAAGTAGAAATACTAGATCTGCCAGACTCTGACCATAGAACTATAGAGAAGCAAAGCTTCTCTATGGCCAGAGCCTGACAGTACCCCCCCCCAAAGGCGCGGACTCCCGACCGCAAGAAAAACAAACACATAAACATGAGGGAAGGGTCAGGGAGGGAAAAACATCAAACATAATCCATCGCCGGTGGCGGTTCCGGCCCAGGCGAAGTGGATGTCTTCCTCCTCATTTCTACTTGGCCCGGACTGGGCACTGGTGTGGTAGGCGACTCAGGCCATTTAAAGGGGCAACCCACTAGTCCAGGAAATGACCATGGTGGGGCAAAAGGCTCAGGCCATGGAGCGGGGCAAATAACCGGGCCAGGACTGGGCACCGGTGTAACAGGCGACTCCGGCCATATACAGGGGCAACCCACCGGTCCTAGAAATGACCATGGTGGGGGAAAAGGCTCAGGCCATGGAGCGGGGCAAATAACCGGGCCAGGACTGGGCACCGGTGTGGCAGGCGACTCCGGCCATATAAAGGGGCAACCCACCGGTCCTGGAAACAACAATGGTGGGGAAATAAGTTCAGGCCATGGAGCGGGGCAAATAACCGGGCCAGGACTGAGCACCGGTGTGGCAGGCGACTCCGGCCATATAATCGTCACGGGAGGCTCCGGGCTGTCAATCGTCACGGAAGGTTCCGGACTGTCGATCGTCACGGAAGGTTCCGGGCTGTCGATCGTCACGGAAGGTTCCGGGCTGTCGAGCGTCACGGGAGGCTCCGGGCTGTCGAGCGTCACGGGAGGCTCCGGGCTGTCGAGTGTCACGGGAGGCTCCGGGCTGTCGACCATCACGGGAGGCTCCAGGCTGTCGACCATCACGGGAGGCTCCGGGCTGTCGACCATCACGGGAGGCTCCGGGCTGTCGACCATCACGGGAGGCTCCGGGCTGTCGACCATCACGGGAGGCTCCGGGCTGTCGACTATCACGGGAGTCTCCTGGCTGATGAGGCGCACCGATGGTCTGGTGCGTGTAGCCGGCACTGGAGGTACCTGGCTGGGCACACGCACTGGAGGTCGAGTGCGGGGAGTCGGCACGGGACGTACCAAACTGGAGAGGCGCACTGGAGGCTTGGTGCGTGGAGCCGGTACTGGAGGAACCTGGCTGGGCACACGCACTGGAGGTCGAGTGCGGGGAGTCGGCACGGGACGTACCGGACTGGAGAAGCGCACTGGAGGCCTGGTGCGTGGAGCCGGCACTGGAGGAACCTGGCTGGGCACACACACTGGAGGTCGAGTGCGGGGAGTCGGCACGGGACGTACCAGACTGGAGAGGCGAACTGGAGGCCTGGTGCGTGGAGCTGGCACTGGAGGTACCTGGCTGGGCACACGCACTGGAGGTCGAGTGCGGGGAGTCGGCACGGGACGTACCGGACTGGGGAGGCGCACTGGAGGCCTGGTGCGTGAAGCCGGAACTGGAGGAACCTGGCTATGCACACGCACTGGAGGTCGAGTGCGGGGAGTCGGCACGGGACGTACCAGACTGGGGAGGCGCACTGGAAGCCTGGTGCGTGAAGTCGGCACTGGTGGCACATGACTAATAACACGCACTTCAGGGCGAGTGCGGGGAGCAGGCACAGGACGTACCTGACTGGGAAGGCGCACTGGAAGCCTGGTGCGTGAAGTCGGCACATGTGGCACAGGACTAATAACACGCACCTCAGGGCTAGTGCGGGGAGCAGGCACATGACGTACCGAACTGGAGAGGCGCACTGGAGGCCTGGTGCGTGGAGTCGGCACTGATGGCGCCGGACTGGTGACACGCACCTCAGGGCGAGTGCGAGGAGCAGGCACATGACGTACCGGACTGGAGAGGCTCACTGGAGTGTAGCAGACGGCCGGACCCAGACTGGGCACCGGTGGAGCGGACTGCTCTGGCACTGGAGTAGAGCAGACGGCCGGACCCCGACTGGGTACCGGTAAAGCGGACTGCTCTTTCACGGGAGTGGAGTAGGCGACTGGGCACGGATTATTCCACTCCGACATTTCCCGTTCAACTTCCTCCGCTATCTCCCACATCTCCTCCAAAACGTCTCCAAAATTTCTCTCCAAATAATCCTCCTCTTCAACACTTTGCGCCCCCCATTTATATTTAGGGCACAGCGAATCCCACATGGAGAGTGGTACTGGCGCGTCCTCCTCCTTGCCAGACCATCCCCATAGCCCCCCCCCAAAATTTTCCTGGGGTTGACTACGGGCTCCATTACCTCTAGAACGCCGCTGTCTTCCTTTCTTCCTCTCCGTTGCTCCCGTATAACGCTGCTTGGTCGGGTGGTAGTTCATTCTGTCACGTTCGGGTGTGTAGATAGACCAAGGCGCAGCGTAACGATAGTTCGACATATTTATTCAATGAACTAGCGAACTATACAAAATAACAAATGATAATAATAAAGAGCACACGTAGCACGACACGAGACAATATACAACAATGAACCACGCATTACGAGTGGAACACAGACATATAAGTAGGATCCCTAATTAGAGGTAATGCAATGCAGCTGCCTCTAATTAGGGATCCCACACACAACACCACAGAAGTAGAAATACTAGATCTGCCAGACTCTGACCATAGAACTATAGAGAAGCAAAGCTTCTCTATGGCCAGAGCCTGACAACTATTTATATTTTTGAAAATTTTTGTTCCACTACATTCCTAAAGAAAATCTACTTTTTACTCCCATACGTTTTCCCAGACAATAAAAAGTACTCCTTACATTTCGATTGCTTAAGCAGGTCTGAAATATGGTCCAACTCATGCACCTCTCAATATAAAGCATTGTCATTCCTACTGCTTCTGATCTGGCAGACTTGCTAAACACAAATACTGTATTTATAAATTATGTCTGAGTGTTGGAGTGTGCCCCTGTCTGTCCATAATAAAAAATAACAAGAAATTGTGCCTTCTGGTTTACTTAATATAAGGAATTTGATGTATAGCATTTACTTTTTACTTTTACTCAAGTATGACAATTGAGTACTTTTCCCACCACTTTACTTAAGTAAATGTAAACCAGATACTTTTAGACTTACTCAAGTAGTATTTTACTAGGTGACTTTCACTTTTCTAATCTTTACTTTTATTCAAGTATGACAACTGAATACTATTTCCACAACTGCGCGCACGCACGCACACACACACACACACACACACACACACACACACACACACACACACACACACACACACACACACACACACACACACACACACACACACACACACACACACACACACACACACACACACACACACACACACACACACACACACACACACACACACACACACACACACACACACGCACGCACGCACGCACGCACGCACATACCAGTCTCCTACACACTCGTTTGATGTTGTTAACTGTGTGTGTTTGTGTGTGATTAGTTTGCGTGACTGTCAACGTGTCTGCTGTGGTCACAGAATTATAACTATCAGCTCATTTGCATGGTGTGTGGGCAGACGAACAGTCAGAATGCAAACATCAAACTGATCTGCTGCTCCCTGAAAGGTCATTGACGCCACAGCAGACAACACAATACCAGAAACAGGTTCAGAGTGCATCTCAGTAGTCTAAAGTGACCTAAGGTGGCATCCTAAATGTCTTTACCATTGTCTATATGGGAGTTTATCTCTGTGGAGTTTAAATGATACAAAGACAATTCATGTAGAAGGAAGACATAGTCAAGTTGATCTTGAACTCAGTGCCACTGTGCGCAGGTCACATGAGTGTGTAATGTGCCGAGCTTGTATATATGTGTGTGTGTGTGTGTGTGTGTGGGAGGCCATGCCGTTATGAGTCTGGTTCCACTTGTGTTCCAAACACAGTGCAGTTGTCTTCAAAGGAGCAGACAGATCTGTGCGTGACAGACAGCCAGGACGTCCTCCTCCTTCCAAACGACCAGGCCTTTGATTTACAATAAGGCTGCACTGCACACTTTGTGTGTGTCTGTGTGTGTGCGTGCGTGCGTGCGTGTTTCAAACAGCCTCCAGACTCTTAACTGCTGAAAACGAGGGGGAAAAAGTTGAACAATGACACTCAGACAGCATGCAGCCAGACCATTGAGACCAATCATTTTTGTACCAAATAGTCACTGAAGAGACAAAGTGTTTGATTAGAATTTGAAACACAAAAGGCATGAGTAACATGCAGCATACCACTGGAGCTGGTACAGCTCTTTGTCTGCAATGGCACCGACCTCAGTTCATTCATAAGCAGTAGCTAACTACATTGTGATTCAATGTAGAGTTTCGGGGCAGCATTTAAAAAAAAAAGAAACAGCAGACTGCAATAGAATTAAGGAGATAAGGATTGCCATGGAAATGATTAAAATAAAACAACATTACTTTTCGCTTCATAACCCAATTGTGGCAGATATTTAGAATATGAGGAACTGAAAGGTCATATTGTGTGGGAGGCCTATGTTAATGACTCACAATGATACACTTATGGTGTGTGTGTGTCTGTGTGTGTTTGTGTGTGTACACACATTATGGTATGTATGTGTGTTGCTCTGTACATCTGTGTTTCTTTGTGTGTATCTGTGTAACAGCATGTGTGTATAAGACTCCCACTGATACAACACGATGTCTCAGCTACCAGCAGCTTTTCACCCTGTAAACAAGGTTTTGGTCGGGGTGTGTAACCGAAGGGTTAATGTCAGCCATTTTATAAACAATGTACAGGAAAAAACACATTAAAATACAGTGGTAAAACTGAGCTACATGCAAGACACTCTTGTTTGTGTGTGTATGGGAATGTGTGTGTGTACATGTATGTGTGTGTGTGTGCTGGGTGAGGCCAGCGCTGGGTGAGGCCTCCCTGGGTCCTGGTTAGAACTAGGTCAGAGGAGACCGCTGGTTGGTCAGTTGGAACGGTGCTGCTCTCTTGCAGAGAAGAAAGAGAGAAAAAAAGATAAGAAATCCTTGCCTTGAATTGAGGGATAATTAGAGTGTTTGACCTATTTGTCCCCTTAAATATTTATTCTAAACGCTTCACAATGTACAGTTTAACTGTTTCGGGGGCTCCGCTGTCAATGTACAGTTGACAGAGAGACAGACGGACGGACGGACGGACGGACGGACAGACAGACAGACAGACTACTAAAACACTAAGAAACACTCACTTGAGCTCTACAAAACACCCTCTACTTTCAACTGTTTATTTTCTTTGGTTCTGCTCATTACACTGCTATGGCAGAACCCACCAGACAGGTATGTCAACAGGATACACAGGCCAACAGGAAGTGAAAGACACATACACAAACATGCACACACACACACGCACGCATGCACACACACACACACACACACACACACACACACACACACACACACACACACACACACACACACACACACACACACACACACACACACACACACACACACACACACACACACACACACACAGTCTCACGTCAGAATTAGATGTTCAGCCATGTTTCTCAAACTTCAAATTTCGAATGTGTTGCAAACGCCAAATTTCGAAGAGTTTAAGGTTAAGTTTAGGCATTAACTCCACATTTTTAAGGTTAGGGTTATGTTTAGGTATTAACTTCAACATTTTAAGACTAGGCATTAACTCTGAATAGTTAAGGTAAGGTTTCTATCACAACTCTCTATCACTGGAATCAGAGAGAGATGCTTACACCCATCCACCATCCCCGTCCACAACACCCTAGCAAAACCGAAACCTTCTTGAAGGTAACAACGCTTACTGTGGCCGGTTTGCCGGTTTCCACGTCATCTCACGACGTCCTCACATGGATGGACGTATTGTATTACGGGTGACCTGGCGGCTGTGCTTGGCCATTCTGTCTTGTTTTGTCAGTACCTAGAGTATGGATGGAAGCACAATGGTAATCTACAGGCGACGTGGCAAGTCAGAGACAACTGCTGTTGTTGGAGCAAATATACTGTATTTTCTCATATAGTTTTTCCCATAGTTTCTCACTCAATCTGTTTTTCTCTCTCACACACAGGCACACATACTATGCACAAACACGTTCAATTTAACTCACCCCGTCAACGAACAACACAGTGGTAACGATGAAGCTCTCTGCTTTCCTCACTGATATAGACACTGGTAGAGGCACACACATGCACTGGGGCTCAGCTGGGGATTTATGAGTGAGGCCTGTGACTAAGACTGTCCGAGAGTAGGAGGATGATGACCATACCAATACTGTACAGAGAGAGAGATGGACAGAGAGAGAGAACAGGGAGGGAGAGAGATCGGGGGTGAGAGAGGGAGAGATAGATGAGGGAGGGAGAGAGGGGGAGGTGGAGAGAAAGAGAAAAAGACAGAGATGCTCATTCAAAGCCAAGGGGGAGAGATAGAATGATGGAGGGAGAGAGAGAGAGAAAAAGTTGAGATGCCTTTTTGGAGATGATGGGAGGAGAGAGTGGGATGTGAGAGATGGAAATAGGGATGGTAACTCCAAACAAGGCTTGAAATAGTCTTTGTGTGTGGGGTGGGTCTTGAGATCCACACACTGACATCACTGTGTGTGTGTGTGTGTGTGTGTGTGTGTGTGTGTGTGTGTGTGTGTGTGTGTGTGTGTGTGTGTGTGTGTGTGTGTGTGTGTGTGTGTGTGTGTGTGTGTGTGTGTGTGTGTGTGTGTGTTTGTGAGGGGTGTCATTCCTCACATCCGGGCATGAGCTGATGAACATCTTTATCCCACAAGTGAAATCTGTTTGTGATGAGTGTGTGTGTGTGGTGTTGCTGTGTGCTTGATGTGAGAAGAAATGTGTATGTCTGGTGGAAATGTGTTTGTACAGTGTGTGTATGTGTGTGTGTGTGTGTGTTTGTTTTTGTTTGTTTATGTGTATGTCTGTATGAAAGTTTAAGTTGGTCTGTAAAGCTATATTCATGTTTTAAGGGTCAAATAATAAATCATCTCTCTCTCTCTTTCTCTCTCTCTCATGCCTGTGTTTATTTGTGATTTGCTCACCATGATGACACATTTCCTGCTGGGCAGCACATTGGACACTCTACTATCACAACTCTTTCCTCTCTCTCCCTTCCTCCCCTCCCTCCCTCCTGCCTTTCTCCATCTCTTCCTTCTGCCCTGTTTATTTCTCCCTTTCTTTCTTCATTCATCAAATCGTCTCTCTCTCTTTTGGGTTACTTGCAGATCACGACCCTCTCTCTATCCCTCGAGTTGAGTCAGATGTGTCATATGTGTGTATGGCATTTCTTCTTTTTTAAAATGTTAAATTGAACCTGTATTTAACTAGGCAAGTCAGTTAAGAACAAATTCTTATTTACAATGACGGCATGCCCGGTTTCCTATTTGCTCACAGAATATCTCTATGTTATTATTTACCTTTGTTGTCAGGAGGGTCCAAGTTGATGATGAAACAGATAGATTCCCTCAGCCAGCCGATCCCTTTAGGTCCAGGTCAGAATACACAGGTGAAAGACAGACAGAGTGTATTGCAATAATCAGAGTATTTGCTCAGGAGCTATAGTAAGACTGAGTGTGAGATATTTGTCAGTGATGAGGCTGGTCCTCATTCTCAGTAGTGGATTCAGATGGCGGGACCATGAGGCACGCTGGGAGCTCACAGTGGAGCACAGCACAGACAAGTGGACAACTGTGGAATCACGCAGAGAAACGAGAGCGGTGTGACATATGAATGTGTGTGTGTTTGTGTGTCTGTGTTTATATTAACTTTAGCCTACAATTTCTGCGCAAAATCTGTCTGTTTAAACTAGATATATCGTCTCAATCCACCACATCTGCCGATATCGCCCTTCCGCATCTGCGGTGAAAGGTGGCAGATCTAGATCGGTCTTCTCACAAAAACGTCGGTAGCGTCCGAATGGTTTGGCCTACAAAGTATTATGACCACTCTATTGAAAGATGAGATTCTCAAGAACAATACTTGTCTGAAGGTCCTGGTACCAGTTAAAAAAATGTATGGAAGTATATATGGAGATAGTTTATTGCCTAAAATAAGTGGATAAATACATGTACAAAAAAATATATACAAATTGTTTACTGATCTTTCTTATATCTCTCAGATATAGGACAGACACTTCAGAACAAACTTCCTTTAGATTTTTGGGGGGGATTATCTGTTGTTCCATGTAGTGAATCTGTTATTCAGTATGTTTCTATTGGCTAATATCAGTAATGCCAAATTCAATGTAGTACTGTATCAACAATATACAGTGGGGAGAACAAGTATTTGATACACTGCCGATTTTGCAGGTTTTCCTACTTACAAAGCATGTAGAGGTCTGTAATTTTTAACATAGGTACGGTGATGACGGTCAATCTCCCTCGGTCTGGGGCACCATGCAAGATCTCACCTCGTGGGGCATCAATGATCATGAGGAAGGTGAGGGATCAGGCCAGAACTACACGGCAGGACCTGGTCAATGACCTGAAGAGAGCTGGGACCACAGTCTCAAAGAAAACCATTAGTAACACACTACGATGTCATGGATTAATATCCTGCAGCGCACGCAAGGTCCCCCTGCTCAAGCCAGCGCATGTCCAGGCCCGTCTGAAGTTTGCCAATGACCATCTGGATGATCCAGAGGAGGAATGGGAGAAGGTCATGTGGTCTGATGAGACAAAAATAGAGCTTGTTGGTCTAAACTCCACTCGCCGTGTTTGGAGGAAGAAGAAGGATGAGTACAACCCCAAGAACACCATCCCAACCGTGAAGCATGGAGGTGGAAACATCATTCTTTGGGGATGCTTTTCTGCACAGGGGACAGGACGACTGCACCGTATTGAGGGGAGGATGGATGGGGCCATGTATCGCGAGATCTTGGCCAACAACCTCCTTCCCTCAGTAAGAGCATAGAAGATGGGTTGTGGCTGGGTCTTCCAGCATGACAACGACCCGAAACACACAGCCAGGGCAACTAAGGAGTGGCTCCGTAAGAAGCATCTCAAGGTCCTGGAGTGGCCTAGCCAGTCTCCAGACCTGAACCCAATAGAAAATCTTTGGAGGGAGCTGAAAGTCCGTATTGCCCAGCGACAGCCCCGAAACCTGAAGGATCTGTATGGAGGAGTGGGCCAAAATCCCTGCTGCAGTGTGTGCAAACCTGGTCAAGAACTACAGGAAACGTATGATCTCTGTAATTGCAAACAAAGGTTTCTGTACCAAAGATTTTTGTTTTAGATTCCGTCACTCACAGTTGAAGTGTACCTATGATAAAAATTACAGACTTCTACATGCTTTGTAAGTGGGAAAACCTGCAAAATCGTCAGTGTATCAAATACTTGTTCTCCCCACTGTATATATATATATATATATACACATTGGGGGCCAAAAGTTGGGAATATTACTAATTCAAGGGTTTTTCTTTATTTGCACTATTTTATATATTGTAGAATAAAAGTGAAGACATCAACACTATGACATAACACATATGGAATCATGTAGTAAACAAAAAAGTGTTAAACAAAATATATTTTATATTTGAGATTCTTCAAATAGACACCTTTGCCTTGATGACAGCTTTGCACACTCTTGGCATTCTCTCAACCAGCTTCATGAGGACCGCCAAAGGAATGGAAGACCCAGAAATACCTTTGCTGCAGAGGATATAGGACAGACACTTACATTTATATATTTTTTGTTACATGTATTTAACCCCTTATTTTTGGCAGTAAACAGTCTCCATATATACTTACATTCATTCAACTGGTACCGGGGAACATTCAGAAGAGTCGTAGGAGGCCTGTGGGACCGATATTATCATAATCTCCAAATCATCTGAAAGTATCTAAAATTGATTGTGAAGCTCATTGATTGGGAACTTTATAGATGATTTGAACATGATGTAAAAAAATACTAATATAAGTCCAATGACTTGAATGGGATTTATGCCACGAATGCAAATACTTTAGCAATTGGAAACAGTGCCAGGGAAATAAAACCAAATCATGGATTGCTTACAGGGTAAGGAAACCAATGTGTTATTTTTTAATTTGTGTGTACTATCCCTTTAAGTGTAACAAATAATGGTCTGATGATCTGATGTGATGTCGTTGGCCTTCCCCTTGCTTGAGGGAACAATAGAGAACAAAAAAGGAAAGCACGCCCCCCCACTTGTGCCATGTCATGTCATACCTGGACCCACTATTGAGATGTGCCTTTTGTTAAGTAAATCAGATGATCATTTAAGTGAAAAGGAGGCTATTGTAGGACTTAAATTTTCGTGTGTGTGTGTTTTTGTGGTGGTGGGGTGGGTGTGCTGTCTTGTATAGATGTTTTTACTGCTTCTCTCCAGGGGTTGCACTACCTGCTCAAAAAGAGTTAAAAAATATATATACAAAGAAAAATAGGACATGGAAGAAGCGAGTAAGACAAAAAGCTGATAAAATGGGAGCAATTGTAATCGGTGGTTATCAGCTCTCCCTCTTATTTTTATTGTCTCTCTATCTCTCTCTCTCTCTCTCTCTCTCTCTCTCTCCCTCTCGCTCTCTCTCTCTCTAGCTGGAGGATGCTAACTCGCCAGGTTCCTTGGCTCCAGCCCAGAGGATGATGTCATTTTGGATGACATCATCATGCAATGTCACCCCTCCTCTCCCCTCCCCTCCTCCCTCTACCCCCCCCCCCCCCCCCCCCCTCCTTTAGAGGGAAGGTGCTGCTTGACACAAGCCGCCAGAACCCAGACCATCGGCCAAGCACCCGCTGTCTCGCTAGCTTTACTATTTTACGGGAGTGAGGGAAGGAGGAAGAAGAGGGATAGAGGGTGGAAGGACAGGAGTGGAGAGGTAGAGAGAGGGGAGTAAGGCAGAGGGGAAATTAATGGGGAGCAAGGGAAGGATGGAGAGAGAGGAGGTTAAAGGGAGTAAGAGTGAAAAAGCAAGGAATAGGGAGCAGGAATGGCATCGGGAGGGGAAAGTGAGCGATAGACAATGAGGAATAGCAAGAGAGGGACGGAGGGACGGTGGGAGGAATATTTAGAAAGGGAGAGGGACAGAATGAGAGTGGGTAAGAGGAAGAAAGGGGCAGCCTAGTTTAATTGCTGTTGTTTGCTGCCACCATTCCACCACAAGGCCCAGACATACACTGTCATTAGGCCTGCCCATGGTAGAATGGTTGACATAGGCTGCTGCCTACACACTCTAAAGCTCCATTGTCTGCTGTGTTCACCACACGTTCAGTCTACTCAGCCCTGGGCAAAGAGCTGATAGACTTTGTTTTTTTTAAATGTTCTTTATTGGACATAAAAATGACAATCACACAACAAAAATTCTAAACAAAGAAACATTTTCAGGTATAGGGTGCTCAGTCAGTATAAAGTGAAAGCTGATAGACTTATAAATGTTTCATTTACAGCTACATACTCGTTTGTCAAATACACTATTACACTAAAATAATGGTGGAATATTACCTATCCAGCTGTAGTGGTGCCACGCAATCACCAACGTAACCATTTCCATGTTTTACCAGGTCAGGTCAATGGACCTTTTTGCCAGAATAAATCATGTTTCAAAATATTTGTATGACTTGAATGATTAACATTGAACAGACAGTGTACAATGCTCTTCAATCCTGCATATGCAGCATACATAAAGTACATACAGCCAGGTCTCCCAATGCAGCTGGTGCACTCCCACATTCAAATACTCCTGAGTTTTATTGAGCTCTGTTGGCACAGTCGGGAGCCGATGATGTCATTCTCAATACTGGGCCAGCAATAAGGGGATCAGCAAGATTCAGGAATTAGGAATAGTGAGGGAGAGGAGATGAGGAGTGAGGGAGAGATGGGGCTAGAGAGGAAGAGAGATGGATGGAGGGATTGGAGGTTAGGTAGAATTAGTGGAGACAAAAAGAAGGGGATCGAGGTGATCGGGGAGTGCAAGGAGTAGAATGCAGTTTTCAATTCAGATCTAATGTCCGCTTTGAGTTTCTCTCCCAATGCTTATGGTCAGGAATGGAAGAGGGTAAGCTGATACTAGATATGTGACAAGAGAAACCTCTACTCTGAGATGTTTTTAGCGGGCTGGGGTGAGGTGAATAAAGGTATTAAACATCTATATGCAGTATGTGTAACATACATGTGTGTAGCCTCCCTGAATGTGAGCACACTACCACCTATGCCACTTGGTCCACACCCCTTGGCAGAGGAGCATAGTACACTCCCATTCAGGGAGGCTACACATGAAATATTTGTGCCATCTTTGGCTTGGTGTGGATGGAGTTTGGTGTTTACGGTTGGGTGTGCGACACATGATGACGCACATTGTATTATTCCCAGAGTTAGGGAGGTGGTAGTGGAGCTGGCGAGAATGAGTGTGTCGTGACGGTGACACGCACAGTGTGAGTGTACATGTGTATGTGTGTGCCTGTGGGAGTCAGTGTCTATGGTGTAGGTGTAGGTGTTTGTGTGTGTGTGTGTGTGTGTGTGTGTGTGTGTGTGTATGGTCTGTGTTTGAGTGTGTGTATGTGTGTGTGAGTGTGAGTGTGTGTGATAAAGGGGTGTTACACACTGTGACGGATCTTATCATGCGCTCTATAATTAGTGTGTGAGGTTAGGGGCTCTGGTAGTGCCGTTCACCCGTCTGTCCCCTGAGTAAGGGCCAAGACCCCCGTCACCTCCACCTGCTCCGGCATCCAGGGGGAACACTGCTAAACTTAGCCCAGAGAGGAGGCTCCGCCATGGGGTGTGAGGAGGCAGCAAGGGCCTCCAGATTGTAAGATGACCGGGACCCTCATCCATGTGCCAAGGATGAAGGAGGGAGAGGAGAGGAGGGGGAAAAAAGAGTAGGAGGAGGGGTGTAGTCTCCCATATGGGTGTAGGCTATAAACCAGGAGTAGGAGGAGGGGTGTAGTCTCCCATATGAGTGTAGGCTATAAACCAGGAGTAGGAGGAGGGGTGTAGTCTCCCATATGGGTGTAGGCTATAAACCAGGAGTAGGAGGAGGGGTGTAGCCTCCCATATGGGTGTAGGCTATAAACCAGGAGTAGGCAAAGTCTCTGTGGTACATGGAACACTCCCTTGGCCAAGAGGAAGAATTGACCCCAATCCCATTTAAAGTATACGGGTACGATCATATCGAAAATGTCCACTACCGAATTTAAAAAGCTCAAACATTTTCAACCATAACATCCACATCAGTGCGAACATACTGTTGAGCGGCATTCAAAAGGCACATTCAGCTCTGTTCTAAATGTACAGACATCTCAGAAAGCGAGAGAGAGAAAGAGAGAGAGAAAATGAAAGAATGAGAGAGGGGAAAAGGGTTTGTTTTTTTACCCCCCTTTCTCCCCAATTTCGTGATATCCAACCGGTAGTTACAGTCTTGTCCCATCGCTGCAACTCTCATACGGACTCGGGAGAGGCGAAGGTCGAGAGCCGTGCATCCTCCGAAACACGACCCTGCCAAGCCGCACTACTTCTTGACACAATGCACACTTAACCCGGAAGCCAGCCGCACCAATGTGTCGGAGGAAACACCGTGCACCTGGAAACCGTGTCAGCGTGCATGTGCCTGGCCCGCCACAGGAGTCGCTAGAGAGCGATGGGACAGAGACATTCCGGCTGGCCAAACTCTCCTCTAACCCGGACGACGCTGGGCCAATTGTGCGTCGCTTCATGGGTCTCCCGGTCGCGGCTGGGTCTGTTTTATTTGTACTTGTGGTTTTTAACTCTGCAAGGCGTTCTGTATATAAGCTAAAGAAAATTAGCACAATGGTCCAAGGGTACTATTTCTGTCCATTTTAAAGTAGTCGCAATGTGATTAGGCTCAGTGGCTGATTTAAAGAGAGCTTTTTCCTGGCAGGGCAGAATACGAGAAACTGTGGTCTGGCTTCTGTCAGAAAGCTAAAAGGCTAGCAGCTTATTATTATACCTATGTAGTTGAGCATGGAGGCTTGTTTGATTTGTTCTGTGGCCAAATGACATCGTTATCTGTTGTGTGTTGTGCTCCTGTTTATATAACTATTCACACTGGGAGGAGGCTCCTGGAAAGTCTGTGTGTGTGTGTGCATGTATGTGCTGTTCGGAATATGTGCATTATAAACTGAGTGTACAGTTTGCCTTCTGAACAGCCTTAATTCGTTGGGCCATGGACTACAAGGTGTTGAAAGCGTTCCACAGGGATGCTGGCCCATGTTGACTACAATGCTTCCCACAGTTGTGTCAAGTTGTCTGGATGTCCTTTGGGTGGTGGACCATTCTTTATTCACACGGGAAACTGTTGAGTGTGAAAAACCCAGCAGCGTTGCAGTTCTTGAACACTCAAACCGGTGCGCCTGGCACCTACTACCATACCCCATTCAAAAGCACTTAAATATTTTGTCTTGCCCATTCACCTTCTGAATGACACACATACAGTAAATTAGTATGTATAGGGGTGTGGCAGTGTGGTGTGTGTGTGTTTGTGTGTGTGTGTGTTCACGTGTGTTTTCTTACTAAGCCTGAAAGCATAAGCAGGAATGGGAGAAGTTCTGGAATCCTGCAATGACATCATTATCCATGATGTCAGTGCTGCGGGGCAGGGTGACTTTGGCCCATGTGTTGGTTGGCTGGGGTGAGGTCACACTTTCACTTTTTAACTCACTGTTGCAGATAATTGACAAGCCAAACAGCAGGTCACCGCCACACACACACACACACACACACACACACACACACACACACACACACACACACACACACACACACACACACACACACACACACACACACACACACACACACACACACACACACACACACACACACACACACACACACACACACACACACACACACACACACCGCCACCTACTACCAAGATGCTTAATGCTATGACTGCTAGTTTCATTACCTGTGCCTTTTGTCTAGGTTCCTCAATGCTTCCTGTGCTCCTGCAGAGCTTCTAATTTGATATTTTTACTCATTGTGCCATTTCTCTAACTACCTCCAATTACCAGCCCTCTTTGCTGTCTGCCTAACCCAGTGGTCACCAAACTTTTCTTAGTCAATATCACTTTCGCAGTGAAAAAGCAAGCCAAGATCTACTGATTTATTTTTAAACATGACTTAAAACACTGAACATTAACCAAATAATATGCTTCTCAGACCATATTATATTTCAAAACTTTGATAACAAAATAGATCAGTTGGTGTAGCACTTGTGAAGCATAGCCGAACAATAATGAAAAAATGTGCTATTTGATTTTACTGGACTGCATCTGGTGGTCATGGTGCTTTCAAGACTAGGTCAAATCATGACATCAATGATCTTCTGGTCAGAAAGTCAGAGCTCAAAAAAGATCCACAAGTTTCCAACTTGGAATTCCGAGTTATATGACCATTCAAAACAATTTTTCCCAGTAGGATCTTGTCTTTTTCAGAGTTCCCAGTTGTCTTGAACGCACGGAAGTTGGAAGTTGGAGATTTCAGACTCACGAGTTCGCAGTTGTTTTGAACACGGCATTAAGGCGTCAGCATGCTTCAGATCGACTGGCGGCTAGCCGAAGTTGGCTAAGAGAACTGAACAAGTGTGTTTGCATACTCTCTTAAAAGACCTTCATTTGAAAAACATGAAAAAAGTGGCAGTAGTACTGCTTGTCCACTGTTTGTCCAAACATTTCCACAAAATAGTCAGAATGAATGAATGTAAGAGGAGATCTTAGTCGCGCATTTCTACATCTAACTATGACGTTTGGTGCAGTATTTCTCAATGTAAAAATGTGCATGAAAACGAGTCTTCTCTCGCATAATGACAACATATATGCACAATATATTTTTTAAGACTTTACTGAAGAATCCCTACTATTGACCAATCACTGACGAAGGGGCGCAAGCCTTTATCATTGGCTTTTCTACAGAAATGTTTGGTGATCGACTAAAAATGCCTTGAAGATCGACAAGTCGATCGCGATCAACTGGTTGGTGACCACTGGCCTAACGCATCAGGTAGCCTATGTGAGCAAGACCTTTAAAGGTCAATGGATTACCAGGACGTTGTCACGTGTGGGTGCATAGGGAGACCAAGGCGCAGCGCAGGGATAGTAGTTCGTCATATTTATTTCACTATACTATGTATAATGAACACAACAAAATGAACGAACTATACAACACCAAACAAACTAACGACACGTTCACAAAAAACAAACACGAATGAACGGATGTAACGAATAGCACACTTACTTTCACCATGACTGCGACATATAACGACAACGACCTAAGCAAATAGGCTTCTCTATGTCCAGAGCCTGACAGACGTGTACTCAAAGCATGTGCAGACCAACTGGCAAGTGTCTTCAACCTCTCCCTGACTGATTCTGTAATACCTACAGTGGGGAGAACAAGTATTTGATACACTGCCGATTTTGCAGGTTTTCCTACTTACAAAGCATGTAGAGGTCTGTAATTTTTATCATAGTTACACTTCAACTGTGAGAGACGGAATCTAAAACTAAAATCCAGAAAATCACATTGTATGATTTTTAAATAATTAATTTGCATTTTATTGCATGACATAAGTATTTGATCACCTACCAACCAGTAAGAATTCCGGCTCTCACAGACCTGTTAGTTTTTCTTTAAGAAGCCCTCCTGTTCTCCACTCATTACCTGTATTAACTGCACCTGTTTGAACTCGTTACCTGTATAAAAGAGACCTGTCCACACACTCAATCAAACAGACTCCAACCTCTCCACAATGGCCATGGCCAGAGAGCTGTGTAAGGACATCGAGGATAAAATTGTAGACCTGCACAAGGCTGGGATGGGCTACAGGACAATAGGCAAGCAGCTTGGTGAGAAGGCAACAACTGTTGGCGCAATTATTAGAAAATGGAAGAAGTTCAAGATGACGGTCAATCTCCCTCGGTCTGGGGCACCATGCAATGATCATGAGGAAGGTGAGGGATCAGCCCAGAACTACACGGCAGGACCTGGTCAATGACCTGAAGAGAGCTGGGACCCACAGTCTCAAAGAAAACCATTAGTAACACACTACGCCGTCATGGATTAAAATCCTGCAGCGCACGCAAGGTCCCCCTGCTCAAGCCAGCGCATGTCCAGGCCCGTCTGAAGTTTGCCAATGACCAACTGGTTGATCCAGAGGAGGAATGGGAGAAGATCATGTGGTCTGATGAGACAAAAATAGAGCTTTTTGGTCTAAACTCCACTCGCCGTGTTTGGAGGAAGAAGAAGGATGAGTACAACCCCAAGAACACCATCCCAACCGTGAAGCATGGAGGTGGAAACATCATTCTTTGGGGATGCTTTTCTGCAAAGGGGACAGGACGACTGCACCGTATTGGGGGGAGGATGGATGGGGCCATGTATCGCGAGATCTTGGCCAACAACCTCCTTCCCTCAGTAAGAGCACTGAAGATGGGTCGTGGCTGGGTCTTCCAGCATGACAACGACCCGAAACACACAGCCAGGGCAACTAAGGAGTGGCTCCGTAAGAAGCATCTCAAGGTCCTGGAGTGGCCTAGCCAGTCTCCAAACCTGAACCCAATAGAAAATCTTTGGAGGGAGCTGAAAGTCTGTATTGCCCAGCGACAGCCCCGAAACCTGAAGGATCTGGATGGAGGAGTGTGCCAAAATCCCTGCTGCAGTGTGTGCAAACCTGGTCAAGAACTACAGGAAACGTATGATCTCTGTAATTGCAAAACAAGGTTTCTGTACCAAATATTATGTTCTGCTTTTCTGATGTATCAAATACTTATGCCATGCAATAAAATACAAATTAATTAATTACAAATCATACAATGTGATTTTCTGGATTTTTGTTTTTGATTCCGTCACTCACAGTTGAAGAGTACCTATGATAAAAATTACAGACTTCTACATGCTTTGTAAGTGGGAAAACCTGCAAAATCGGCAGTGTATCAAATACTTGTTCTCCCCACTGTATCTATCTATCTATCTATCTATCTATCTATCTATCTATCTATCTATCTATCTATCTATCTATCTATCTATCTATCTATCTATCTATCTATCTATCTATCTATCTATCTATCATCTATCTATCTATCTATCTATCTATCTATCTATCTATCTATCTATCTATCTATCTATCTATCTATCTATCTATCTATCTATCTATCTATCTATCTATCTATCTATCTATCTATCTATCTATCTATCTATCTATCTATCTATCTATCTATCTATCTATCTTTCTATCTATCTAGGCAGTGTCAGAGGAAAGCCCCAAAAACTGTAAAATTACAGACTTCTACATGCTTTGTAAGTGGGAAAACCTGCAAAATCGGCAGTGTATCAAATACTTGTTCTCCCCACTGTAGGTATCTATCTATCTATCTATCTATCTATCTATCTATCTATCTATCTATCTATCTATCTATCTATCTATCTATCTATCTATCTATCTATCTATCTATCTATCTATCTATCTATCTATCTATCTATCTATCTATCTATCTATCTATCTATCTATCTATCTATCTATCTATCTATCTATCTATCTATCTATCTATCTATCTATCTATCTATCTATCTAGGCAGTGTCAGAGGAAAGCCCCAAAAATGGTAAAATTACAGACTTCTACATGCTTTGTAAGTGGGAAAACCTGCAAAATCGGCAGTGTATCAAATACTTGTTCTCCCCACTGTATGTATGTATGTATGTATGTATGTATGTATGTATGTATGTATGTATGTATGTATGTATGTATGTATGTATGTATGTATGTATGTATGTATGTATGTATGTATGTATGTATGTATGTATGTATGTATGTATGTATGTATGTATGTATGTATCTATCTATCTATCTATCTATCTATCTATCTATCTATCTATCTATCTATCTATCTATCTATCTATCTATCTATCTATCTATCTATCTATCTATCTATCTATCTATCTATCTATCTATCTATCTAGGCAGTGTCAGAGGAAAGCCCCAAAAACTGTAAAGGTCTCCAGTCACCCAAGTCATAGACTGTTCTCTCTGCTACCGCACAGCAAGCGGTACCAGAGCGCTAAGTCTAGGACCAAAAGCCTCGTTAACAGCTTCTACCCCCAAGCCATAAGACTGCTGAACAATTAATCAAAAGGCCACCCAGACTATTTACAGTGACCCCCCCTTTGTTTTTACACTGCTGCTACCCACTGTCTATTATCTATGTATAGTCACTTTATCCCTACCTACATGTACAGATTACCTCGACTAGCCTGTACCCCCGCACATTAACTTGGTACCGGTACCCCCTGTATATAGCCTCGTTATTGTTATTTTATTGTGTTATTTTTAAATTTAGCACAAACACACACACACACACACACACACACACACACACACATCGTCTCTTAGCAGGCAGCAGCCCATCCATCCTTTTTAGTGTTGCACTGCAGCCCACCGATCAGAGGGCCAGACTAATCGTGTGCCAAACCCACATATCACCATTACCTCATCATCCTGATATCACACTACTGTTTCATGCTGATGACATCACACAGCCATATTCCCCGTCCTCATTTGAAAATACATTAGACATAGCCAGTCCATGCCAAGACCCTTACTCAGAGAGCCACTGAGAGACAAAGGGCATGCTGAGTCTTGAGTTGTGAAACTTTGCAAAACATTTTGTTAATGAGATGTACCCATTGTCATCTGACCAAAGGTCAGCACAGAGGATAGGTAGAGTTGCTTCACCTAGATATAGTTTTAACAATTGTGGATGCTACTGTTAGCTATATCACATATATGAGGAGAGTAGAGGAGAGTAGAGGAAGCCACTTTAGACACATAGTGTACTTTGCCAACGATGGACATCACCACTCGCTAAATTGATCCAACTGCTCATGTGGAGCCTGAAAGGTTTTGTCTTTCTGGGCACAAAGAATGATGTAACTGTTCTTACACACAGTCTGTCTTACTGTTAATATATTCTGACATAAACCATTTTGTACGCTAGATACAAATTTGCAAACCCCCTAAAGTCGATGTCCGACATCCGCACTCTAGCTGAAATCTAATTAGCATTATAAAAAAATACCCATACAAATCTGTCTGTTTAAGCTAGAGAGATCTGTGGTGGAAGGTAGGAGTTTGTCAGACCAGGAGACATCCCGAAAATCTATTATTCTCATGAAAACGTTTTGCTCTACAACCCCCACAAGCGTCACAGGACTCATCTGAAGTCGGTACCGCCAATCTGCAAATCAGTCTGTAGCGTCCGAACAGTTTACACACTAATATGACTATATTTCTTTCAGTGTATGAATCTGTTACACAGTACGTGTCTATGGGTTAATAGCAGTCAAATCATTTTTTATATATTTTTTTATACCTAATGGGGTCCACCCCACGCCCACTCCCGGGCTTAGACGCTAGGGGTTTTTAAAATGACAATATGTTTATCGATTATGTGTGTTGAGTCAAAGCGTTGACTGACTTTGCTCTTGTAGTGTCAGACCAGTGGAGCTTAGGGTTTGCCAAATGCTTGAGTGCTCATGGATTCAAGAATGTATAAAAAGACAGCGGGTTCCAGTTTCCACCAAAATCCACAGCCATTGATGAGGAGTGGGACAACATTCCACAGGCCACAATCAACAGCCTGATCAACTCTATGCGAAGAAGATGTGTTGCGCTGCATGAGCCAAATGGTGGTCGCACCAGATGTTGACTGATGGAGGATACCTTTAAACACCAGATGTTTAAAGGTATCTGTGACCAACAGATGCACATCTGTATTTCCAGTCATGTGAAATCCATAGATTAGGGCCTAATTATGCATGTATAGAAGTTTTAATAAAGAAGTTCGGAGTAAGCTAATCATCAATCATGATTACTTTACATTCACGATAGTGAATATGTAAAGAAAACCCATAAAGTTGAATGTTCCCCATGCATCGCCTCAAGAGACTATTCGTAAAAATGAGCAAATCTTAGAGGTGTAATTTATCAATCTCTCTTCTCCTGGTGGTAAACATGGAGCAAAACATTGCCGTAAATGCTAAATGCTACCACAATGGATACACGCCAGCTCCGGGTCGTTTGCCACGGCAGCGTGAAAAGGGCCCGGGAGGATGCGGTGGAGTTGGCTGCAGTGTGGCATGGGGAACGGCGGAAGGACCGGCCTGATCGAAGACGCCCCTAGCCTTACGTCTTGGAATTTCCCCTTCGCTGGTGAGGCCAATTTCTGGAGCCTTTTCTTCCTTCTGGGTGAAACGTCCTCTTCTCCCGAAAAAGGAATACCGTTGTCTGGGAGTGCAGAGACGAGCCGAGTACATTCGTAGCCAGTTGTGAAGAGCTCATGATGGAAATGCCTGGAACCACTGTGAATTCCCTTGTCGGCTAGGATTCCCAGAAGTTGAGCGTCTGAAAATGGCCCACATGCCTAATGGCAATTTTCGGGGAAACCTAGTCGTGGAGGAATCACCTGGATCGCCTGCTGGGAGTGGGTGTAGATCGATTGGGGAGATTTTTACGCCTGACATGACTTAAACAACACAGAAGGCAGAGAACTGGGTAAGTTAACATACAGTACAAGTCAAAAGTTTTAACACCTCATTCAAGAGTTTTTCTTTATTTGTTACTATTTTCTACATTTTATAATAATATTAAAGACATTAAAACTATGAAATAACACATATGGAATCATGTAGTAACCAAAAAAGTGTTAAACAAATCCAAATATATTTTATATTTGAGATTCTTCAAAGTAGCCACCCTTTGACAGCTTTGCATACTCTTGGCATTCTCTCAACCAGCTTCATGAGGTAGTCACCTGGAATGCATTTCAATTAACAGTGGAATTTCTTTCCTTCTTAATGGATGATCTCCGGATGTGTGGTTCCCACCGTGAAGCATGGAGGAGGAGGTGTGATGGTGTGGGGGTGCTTTGCTGGTGACACTGTCTGTGATTTATTTAGAATTCAAGGCACACTTAACCAGCATGGCTACCACAGTGATACGCCATCACATCTGGTTTGCGCTTAGTGGGACTATAATTTGTTTTTGAACAGGACAATGACCCAAAACAAACCTCCTTGCTGTGTAAGGGCTGTTGGAAAAGCATTCCAGGTGACTACCTCATGAAGCTGGTTGAGTGAATGCCAAGAGTGTGCAAAGCTGTCATCAAGGGAAAGTGTGGTTACTTTGAAGTATCTAAAATCTAAAATATATTTTGATTTGTTTAACACTTAAAAAAAAAAAAAAAAAAACCTTGAATGAGTAGGTGTGTCCAAACTTTTGACTGCTACTGTATAAATACATCCCAAGATTTACACCCATTGGTTGAGAGAAAGGAAGGTGATAATTGCTAGAGTGAGCCAATAGGTTGAACAGCAATCATGAGGAACGTGCATTATTGTGTCATGCTTATAGGCTATAAGGGAAATTACATTCCACTTGTGACTAATAAGAAAGAAGTGAAGAAGCAAGACACTGTGCTGATGATGATACGTTTGCATTCATTCCCACTATACCTGTATAATAGGAAACAAAGTGAATTATGTTATGCTTACTTGTTGAAGTTAATTGAGTATTCAGACCAGCTTTCCTGATTGATTTTCCTACATTACTACTACTACAACTGTACTACCTCTAAGCTCTGACCTTGGAGACCAGAGACGACACTGGTGCCCTAGTGGCCTGAGCTCTCATCCATAAACACACACACATCCACACATTTCCCCTTGATGAGTGTTTGTTTTAATTACATCTCAGTGCGTTTGCTGAACAGTCTCTCATTTCTGCCAGCGGAAAGACTCTCGGAGCCGTCTGCAGGTCGTGACAGTCTAGTGGTCCACAGATGTAATTACCACATCAGATCCACAGTTCCTCAGAGACCAGCGAGTTGTGTGTGTGTCTGTGTGTGTGTGCGTGTGTATGAGAGAGAGAGAGCTAGGGAGAGAGAGAGAGTGTGTGTGTGGGGACCTTGTTCCTGGTAAACAGTAATTAGGGTTGGGGATAGCGGTGATGGGGGGTTGCTGTACTCTGTGGTGCGGGACTTCTATATGGCAGGACAGAGCAAAGAGGAGCAGAGGGAAAAGGGGCCAGGGCAAGGGTGCAATCTGTGAGGATTTACCCAAGCGGCGGAGCCCCTTTGTGGGGTAGACAACACTGTTTGAGGACACCACAGTGGTGGAAGTCATGGTCAATGGTTATGCTACTGTCATCAAACTATTCATTATAACACACAGAATATTATGCCCCAGTCCTGTTCCACCTTCATACAATTAACATGGGAGAGAACGAGACAGGGAGGGAAAGACAGACGGATGGACGGATGGACAGACAGACTCCAGTAAGGGTGTGAAGTAATACCATTTGTCCTTTGCTCTCCCATAGAAAGAGTGCTGCTGGGAATAACTGGTCAATGTCTGGAGGGACAACAGGAGGGGAAAAATGTCAAGATGTTTTATGGGAAGAGGGTTTTTTCTGGTGCAAAGACCAAAGGGAAGGGGAGGTGCATGTGTGTGTGTGTGTGTGTGTGTGTGTGTGTGTGTCCAGTAGAGAGTTTAGATATTAGTGCTATACTAAAGGGAATGCCATTATGATTGCCAGGAATTCTTTCCTCCGGTGTGCAGTGCATTTACAGGCAGTGGGATCATGAGGTAATATTAATCCCTGGCTTGCTGTTAGAATGTTCTGACATCACAAAAGGGGTTCCACTCCGCCGTCCGCATTCCGCTTCCTGCTCTTCCTTCCCACTCTCTCCCATATTTGGAAGAGAAAGGAAGGGAAACCCGGATGGTAAATCAGAGGTTTCTGCTGCCAAGGGGGAATTCTCCACGTGTGTGTGTGTGACAGAGATAGACACACAAAGCATTCATGAAGGGATACACAACCTACTTCAGAATATTTTGTAGCTTAGCATTCGATTAAAAAATAATAATCTAGGAACATAAAGGCCATTAACAGCTGCTGGATTACTACAACTCAGTTTCTGCTACAGTATCACAGCAGTGGCTAAAAAACACACAATTATATATTCCCTAAATACTGTACTACAGAGATGTGTTGCCCATTTGAGACAAACTGTTAGACTTTACAGGAGGCCACATTGCTTCCTGTATGACAGTAGTATGAACCCCAGGGGTAAACGCTGTCTACCCTCTTCAGACCACATCCTGCCCCCCACTCTCCCTCCTTCCCCAACCGCCTCATGTAAGGGCCAGTAGACAGACCACAGAAGGCCAGTAGTGGCTAGGGTGGGGTGGGGGGGCTGTGGACAGATGCTGCAGCCTACTCTACTTGGTGTGATTGAGGAGGACAGCTCCAGGGAGGTCTGAGGCATTAACTGTAACCAAAGCAATAAAGAACCCATCTGAGTAATGCATCGCTGGGCTCTGAATGGAATGGGGAAGCAGGTCTTATGGCGACGAGCGGTCCAACGGCCAAAAATTAAGAAAGGATACAGTGAGAAAGAAAGAAAATAAAACAGAAAGAAAATGAGTAAGTAAGAAAGAGTGTTTCCATGCCATTGTGCTCCTTTGTAGCTGTATCACTGAAGGAGAGAGCAGAAGTTTGAGGGACAGGGGAGTAGACCACACTAGTCGTCTGGGCCCACTAACCCCTATCCAGACCTAAATTTAGAGCCACTTTGTTCTTGTTAGCATGTGGAGGACAGAGACCTCTGCTGTCTATCGTCCTCTGCTGCCATCCTTAGTCAGAAAGGCTATTATTGTTCTCACTAAGAGAGACCCCCCCCCAGTCTCAATAACTGTCTTCTGGATCTACTGAAAGAATGCTTTCATTCAATGTTTTGTCTGTCTGGCAGCTCAATATCCCACCTCCATATCAGACCTGGGTTCAATTAAAATTGGTTTTCTTTCAAATACTTTAGCTGCGCTGGACTGAGCTAGCATGGCGCAATGGAACCAATGGAAGAATACCAAAAGTGCAAACCCTGCCCAGCTAGCACTCCAGGCAGGCTGAATCAAATGCTACAAATATTTGAAAGAAAACAAATACTATTTGAACTCAGATCTACTTAATGTGCATCTCTCTGGGTCCTAAAACATGTTATCCGCATATTTCACCATAGATCACTCAGTCTGTCACAGACCATAATCCATCTACACATCAATAGAATTACAATCAAAGGGCTAATGTGGTTTTGGGCAAGGTTTTAATGCAACAGTATGTTACATTTAGGGACACCATACACAAAATCACTTGACCAAATATTTCGGAAGAGGTCATCATTTCGTGGAGTAAGTGAAGGAAGAAACGACATTAAAAAAGTGGTAAGCAAGTTAGGTCCAAAAAACAAATTTTCACCAAGTCAAATAGATTTATTGTGTTTCATGATGCTTGTTTCTAAACCAAAGTAGAAACATATGAGATATGAGGTAACAAAAGGCCTATCTTAAAAGTGTTTAAAAAAGTGTTTGTTAGGTGTTAAGATTGTGTTAAAAGATGCTTAAAATTATTAAAAGACAAAAAAGCGATTGTATTCAATTGCGTTTGGCAGATAAAGATAGACATGATTTAAAAAATGTAGTGGTTGTCACGTTGCGTAATCATGGGACGATAAACGGAGCGTTCGTGGAGTGACATCCTTTTTATTTAAACAAAGCGACTTACTTGCAGCACACATGGGCTTCCAAACAAACAATGATCCACCCACAGGTGGATGTGGAGGACTGCTAAATACTCTCCCCAATCAGAGACAACACTAGACAGCTGTCTCTGATTGGGGATCATTAATCCTCCCTCACTGAAGTGAGGACTGGGTTGTGGCTCATCCACTCCCCCTGATGGGAGTTAGCGGCTTCACCACTACCCAGCCCTTACAGTGGTAATATTTAATTCAGCACAGAAATGTGTGGGTGAGATCGAGAAAGGGCAGGGAAGAGAAATGAAGAGGGGGAAAGGGGAGGAAAAGCGAAAGAAAGCACAAGAGATGGAAAATGAGAGGGAAAGTTGAAAACCCTGATGGGCCACACAGAGAAATAGACGAAGAGGGGATCAGTGAGACGAAAAAAACTATGGAAGGAAAGAAAAAGCCAGAGAGACACATGGAGACGAGGAAATTGAGACATATCTAGCTCCTCGGCGTAGACGTACACCTAGTTGTGGTAGTTTTTCGGTGAGCTGTGTTCCGCCCCATAGACACTCCATGGCAGTGCTTCAAAGTTCCACCGGTCACCGTATACACACCCCTTCCCTCCCCTCCTTGTTAGCAAAATAAGCTAATTAGAGTCTCGTTAATGTCTGTACTATGAGTGTCTCTGGGATAGAGAGCTCAACACAACACAGGAGCCTTAGAAACATACCAGAGACACACCCGCACTTTAGCTAAGATGAGACAAACTGGTAAACATAAATGTGCTAAGTAAGCACTTCATCAAAAGTACACACATGTATTGTACATAAACGTGTACACACACACAGACACACACACACACACACACACACACACACACACACACACACACACACACACACACACACACACAAAGGATGATTTACTCTGTCTTTACTTTTTTCTCCATCTCCCTATATGAGTCTACAAGCATGTTATCATCTTCAAGTCACAGAGCCAAACAGAGGCAACACTTTATCCTCAGGAACAGAGTCTGGCTGATAAAGATGAACAGAAGAGAGACCAGCTGCTCTAAAGAGAGGCAGCGCGCCAGCTGGGATAAACAAACTGAGAAGTAAACATACAGGCTTATTTATCAGACTGAACGGTGAAGGAACAAAAAACAAGTGACTCACAGGAATCCCACTGGGAGATACGTCTAATGTATGAGACATCCATGCATTTTCTCTCTCTCTGTGTCTGTGCTTGCATGTGCAGTTTACATTTTTTGAGGGCCGGGGAGTCCAAAATGAAGTGCTAAAAGTCCAGAAGACCTAATGGTAGAACGGTAAGAGGTAGGATCTTTAAAAAAAATGAAGAACAATCCCCTTACAAAATGTCTTTGTTGACTGATCCAACTTTATGTCCTTTCTATAAAGATGCACACATTTCTTTAAGGGCCAAAAAGCATTTGAAACAATAACAAAGCGCCTCTGTTTCTGTAAAAAGTTAAGGGATGAGTAAAAAGCTGAGGGATGGAGAAAGGCAATCACAGTCAAATTCATGGACAGAGCTATGAATGCAAGAACTGACCATCCATGATCCAAAATGTGTTTACAAACATTGGAGTAAAACAAGCTTATATTTTGGGTGCTGATTGGGTACAACAGTTAAACTCAGGCATTTCTGAGTTATATACTTCAAGAATCAATGGGTACATATAAATCATTTCAATATCAAGTAAAAATGTATGGAGCAAGCAATTTCAGATTGCCCCTTTGAAGCAGCTCCAGCTTCCATGCCCTCTCTTCATGATTTTCTGATGACATCTAGTGACATCAGTGTGAAACTGCTTCAACATGCTCTGCAGTAAGTACCACACCAAATGTTTTCAGTCTGACGACCAAAATCTATCAAACACCACTCATTGGAAAATCCTTGAGTCTATTGACCCACCCGTGCGTCAATCAAAAAAAAAAAAAAACCCATCAAAATCTATCAGTTTAAGCTAGAGATGGTTAAACTGGTTTAAACATTTTTGCCAATTTATTAAAAATAAAAAACTGAAATATCATATTTACATAAGTATTCAGACCCTTTACTCATTACTTTGTTGAAGCACCTTTGGCGGCGATTACAGCCTCCTGTCTTCTTGGGTATGACGCTACAAGCTTGGCACACCTGTATTTGGGGAGTTTCTCCCATTCTTTTCTACAGATCCTCTCAAGCTCTGTCATATTGAATGGGGAGCGTCGCTGCACAGCTATTTCAGGTCTTTTCAGAGATGTTCAATCGGATTTAAGTCCGTCCTCTGGATGGGCCAATAAGGACATATAGAGACTTCTCCTGCTTTGTCTTGGCTGTGTGCTTGGGGTCGTTGTCCTGTTGGAAGATGAACCTTCATCCAAGTGTGAGGTCCGGAGGGCTCTGGAGCAGGTTTTCATCAATGACCTCTCTGTACTTTGCTAAATTCATCTTTCCTTTGATCCTGACTAGTCTCCTAGTCCCTGCCGCTAAAAAACATCCCCACAGCATGATGCTACCATCACTTTGCTTCACCGTAGGGATGGGGCCAGGTTTCCTCCAGACGTGACACTTGGCATTCAGGCCAAAGAGTTCAATCTTGGTTTCATCAGACCAGAGAATCTTGTTTCTCATGGTCTGAAAGTCCTTTAGGCACCTTTTGGCTAACTCCAAGTGGGCTGTCATGTGCCTTTTACTGTGGAGTGGCTTCTGTCTGGCCACTCTACCATAAAGGCCTGATTGGTGAAGTGCTGCAGAGATGGTTGTCCTTCTGGAAGGTTCTCCCATCTCCACAGAGGGACTCTGGCGCTCTGACAGAGTGACCATGGGGTTCTTGGTCACCTCCCTGACCAGGCCCTGACCAAGAACCTTCTCCCCCGATTGCTCAGTTTGGTCGGGTGGCCAGCTCTAGGAAGAATCTTGGTGGTTCCAAACTTCTTCCATTAAAGAATGATGGAGGCCACTGTGTTCTTGGGGACCTTCAATGCTGCAGAAATGTTTTTGTACTCTTCCCCAGATACAGCGGGTGAAATAAGTATTGAACACGTCACCATTTTTCTCAGTAAATATATTTCCAAAGGTGCTATTGACATGAAATGTTCACCAGATGTTGGTAACAACCCAAGTAATCCATACATACAAATAAACCAAAACAAATCAGTTCAGAAATTAAGTTATGTGTAATAATGTGAAATGACACAGGGAAAAAGTATTGAACACATGAAGAAAGGGAGGTGCAAAAAGACATGGAAAGCCAAGACAACAGCTGAAAACTATCAGTAATTAAAAAGCAATCCAGCCCCCTGTCAGTGCAAATTAATATCAGCTGGTTCAGTCCCAACTGATGGCCTACAAAAAGGTCTCATTGCCAAGGTGTCACACAAGACACATCTCATGATGGGTAAAAGCAAAGAGCTGTCTCAAGACCTTCGCAACCTAATTGTTGCAAAACATAATGATGGCATTGGTTATAGGCACATTTCTAAGCTTCTGAATGTTCCAGTGAGCACTGTTGGGGCCATAATACGGAAGTGGAAAGACAATCATTTCACCATAAATTTGCCTCGACCAGGTGCTCCTTGCAAGATTTCTGACAGAGGAGTGAAAAGAATAATCAGAAGAGTTGTCCAAGAGCCAAGGACCACTTGTGGAGAGCTTAAAAAAGACCTGCAATTAGCAGGTACTGTTGTCTCAAAGAAAACAGTAAGTAATGCACTCCACCGCCATGGCCTGTATGCACGCTCACAAAGCAAGACTCAATTGCTGAAAAAAAAGCATGTTGAAGCTCGTTTAAAGTTTGCTGCACAACATTTGGAAAAGCCAGTGAAATACTGGGAGAATATAGTGTGGTCAGATGAGAGCAAAATTGAACTGTTTGGATGTCATAATACACACCATATTTGGAGGAGAAATGGCACTGCACATCACCCTAAAAACACCATACCAACAGTGAAGTTTGGAGGTGGGAACATCATGGTGTGGGGTTGCTTTTCAGCAAATGGTACTGTCAAACTTCACACAATTGAAGGAAGGATGAATGGGCAACTTTACCGAGACATTCTTGACAAAAATCTGCTGCCATCTACCAGGATGATGAAGATGAATCGAGGATGGACATTTCAGCAAGACAATGATCCCAAACACACAGCCAAGGAAACTCTCAAGTGGTTTCAAAGAAAGAAATAAAGCTGCTAGAATGGCCCAGCCAATCACCTGACTTAAATCCCATTGAAAATCTATGGAAAGAACTGAAGATCAAGATTAATAGAAGAGGCCCACGGAACCTTTGTATGTATGGATTACTTGGGTTGTTATCAACATCTGGTGAAAATGTCATGTCAATAGCACCTGTGGAAATATATTTACTGAGAAAAATGGTGACTTGTTCAATACTTATTTCACCCGCTGTATGTGCCTCGACACAATCCTGTCTCTGAGCTCTACAGACAATTCCTTCGACCTCATGGCTTGATGTTTGCTCTGACATATACTGTCAACTGTGTGACCTTATATAGACAGGTGTATGCCTTTCCAAATCATGTCCAATCAATTGAATTTATCACAGGTGGACTCCAATCAAGTTGTAGAAACATCTCAAGGATGATCAATGGAAACAGGATGCACCTGAGCTCAATTTCGAGTCTCACAGCAAAGGGTTTTGCTATGAATTAACACATGGAATCATGTAGGAGGAATGCTTTTCCAACAGTCTTGAAGAAGTTCCCACATATGCTGAGCACTTGTTGTCTGCTTTTCCTTCACTCATCCCAAACCATCTCAATTGAGTTGAGGTTGGGTGATTGTGGATGCAGCTCTCCATCACTCTCCTTCTTTGTCAAATAGCCCTTATACAGACTGGAGGTGTGTTTTGGGTCATTGTCCTGTTGAAAAATAATGATAGTCCCTCTAAGTGCAAACCAGATGGGATGGCGTATCGCTGCAGAATGCTGTGGTAGCCATGCTGGTTAAGTGTGCCTTGAATTCTAAATAAATCCCAGACAGTGTCACTAGCAAAGCACGCCCACACCATCACACCTCCTCCTCCATGCTTCACGGTGGGAAACACACATGCGGAGATCATTCGTTCACTTACTCTGCGTCTCACAAAAACACAGCGGTTGGAACCAAAAATCTCCAATTTGGACTCATCAGACCAAAGGACAGATTTCCACCGGTCTAATGTCCATTGCTCGTGTTTCTTGGCCCAAGCAAGTCTCTTCTTCTTATTGGTGTCCTTTAGTTGTGGTTTCTTTGCAGCAATTCGACCATGAAGGCCTGATTCATGCAGTCTCCTCTGAACAGTTTATGTTGAGATGTGTCTGCTACTTGAACTCTGTAAAGCATTTATTTGGGCTGCAATCTGAGGTGCAGTTAATTGCCGATTTCTGAGGCTGGTAACTCTAATGAACTTGTTCCCTGCAGCATGTCACGGTGCGCATTAATGGGACGATACACGGAGCGCTGATGGAGTGTCATTCCTCTTTTATTTAATGAGATGTCCTCACGAAGCATTAAATAAAAAGACGGAGATGACTAATAAACAAAAACACGATACAAACGAAACACAGTGACTCACTTGCTTTCTGGAACACGAAGCAGACAAGCAGGAACAATGATCCACACACAGGTGGCTGTGTGTGGAGCCTATATACTATCCCCAATCAGAGACAACGCTATACAGCTGTCTCTGATTGGGGATGATCATCTCCCTAGATAGGGTGTGATGACTTGGTTGTGTGCCTCTCTCCTCCCCTAGGTGGGAGTAAGAGGCCTTACCACAACCAAGCCATCACAGTACCCCCCCCCAAGGTGCGGACTCCCGATCGCACACACAACAAAAAGTCCCCCCTCTCCTGAAAAAAAAATTGTCCAAAATTCTAGGGGGGACATGGCGGGGTACTGAGGTGGTTGCTGGTGGGGGCTCCGGTTCCGGTTCCGGGCGTGGCACAGGCTGTGAGAGTAGCTTCTCTCCTACCTTTCCGTTGCACGCCCGGTCCGGTCCGGACCCCGGCGCGGTGGTTCCCCCCTCAGTACTCCCGCCAGTCACCAAGTCCTGTCTGGACCCTGGTGCGGGAGCCCTCGACCCTGGAGAGGGGCTGACAACCGGCCCCGGACTGGGCACCGGTGGAGCGGACTGCTCCGGCACTGGAGCGACGCAGATGACCGGCCCCGGACTGGGCACCGGTGGAGCGGACTGCTCCATCTCTGGAGCGACGTAGACGACCGGCCCCGGACTGGGCACCGGTGGAGCGGACTGCTCCGTCACTGGAGCGACGTAGACGACCGGCCCCGGACTGGGCACCGGTGGAGCGGACTGCTCCGGCACTGGAGCGACGCGGACGACCGGCCCCGGACTGGGCACCGGTGGAGCGGACTGCTCCGGCACTGGAGCGACGCGGACGACCGGCCCCGGACTGGGCACCGGTGGAGCGGACTGCTCCGGCACTGGAGCGACGCGGACGACCGGCCCCGGACTGGGCACCGGTGGAGCGGACTGCTCCGGCACTGGAGCGACGCAGACGACCGGCCCCGGACTGGGCACCGGTGGAGCGGACTGCTCCGGCACTGGAGCGACGCAGACGACCGGCCCCGGACTGGGCACCGGTGGAGGAGGCTCCAGGCCTTGAGCTGTGGCTGGAGGCTCCGGAACGCTGACCCTTGCTGGAGGTGGCGTGGCGCTGACCTTCGCTGGAGGTGGCGTGGCGCTGACCTTCGCTGGAGGTGGCGTGGCGCTGACCTTCGCTGGAGGTGGCGTGGCGCTGACCTTCGCTGGAGGTGGCGTGGCGCTGACCTTCGCTGGAGGTGGCGTGGCGCTGACCTTCGCTGGAGGTGGCGTGGCGCTGACCTTCGCTGGAGGTGGCGTGGCGCTGACCTTCGCTGGAGGTGGCGTGGCGCTGACCTTCGCTGGAGGCGGCGTGGCGCTGACCTTCACTGGAGGCCTCGGGCTGCTGACCTTCACTGGAGGCCTCGGGCTGCTGACCCTCACTGGAGGCCTCGGGCTGCTGACCTTCACTGGAGGCCTCGGGCTGCTGACCTTCACTGGAGGCCTCGGGCTGCTGACCTTCACTGGAGGCCTCGGGCTGCTGACCTTCACTGGAGGCCTCGGGCTGCTGACCTTCACTGGAGGCCTCGGGCAGCTGACCTTCACTGGAGGCCTCGGGCTGCTGACCTTCTCCGGAGGTCTCGGGCTGCTGACCTTCTCCGGAGGTCTCGGGCTGCTGACCTTCACAGGAGGCCTCAGGCTGCTGACCTTTACAGGAGACCTCAGGCTACTGACCGTCACAGGAGGCCTCGGGCTGCTGACCTTCTCCGGAGACCTCAGGCTGGATGCCGTGCCCACCCTGGGCACCGACGCAAAGGTGGTCTTCAGCCCTGCAGCTGGTCTGGCTGTCGGCCCCAGACTGGGCACCGACACGCTATGGAGCTCCTGCTCCACAGCGGGACTGAACGTCGTGCCCACCCTGGGCACCGACGCAGAGATGGTTCCCAACCCTCTGGTGGGGCTGAACGTCGTGCCCACCCTGGGCACCGACGCAGAGATGGTTTCCAGCCCTCTGGTTGGGCTGGCTGTCGGCCCCACACTGGGCACCGACGTGCTATGGAGCTCCTGCTCCACAGCGGGGCTGAACGTCGTGCCCACCCTGGGCACCGACGCAGAGAGGGTTTTCAGCCCTGTAGTTGGGCTGGCTGTCGGCCCCAGACTGGGCACCGACACGCTATGGAGCTCCTGCTCCACAGCGGGGCTGAACGTCGTGCCCACCCCGGGCACCGACGCAGAGATGGTTTCCAGCCCTCTGGTTGGGCTGGCTGTCGGCCCCACACTGGGCACCGACGTGCTATGGAGCTCCTGCTCCACAGCGGGGCTGAACGTCGTGCCCACCCCGGGCATCGACGCAGAGAGGGTTTCCAGCCCTCTGGTTGGGCTGGCTGTCGGCCCCACACTGGGCACCGACGTGCTATGGAGCTCCTGCTCCACAGCGGGGCTGAACGTCGTGCCCACCCCGGGCATCGACGCAGAGAGGGTTTCCAGCCCTGTGGTTGGGCTGGCTGTCGGCCCCAGACTGGGCACCGACACGCTATGAAGCTCCTGCTCCACAGCGGGGCTGAACGTCGTGCCCACTCTGGGCACCGACGCAGAGATGGTCTCCAACCACAGAGCTGTGCTGGCGACCGTCGTTGTAGCCTCCGTGCGAGGAGTAGGCACGGGGCGTACAGGACTGGGGAAATGCACCAGTGATCTGATGCGAGGCGCTGGCACGGGTCGCGCCGGGCTGGGGAAACGCACTGTTGGGTTGTTGCGTTTAGCTGGCACGGGTCGCGCCGGGCTGGGGAAACGCACTGTTGGGTTGTTGCATTTAGCTGGCACGGGTCGCGCCGGGCTGGGAAAACGCACCGTTTGGCTGGTGCGCGGAGCAGGCGCGGGCCGTACCGGGCTGGGGAAACGCACCGTTGGCTGGGTGCGTTTAGCTGGTACGGGTCGCACCGGGCTAGTGTTGCGCACCGATGGTTTGGTGCGCTGAGTCGGTCTCCTCCTCCTCCGACTCTGGACCGGCGCTGGAGGCACCGGACTGGGAACTGACGCTGGAGCACGACTGTCCCTGTCGTGCCTACTCCACCGCCAATCCCCATCCTGTGAGGGTTCCTCCGGGAACCCCCACGAGTGAGGGAACAGAAGCACATCGTCGTCGTCTTCCTCCGACTCCTCTCTGTACTCCCGTTCCCACGGCTGTAGGGGCTCCTCCTGGAACCCCCACGAGTGCAGTGGTCGGGGCTCTTCTCCCTCGATCCCCGACCACCCCCATAGCCCCCCCCCAAAATCAGTTTGAGGGGTTTTCTGGGCTCCAGGCTGGTCCTCAACTCTAGCCCGGTGACGTGTCCTCCGTCTCCGGCGCCTAGGCTGCTCCGGACCCCAGCCTTCCTCCACCGAGCGATAATAAGAGTGTTCCTCCTCGGTAATTTTTCCCATACCGAGGAGGATATCTCCTAAAGTTATCCCCCGTTGCGTCCCAGGAGGGTGGATCATTCTGTCACGGTGCGCATTAATGGGACGATACACGGAGCGCTGATGGAGTGTCATTCCTCTTTTATTTAATGAGATGTCCTCACGAAGCATTAAATAAAAAGACGGAGATGACTAATAAACAAAAACACGATACAAACGAAACACAGTGACTCACTTGCTTTCTGGAACACGAAGCAGACAAGCAGGAACAATGATCCACACACAGGTGGCTGTGTGTGGAGCCTATATACTATCCCCAATCAGAGACAACGCTATACAGCTGTCTCTGATTGGGGATGATCATCTCCCTAGATAGGGTGTGATGACTTGGTTGTGTGCCTCTCTCCTCCCCTAGGTGGGAGTAAGAGGCCTTACCACAACCAAGCCATCACACAGCAGAGGTAACTCTGGGTCTTCCTTTCCTGTGGTGGTCCTCATGAGAGCCAGTTTCATCATAACGCTTGATGGTTTTTGTGACTGCATTTGAAGAAACTTTCAAAGTTCTTGAAATGTTCCTTATTGACTGACCTTCATGTCTTAAAGTAATGATGGACTGTCATTTCTCTTTGCTTATTTGAACTGTTCTTTCCATAATATGGACTGGGTCTTTTACCAAATAGGGCTATCTTCTGTATACCAACCCTACCTTGTCACAACACAACTGATTTTCTCAAACGCATTGAGAAAGAAAGAAATTCCACAAATTAACTTTTAATAAGGCACCCCTGTTAATTGAAATGCATTCCAGGTGACTACCTCATGAAGCTGGTTGAGAGAATGCCAAGAGTGCGCAAAGCTGCCATCAAGGTAAAGGGTGGATACTTTGAAGAAATCTCAAATGTAAAATATATTTTGATTTTTTTAAACAGCCTTTTGGTTACTACATGATTCCATATGTGTTATTTCATAGTGTTGATGTATTCACTATTATTCTACAATGTAGAAAATAGTAAAAAAGTTGTGTCCATATTTTTGACTGGTACTGTATATCCATTGATTCTTGAAGAATGTGACTTAGAAATAGCTCATGAGCAACGGTCATGGTTAAAACTATAATTTTGATTTCATGGATTGTCAGTCCTTACATTCATATGTGAGAGTCCTTGCGTCTACGTATTTGGGAGTGGTTACATTTCTCATCCCCATTCCTCAGCTGTTTACCAAATAAACTGGCGGGCGTACGCTTTGTTATTGTTTGAATCCCAGATTGCCCCTTTAAAAGGGGCCGACCTGCAAGACTATTTAATGTCCATGATCCAGACTTACTAGCTAATAACTAAGACGTACATATCTCATAATTATGACTTACTATCTCATAATGACTTATTATCTCATAATAATGACTTCTCATAATTAAGACTTACATATTTTATAATTGTTTGATGAGCTGAAATGAAAGACACCAGAAATCTTCCATATGCACAAAAAGCCTATTTATCTCAAATGTGTGCACAAATTTGTTTACATCTCTGTTAGTGAGCATTTCTCTTTTGCCAAGATAATGCATCCACCTGACAGGTGTGGCATATCAAGAAGCTAATTAAACAGCCTCTGTTATTATAACATGTGCCCTTAAAATGACGTCATGGAACGTCCCACTCTGGGGATACAAATGTAGCTAGAGAAAATGTAGTAGATACTAATTAAGTGCATTCCACAAAGATTTGAACAAATCATGCTGCTATATTTCCTACACACTACAGTTTGCTTGTATTCATACTAAACTACATTAATGGATTGACAATAAATAAGACGTTAGAGGACCCCCTCCTAAGGATTAGGATTAAAGCGGAAGCACCCTTGGTCTCCTGGGTTACGGAGACCAAGGGTCTCCATAACCCTTGGTTATTTGTGCGACTACAGAGCTGTGTGTCAGAACAGGCAGTGAGCAACACAGGGGCCCCCCAGGGAACGGTCCTGTCCCCCTTCCTGTTCACCCTCTACACCTCAACATAGACCTGGAACTGTTGGGGTGTTAGGACGTAGTTTAACAATTACGCATCCATCCGTGATTAACTCTGGTCTGTAATCACTCATTCACTCAGGACTTATTTATTCATTCAGGTCTGTATATACATATTCATGTACAGTTGTTATATCATATCACATGCAATATTGTAAGTCATTCTTGGACTGAACTTACGTAGTCATTCACTCAGGAATGCATATTAGTATCCTGTCAGTTGTATCTTTTTTGATTGCTTTTAGTATATCGAATGTGCAATACGTGCATTTATCTGCAATTAAACCCTGCACTAAGGACTGTATTTTAAGGGAATTACTATTATTACCCTGAATTATATCATACACACATTTAGCTATTTAAGTATCTCTTCCTGTCATTTACCAGTACAGTTAATGTAACCATGCAAATATTCACTTACCTGTACATTTAACTGTACATTTACCTGCACAGTTAATTTAACCATGCAAATATTAATTAACTTACCTATTCATTTAACCAGACTGTATATTAAGTAAACTATTATTACCCTCACTTATATCATACGCACATTTAGCTATTTAAGTATTTCTCTGCCATCGACCTGTATAGTATAGCTAAACATGCAAATATTCCTTATTTATCTATACCAACTTGCAATATTTTTATACATTTTTTATACTTTTTCATACTGCCGCAGGTATCATGTATCGTGTATCTGTCTTTTGTGTATTTTCGTTCTGGCATTTTGCACCTGCCCTGTGTTTTTTTGTAGCTGCTTGACGAAGAAGCAAACTGTCTGTCTGTCTGTCCGTCCGTCCGTCCGTCCGTCCGTCCAGTCCATCCAACCAGCTAGCTAGCTAACTACAACATCCAAAAGTGGATAATGAAACAACATTTCTAACATAAAGAATGTGGGAAATGGTCGGTGGGAGGAGAACAATGTGATTTTAGCATTCTAGATGAGTTGATTGTTTTCCATATTCACTTACTCTCAGTGGCCACACCCAGGTGAGCACAAACATGAGGAAACACTCCCTTTTCCACCCAAGTATAATACCCCCCCGAAATAGTTAAACTCTGAAACTATAGATCACTACAGAAGAAGTGATAAATCCTAGGCCGTAGCCTTTATCAGTCTGCAGCTGAAAATGTGCGTAGTCCAGGACGAGAATATCGACAACCGCCACTAACCACCACTACGACCAGAAACTCTACCAAGGACATGGTGATCTCTGTTTGGCAAACCAGTCTTACACCATCAACTCAACCATTGAAGACAGCTACACGTAAATACGTATTGCATTTCTAATCTGAATGAGCGGTTAGTAGGATGCTAAGTACTTGTATTTCCGTGAGCGTAGCTTACCAATAGAGGGATTCCTTTGTCTCCCCCCCGAATCCATCATGTTATAACCAAACTGTCCTGTTTTGTTAGTCCTCTAGAGACTGTATTTACTGTATAATGTTAGTGTGTTTATGTATTCTGTAATTTTTTCATTACTTAAAATCATTGAGCCATTTTGTGTATTGCTGATTCATCAATAAAGTTAGGGTTTGTGTAGACTACAAGAAATGACGACGTTCAAAATGAGACTGAAGAGTTAATAATCCATTAATAAGTGACTGTTATCTATGATATGAAAATATCTTATGAGAGTTTAATTTCGGGAGATAGTAACTCTTTAAACAACATTTCTTGTGGTGCCCCAGCTTACTGATGAGTTAATTGCTACATGATTAATTTAATAGCGTAATCGATTAAACATAGTTAATTGTTCTTATAAAATAACAGTTGTCACATTAATGAGTTTTAATGAAGTTTGCAACTAGGTTTCATAGTTAACGTTGCCTCGCATCCAGTGGCTGCATCCTTGACAACAGCAACAATGCATGTCATGTGTTTCTGTATCTGTCTGTCCACACAGACTCTGCCGTGGAAACACCACAGAGAGATCACAGTGACCCCACTTTCGTCAGGCTCAGGAACACTTCAACAGGTAGCTAGCTAACGTTACTAGCTAGCGACATTAGCAATCTATGAAGCAAAACTATGAACGTCAAAGCATTGAAATAATAATAAGCCACTTCTCCACAGTGGTATCTATCTATGGAAAGTATATATATTTTTCTTTTAGATGCAATATCTCTGTACCTGTTGGGCAGTGGTAATGTGCAGGTATATGAGGTCAAAGCCTTCAATGAAGACTTCCACTCCAAGTAAAACTCAACTCCAAGGTGTACTTCACATCAACAGAGTTGAGTGGAGATGAGAGTGGGCAGAGTTTACCTCCGAATTCACAGAGTCGCTCTCAGTCGATATGAGGAAACAGTCAGTGGTTTTATTATTAAAAATTATGGATTTCAGCAAAAAAAGAAAGGTATGCAGCTACAGAGGACAAACATAGCTACACAGTAAGGGTTTAAGAATGCAAGTTTTTACAAGTATGGACCTTCAGCGACTCAATGTAGTTGGAGATACAGTCCACATACTCGTCTCCACTCCGTTGACGTCATCAACATACTTGGCTAATGATAGGCAAGCTTAATGGGTTTAGTACAAGGTAGATTGTGGTGTTGAAGATCCAAATGTTTTTATTTGAACAGATGGGAGACTTCTGTATGTCACTCCAATGGATCCCTTCTACCTTCTGTTGTCATACTTGATCAAAGCAGGTAAAGAGGTAAGCCCCATATGCCCATATGTATTTTTGAAATTAATTAAATTCTGATTATTGCATATTTATCTTTCCCCTTTCGAGATCTCGTCTTCGTCAGTCTTTCTCCCTTTGTGATGTCATCCATCTATCTATTTCTTCCTGTGTGACATCACCTGTCCTTCTCTCTTTGTGATGTCACCTCTGTCATATGTGATTCCATCTCTCTCCAGTCATTGTGTTGTCATTTCATTCTGTTCTAGCCTAGAACTAACACACCTTATTCATCTAACCATCAAACCCTTGATTACTTGAATCAGGTGTTCTGCCACCCTGTGGGTTCCTGCGGAGTTGAGAATGGCTGCTGTCCAGTAGATTTAACAGTGTAAACAGTGTGAAGTGTACCTGCTATTCCAGGCTGAGAGGACAGTTTTGGCCCTCGGAAAGACTAACATCTCAGTGGGAGAAGGGGTGAAGTCCATGGCGTACGTCAGAGTCAAGAAGGAGTCAGAGACCCAGGAAGGTGAGTCACTCTCAAGGCCTGGTCCAATACTGCAGACCTGTGCCATGTTCTCCCTGACCTGCATACATCAAATTAACCAGAGGATGGCACTAAACCTATTGTAGAGATCAGGCACTTTCCACACCAGACATTGCCTAAAGAGCCTTACATTTCCGGTTTCACATGAATTGTATATTTAAAACTGAGATTGTCAACCCAGTTTTCTGTGATATCAATAGGATGGATGTCATTCCATAATGAAGTGTATAAAGTGATACTGTGGTATTAACCCTCTTATGCCCTCTCTTCATTGTAACACAGAGCACAATCCAAAATTAAAAGGCACAATCTAAAATGTCATTTTCATGTAGCTTTATTGTAACTGTCACTGAGTAATTTTGAATTAAATGTTAACCACCCCCAAAACTGAAGATGAGTGTACAGTTTTGGAGACAGTAACCCCAGAATTCAAATAACTTGTTGGCAGATAGATTTTCCAAGACACCCCCCCACAGTTTACAAACAATTGCAAGGCACAGGTCAGCCCTTTTGACTGGAAATGTACTGGTAATGAAAGTGACAGATTGTGCCGTTAAGACAGTGATACTATTGAAGGTAATGCATTAAGCAGCATTGTTAGTCTGTAACAGTCTGATAGTCAGTCATCTTTCACCTTCCTCCTGACAGGTTGCCTGAGCTCTCAAGCCTTAAGGTGACTTAAGGTGGAGCATCATTCAAAGATATTTTATCCAGCTTCTCTTTGTAGGCTATTTGTGTCATCACACTGTGTAGTTAGGCCTACAGTATTACTGACATATTTGTTCCTAGTTTTCTATTTATTTGGGGACATTTGTTATTTTTCTGCATGTGTTAGGAACCAAAGCGGGATATACATACAGTGGGGAGAACAAGTATTTGATACACTGCCGATTTTGCAGGTTTTCCCACTTACAAAGCATGTAGAAGTCTGTAATTTTTATCATAGGTACTCTGTGAGTGACGGAATCTAAAAGAAAGATCCAGAAAATCACATTGTATGATTTGTAATTAATTAATTTACATTTTATTGCATGACATAAGTATTTGATACATCAGAAAAGCAGAACTTAATATTTGGTACAGAAACCTTTTTTTGCAATTACAGAGATCATACGTTTCCTGTAGTTCTTGACCAGGTTTGCACACACTGCAGCAGGGATTTTGGCCCACTCCTCCATACAGATCCTTCAGGTTTCGGGGCCGTCGCTGGGCAATACGGACTTTCAGCTCCCTCCAAAGATTTTCTATTGGGTTCAGGTCTGGAGACTGGCTAGGCCACTCCAGGACCTTGAGATGCTTCTTACGGAGCCACTCCTTAGTTGCCCTGGCTGTGTGTTTCGGTCGTTGTCATGCTGGAAGACCCAGCCACGCCCCATCTTCAATGCTCTTACTGAGGGAAGGAGGTTGTTGGCCAAGATCTCGCGATACATGGCCCCATCCATCCTCCCCTCAATACGGTGCAGTCGTCCTGTCCCCTTTGCAGAAAAGCATCCCCAAAGAATGATGTTTCCACCTCCATGCTTCACGGTTGGGATGGTGTTCTTGGGGTTGTACTCATCCTTCTTCTTCCTCCAAACACAGTGAGTGGAGTTTAGACCAAAAAGCTCTATTTTTGTCTAGTCGGACCATATGACCTTCTCCCATTCCTCCTCTGGATCATCCAGATGGTCATTGGCAAACTTCAGACGGGCCTGGACATGCGCTGGCTTGAGCAGGGGGACCTTGCGTGTTCTGCAGGATTTTAATCCATGACGGCGTAGTGTGTTACTAATGGTTTTCTTTGAGAATGTGGTCCCAGCTCTCTTCAGGTCATTGACCAGGTCCTGCCGTGTAGTTCTGGGCTGATCCCTCACCTTCCTCATGATCATTGATGCCCCACGAGGTGAGATCTTGCATGGTGCCCCAGCCCGAGGGAGATTGACCGTCATCTTGAACTTCTTCCATTTTCTAATAATTGCGCCAACAGTTGTTGCCTTCTCACCAAGCTGCTTGCCTATTGTCCTGTAGCCCATCCCAGCCTTGTGCAGGTCTACAATTTTATCCCTGATGTCCTTACACAGCTCTCTGGTCTTGGCCATTGTGGAGAGGTTGGAGTCTGTTTGATTGAGTGTGTGGACAGGTGTCTTTTATACAGGTAACGAGTTCAAACAGGTGCAGTTAATACAGGTAATGAGTGGAGAACAGGAGGGCTTCTTAAAGAAAAACTAACAGGTCTGTGAGAGCCGGAATTCTTACTGGTTGGTAGGTGATCAAATACTTATGTCATGCAATAAAATACAAATTAATTATTAAAAAATCATACAATGTGATTTTCTGGATTTTAGATTCCGTCTCTCACAGTTGAAGTGTTCCTATGATACAAATTACAGACCTCTACATGCTTTGTAAGTAGGAAAACCTGTAAAATCGGCAGTGTATCAAATACTTGTTCTCCCCACTGTATAATTAGCTTACTTTTATCTATTGTAGGGTCTGGTTTTTCCACTGTGGTGTTCTCTTGAGATTCACCAGATTGTTACAGTGTACCGGTAGAATAGTGTGTTCTTATGCCTATTGTTGGTGGATGCGGTTGGTCGGTTTGTGGTACTCACGGTATCGCCACGGTAACTAAGTTGTGTGTCTGTGGCGTGATTGGTGGTTGGTGTTTAGAGTGATGGAAAGCAGGTCTAACTCTATACATCCCATGCTCATTCAACAGAAGTGAAAACTGTCTGACAAACCGGTGGAGGCAGGAGAGGACTACACGATTTCGCCAGCAAAGTAAGTGAGATTAGGGTCAGTCTGCATGAATGGACCCAGGGGAGAAATATAGAAGGGGGGGTGGGGCAAATCCTTCCTGAAGTGTACGTTAGTGCAGTTTAAAGCAATGCAATGTAGACACCTTCAAATCCAGACGAAGGTCGAAGTTACCTTGTGTATTCTGTCTGGAAGTGAGAGTCATGATGATTTAAATTAGGTTTCAGCCGTCTTCACTCAAGGCTGATGAGCGATACTATTGAATATATATTTTCTTCTCCTCCAGCCGCCCAAAAAGATGAGTGCAGCACAGAAGACCCTGGCCAAGGTGGACAAAACAGGCATGAAAAGCATGTTTGCCTTCTTCAGCTCCAAGGGCAAAGCAGAGAAAACCGGAATATTAGGATGACGCATCAGAATTTGTATGTGTATGTTGGTGTGCGTGGATACACTCAGTTTACAAAACATTAGTAAACACCTGCTCTTTCCATGACATAGACAGGGGGTGCAACTCAATATTAGGAAGGTATTCCTAATGTTCTGTACACTCAGTGTACAGTGTGTGTTTGTGCACTTTTAGTAATAAAGAAAAGAAAACATTTTTTTTTTTTGGGGTGTAGGAAACTAATCTGTAGCAAGTTGATTTGAACTTGCCTTGAGAAATGGGGTTGAATCACACTGGTTGTGAGAATAATAGGATAAACATAAGAGGAATAATAGTTTGGGGGAGTATATGAAGGATGGTAAAACTCTGTGTGTACACTCTTTTCCCTACTGTGCTTTCATATTATTGTGTAGATAACCAGCATGAGTTCAACCTGTGATCTCCTGTTGCAAAGTACCACTTATTCAACAAACACACCAAGGCCCACTTGAAGTCATAGAAAAAGTGATTTTGCGATTGTGACCCATTTTAATGTACAGAAATATAGACTTAAGAGGATAAATCATATTGTAACAGTACAATGGTAGCCTACTACAGTATAAAACTAAATAAGTGCCATTTTCAAAACCTTGGCTAATATTTAGGAATCATTTTAATCATTCAGTCTATGAGGCACATAGTGAAAATCTTTCATTTCATACAGTGATGTTGATCGCCTTGAGAGACTGATGTGACAGATAAACCTGGATAAAATAAGCCTAGTCTAAATGTGTATTAAAAATACTTGGAATAGAAAATGGACCGTTGCATTGTTCAGTTGAAAGACTTGACTGATTGTGATGTCAGTTGAGTCATGTGGAGTAGGTGGTCTGTTTAGTAACAGTAACTAAGTAATGAGAGTGTTTGTTGGGAATTACTCTGTCCAAGTTACACACGGTCCTTTGTGGATCGGGTTACAGTCCCATCAGTCCCATGGGCCGCAGCAGACTTGATAATTTATCAGGCAGCCAGGGCCAGGATTAGAACCCCAACAGGTGCGCATCAGGAAAGGTGCCTCTGGCAAACACTTTTCTGGTGGCATAGCGAACAATGTCCCCTGCCTGTCCACACGAACACAATGCCATCATTGCCTGACACTTTCTATTCCCCTATCCCCCATTCTCTCTGTTTTCACTTCCTCTAGGCCTACTTCTCTCTCTCACTTCCTATGTTACTATCTATGGTTATTTTTGTGGTTTCCCTGCCAATTCCTCGCCAGCTGCGTGAATGCATGTTGCGGGACCTCGCCAAGTCGACTCGTACTTGTTATAAAACTCAGGACAAACAAGTTCCTACTACTCCTTCTTTTTGAGTTTTGGCTTGAAGCGCAGTGTCTGGAAGGCGCTCTCCACAACTTTGGGCAAGTGGATGGGGTTCCTCTGTAGGTGTCGTCGGCTGCTCGTCGTCCCATTGCCGCTGTTCTTCTTCTTGGGCGTGCTGCTCCTTTCGCTGGCTGGGGCTGGTTTCTTCAGCTTGGATTCATCTGTGGGACACCGTGGGACCCGCATGACCCAGTTGGAGTGGAGGTTGTGCTCACTGGTGCTGGTAGCCACTGATGGAGAAAGAGAGATGGGTTCACGTCAGTTCTCAAAATGCCCATCCAAATTCTACATGGGGAGAGAAAAAAACACTAAAGGGTAGTTTGTGATCAATTACAGCCTGTTTATTGCACCCGTTACATGAATGGTTAAGCTAGACTCTTTCATCAATGTTCCTAATCCTGACAGTGATTCTGAATGCAGGTTGTGTGTGAATAAACAGTCCAACTGTTAGGCTGTCCTAACTCTGTCTGGATTCAATAGGAATTACATATGACTTTGCAAGCAAGCACATTGTGATTTGTAAACCAGTAGGTTCTTAACAACACTGTGTCAGGGGATAAAACATGGCCATCAAAGTAAGGCCTTATGATATATGTAAGGTATTGTCATTCACAGTTTAATTAAATTAGTTATTTTTTTGGGCCACCCGTGAGTGGAAGTGTTGTACCAGTAAAATTGGTCTATGGTTATGTTAGTTAAAGTTTGAGCATGTCGGCTGCCACTTCTGAAGTCTTTATAAATGCTTACATAAGTGTATATGGCATTAAAGACAAATATTATTGTAATGTCCTTACACAGAGAAAGTCAATTCTCAATCCTCTCAAAACATTTTTTTGGCCTAAAATGATTATTTGATTATATGTTTGTTCTATGGAGGGGTGATGCAAAACAGCGCCAGGCATTCCATGCTCTTGTTCTCACAACCTGATATATACTATGCAATCTGACACACATTAACCAATGATATCAAGCCACACCTGTGTATGTGTTCTTGTTGCTTTGACACTACACTGAAGACAGCTTGTCTGTCAAAACATTGGTTATTAGTGTCAGGTTCTGACGGTGGACAGGACTCCAACCCTTGCAACGTGACAATTAGGTTATTCAATTACTGCATCTGAGCTCCTAGAGTGTGCGGCTCTCCTTTTCTTTTTCAAATGTCCTTAACCCAACACTGACTGATGTTATGGTTAAAGGTCATGAAAAGTCAGAATCATGTTTTTCATGAAATTGGATGATATTTGGATGAAACCAGATGAAATAATGAAAAATGAATGTTGCGTCGACATTGATTAAGTTTGAGCATAAGGTTACTGATCCCTTCCCGCATGTCAATCACTTGGATTGAGGAGGCAGGATTATTAAGAGGATAGGGTGACATCCCCCTAACTCTATTGTTCTCCAATTGTTGTACCTAATTGAAATAAGTACCGTCTTGGTTTATATAGCTACTCTACTGGTGCCACAATTTGACTGTAGGGTGTCAGCCAATATAATTAAAAGTTTACACTATTCATCTATGGCAAAGATACTTATATGTTTCCCCTTTCATCTGTGTCTGGTGTTTGCTAGTTACTGGTTAGATAGGTCTTCAGCCAGTATGGAACAAATGGGGGAAAGGGTCGTTCAAAACGCTGACGCAGTTGTCATGTCAACACATCTGTCGGTGCTGCTGTAAACAGCATCACAAGAGCCATGTCAGACGGGTGATGTATAATTGACATCATTGATGCAATTTCAATGTTGTTTAAGTTGTTTTGTGTATCACCATATTTTCTTGAAATTAGTTAACTGCTCACTGCATCCAAGTTTCTTGACATAGTCCTTTCAAAGAGCAGTCAGTCAAGGTGACCTCATGAATATAAGCTCCCTCCCCACACAGCCTGTCTTTTCAAACTTCCTGGTAGTTAGCCATGAGAGAAAGATGACTTTTTCTCAGATTTTGAGAATTTCTATCACCCAAAAATATTCTGGGTGATATTTTATAGCTAGGTTCTCATCCAATTGGCAACAGATTTTCATGCAATTATTCAAAAATCCGCATTTTCCCACCAGAGATGGGTTTCCATCAAATTTACTTGTTGCAGATAAAAGGCTGTGCTTGATGACGTGTGCACATAAAAATACAGTTTTTGGTTAAATTCACATGTACACGTTAAAAGTTAAATACAAGTTAAATGGTTTTCCATTGCATTTTCAACAATGTGCGTTTTATAGTGAGTGTGCCCACTCTGGTATTGACACGTGCAATTTCACCGGCTACAGTGCACATATGGCCTACATGATGAGATTATTATGGACAAAAGAGCAAGATTATTTTTATTTGTCAAAAGGCAGCCAAGCATTGATGATAATGTCACCAGAATAAGACCCTCAATATTTATTAGAAAAGGAGCATCAAGCTCATCACCTTTCACCACCCTGTGATGTTCATCATAACTTGTTTTATCTGTAGCCTAATGAAGGGAAAGGGAAGTTTACTTCGATATGATGGTTATTGTGGTGTTATTTGCATATTGCATCCTGATTGGCCATATGCTAATGAGGGCCTGTGAGAATGTAGGGGTTCAGGAGGAAAGCATCTCTCTCTCTCATGTGGCTTGTAATGTGAAGCAACGTCAAGTTAGCAATAAATGTGCCTTCATAACGATACACCATTGGTAGTTACTTTACTCACATACAGACAAGTTTGATTACACAACAGTTATTACAGTATATCAATATTTGAGCATACACGTGTTTCCACCAACATTTCTTGCATAAATCATTTTACAGACTCCAAAAGATCCCACCTTGTCTCGCGTATTTAGTTTTTTAGACATTTTGAAAGTTTACAGAAAATATTTCTGTTTCCATCAGAACAGTCATGACATTTTTTTTATCTGACATGTACTTTACTTGCATAAAAATGTTGGATGGTTACTCAAAAGGCTATTTTACATTGGAATGAGAATTACCATTCTGGACCTTTAACACTCAAAAGTGTGGACCTATATAGACACTAGCCCAGTTTTACATTTAACACTGTCAGTGTTGATTTAACACTGGCGAATTTGCTGTATATCTCTAGATCAGCACCAGGTATCTATCCACTGCCTCTATATCAGCACCACTGTTAAGGCAACTTGATCCTACTTCTAACCAAAACACAACTCACCAATGAAGTCAACGTCAGCATGCCCATCGTCTACATGGGGCTTGTGCATGGGCTCAGGGTCACAGCTCGCAATGACAGCGTCAAAGAAGTCCAAAGTGTCCTCCTCATTGGGGATTGGAGGGGCAGATGGTTTGGGCCTCATGATCTTTCCCAAAAAACACAAAACAAACATAAGAGAGAATATGATTGTCTATTGATTTCTTAAGTAGAAGGCATTCAGTGGTTCAATCATTTCATTTACGACACAGATGAGGTCATAGCCATTAAGTGTTTCACAAAGCCTTTCTACCTGCGCGTCCTTGGAGGTGGGTGGTGGAGGCGCCTTCTTTTTGGGGGAGATTGTGGCCTTCGTCTCGTTGCTTTTGAAGTTGTTAAAGCTCCTCGTGTACTGCCTTCTCAAAGCCACCAGCTCTTCCAAATACTCCAGGCAGTTCTGGTTCTGATAGTAGAGCCATATCCGGTCCTCCTGCCTCTGGTAATAATACAAGGTGGTGGTGGACTCGACGTTGACAGAGCTTTTGCTCCGATTCAGTGTGGAGTTGACAGATGACTGTTTCCTCTGGCCCACCACGAGCATGGAGGTGCTACGCACCAGTTTGACGGTGCACGCGCTGTGGTAGTCCTGTTCGGACCGCGGACTGCCATCATCAGCCCTGCGACCATGGTTGGGACGGAGCGCGTTGTTGATCTTCCTAAACATCCCTCCTGTGCGTGGAGAAACTCACAGTTATAAAATATAATGTCAAATCAACCGAGGTGCCCAAATGACAGTGACACATCCATCCATAACCGTTTCCAAATAGCATTCCTCATAAATCAGTTAGAAACAAGCGCACGGCGCGTTAAAAAAAAAGACGGTATTACATTGTCCATGGGGCTGAAACTGCCGGTGAGTGTGGTTGGCGGAGAAGATCACTTCAAGGACTCCTCTCACTTAAAAAAAGAACTTTGGTGTTATGGGGGGGTTGTGCTATGGCAACGGGCCTCGAAATTCAACCCGCTCCAGTGTCATTACTATTGAACAGCAGTCCGTGTCAAATGTCCTTATGGGCACCTCAAGCTCCCAGTGTCACCAAAACGCACACGCTGTAGTCTCTCTGTACAGTGGGCTATACACAGCAAATCGGCCAGTGTTACCTAGTGTCAACACATCCGTCAATGCTGCTGTGAACCACAGTACAAAAGACAAGCCAAACGGGAGAAACAATTGACACCATTAATGCAATTTCAATGTTGTTTGAGTTGCTTTGTGTATCAGCAAATTAACTTGAGAGGATTTTACTGCAACACTGCTCACTGCATCCAAGTTTCTTGACATAGGTGCTTCAAAGAGCTGTCAGTCAAGGCGAGCTCATGAATATAAGCTCCCTGCCCACTCAGCCGGCCATGAGGGAAATATATATATTTTTTAAATCCCCTCCAAATAAATAATTAAGGTGACTGCGGTGTCATGTTTCAGGTCCTGTGAACGCCATTGTTACGCTGGTTCTCTGCTGGCCAACAGACGTAAGGCGAGGATCTGCAATCTGCAGTGACTCATCTAGTGACTAAGGAGCCCCCCCATCCTCTTATTGACTTCACATCCTACCTCTTTGATTACTTAAATCAAAGACAGCATGTTACATAAGTATTCAGATCCTTAGCTATGCGACTGTAAACTGAGCTGAGGTGCATCCTGTTTCCATTGATCTTCCTTGAGATGTTTCTACAACTTGATTGGAGTCCACCTGTGGTAAATTCAATTGAATGGACATGATTTGGAAAGGCACACACCTGTCTATATATATACGGTCCCACAGTTGACAGTGCGTGTCAGAGCAAAATACTAGCCATGAGGTCGAAGGAATTGTCCGTAGAGCTCCGAGCAGGGGCGCCGCCAGGGATTTTGGGCCCCATGAAAATATATATTTTTAGGGCCCCTGTCAGTCACAGGCCCTTATAATTGTCCTAACTTTCCCCCCCCATATGGCGCCCCTGGCTCGGAGACAGGATTATTTCGAGGCACAGATCAGGCGCAGATGAGAGCGCCAGCCCGCTTGGAGTTTATTTTAGAATAAGGCTATAACATAACAAAATGTGGAAAAAGTCAAGGGGTCTGAATACTTTCTGAATGCACTGTATAAGCCCCTAACTATCATATACCGATGCAGGTTGTAGCTTAGCCTGAGGCCCATAGCTCTTGAAGTTCCTATAGATCTCAGGAATACAGGTGAATTATCATAATTGGTAAAGAACCTCTACTATGCAAATCTTTCCATGACCTTAATAGAACTATACAGTATGTAGATTGTAGACTGAGGGATTCCCCAACTCATTAATTTGTTCCCTTATCAGATAGGGTCAACTCACCATGGCACCTATGGTTACACAATGTGACAGAGCGGACCTGACTGACTATGCAGGGTCTGGTTTCCAGCATAACACTGAGCTGCCCAGAGTCTTGGGTTTCAAACAGGAAATTAAGAGTTGTGGTTGCATGACCCCAGGCATGACCCCCTTTGTCACCCCATACAGGTTTGTAAACACACACACACACACACACACACACACACACACACACACACACACACACACACACACACACACACACACACACACACACACACACACACACACACACACACACACACACTTTCTGTCAGTTCGAGACATAAGGTGAAAGAGAGAGTCCAATTTCTATTTGCTTGGCTTAAATCAGTTTTTTTCCTTCCTCTTTTAAACCCCTCACCTGTTTTTTTCAGTGGAAAACAAAACTGTGTTGTTTCATGTTCACAGATGCTATGATGGAGGACATTGAAGACAGCCCTCTCACTTCCTCTTGGCCTTGTATAAAGCTTAAAGCAATGCTACCTACACTTGTCACAACCACTCACTCACACTGCTCTATAGTACAGCAGTGGCTTGGTACAATAGACCTGGAGACAATGGAGACATTGACATGAATACAGTGAGGAGAGGAGCACACATCCAACTCAGAGCAACAGGTGTTGGACTGCATCACTTGAAGAGTGTTGCATCATTTGACGTGTTGCATCGTTTTAATTTGAAGGTAAGGGTTTCACTGCTGAATTATTATGATTTAAGAGTTAAAACAACTGCATATTACTGCCCAGAGTTGGTTCTTAAATGTCTGAATACATTATAAAATATAAAAAAATATATTCAAAAGGGCTTCAAAGACATTATCCACAAGCTACTGTAAACTGACCAAATACACTTTATCCACAAGCTGCTGTAAACTTACCAAATACACTTTATCCACAAGCTACTGTAAACTGATCAAATACACTTGATCCACAAGCTGCTGTAAACTGACCAAAGACACTTTATCCACAAGCTGCTGTAAACTGACCAAACGGCTGTATACGTGTGTTCCTTTCCAGCCATGCTGTGTGAGAGCATACTATGGAGCATGACCTACTGTAGTGACCAGGAGAGACTGGACCCTCTCCCCCCTGTGATAGAGCCCCCCAAGAATAGTGTGAGGGCTGACTCACAGCCGGTTAAAGCCACCCTGCTCTCCACAATCGAGGCCTCTCCAGGCCAGCCAAGCAGAAAGGGCCACTCCATCCTGCCTAGAGTGCCCCAAAACCAGAGGCCCTCCCGGGTGAGTGCCCAAATCCAGCCCCAGGCTTCTTCTCCACCGCAGGCCCTGCATTCCCAGAGGCCCCATCCTGGCAGACACATCTCCCCAGAGATGGAGATCCCTGGGCAGGCTCGTTCTGGTGCCGACGTCCCCTTCCTGGTGCCCTCCTCCTGCCAGAGCATCTGTCAGAACTACAGCGACCTCCACATCGGTGGGGACCAGGTGCTGCCTCTCTCTGACCACGATGGGGAGCTCCTGCCCTGCAGCGACACCCAGGCTGACGGCCCCTTCCTCTACTCCTGTGACATCCTCCCAGCCGCAGATGACTCTTCCCCAGATCGGCCCTCTGAAGACAGGCCACTGCGTCCTCTCCAGGGGGGCTCAGGCTTGGGATCCTCCCGCTGGAGGGCAGGGAGTGGCCGCGACCGGAGCTTCCTCCTCCAGGGGTGCGAGGGGCCCCTCTCCAACTCGCTGCTCAACCGCTACCTGGAGCACAAGCTACTGGACTTGTACCAGCAGTACATGCTGGAGAGCATGGCCCGGGAAGGGGGTTGTACTGAGGGTTTTCCCAGCCATCTGCTGGCCTCAGAGCTGCTTCTGACCAACCTGGATCAGATCACCTTGCAGCTGAGCCGTGAGGGCCACCTGGAAGCGGGCCAGGCCAAAGACATGGTGCTCAGCTGCCTGCTGAGGGTGGCCAGCAGCCTGCAGTCCAGTGAGATCAGTACTCCCATGCTCCAGATCTCCACTGACCTGCAGCTCCCCACTGCTACTGCTGCTACTGTTGCTGCTGTTACTACTGCTGCTACTGTTACTACTGCTGCTACTGTTGCTGCTGTTGTTACTACTGCTACTGTTGCTACTACTTCTACTTCTACTACTACTGCTGCTTCTACTGCTGGTGCTGCTTCTGGGGGCCCAGGAGCCCCTCAAGGAACACTCAACTTCACCACTGACCCCCAGTTAAAGACATCATTTGACCCCTGAAACAACCACACTCAGAAACCGCCTTGTTACTGAGGTCCAACCAACTTGACTCCTCCAGTACTAGACAGTTTCACTATCCCCCTAGTTTTAAAAACAGCCTCTGAGGAAAAAGTGTTGCTACTTTTCCTATTTTGGTATTACCTTCAGTCAGACTCTCAGTCTATCCTCTCTGTTCCCCTTTCAAACAGCTGCAGTGATATAATATAGAAATTCAGGTGGAAACTCTGTGGTCGAGAGTGAAGACATCTCTGCGGTTCTCATGTTTTCATGAAGAGAACATGACATTGTATCTATGACATTGTACATACATTGTATGTTTTTGTCTAGTTTTTTGTGTGTGTGAAAAATCAATAAACATGTTTATCACACAAATGTCAGTTACTCTGATATGCTACCAGTACAGTAGATCGTTCCCAATACATTATCAGAAAAGAAAAGTAAACTAAATGTGGTCCTGCGGTGAAACCTACCTATGTCCAGGTAGGTTTCACAACCATCTAGATACGTTCTAATGAATTTCAAGGTAGTTTTATGCGCTATAGGCATTAGCCGATTAGTGGTCATCTGTCTTTTTTCAAGCTACCACAAGAGGGGAGCCGAGAGTTTGCAGAACAAGCAGGAAGGCAGGCCTCTCCACCTCTCTCCCATTCCTCTTTTCTTTCTCTCTCTCTTTCTATGCTGTCCTAACCCTCTCCTTGAACCCATCCTAATGGGTTGTTATATTCCACTCCCTGTTGTCTACTGCCAATGATGTTATCATGACCAAGTCTTAAATCTACTATACTGAATCAGACACAGGCCACACAAAACTTTGTTTTGCGCGTGTGTATACAGTATGTGCATGTATGTGTGTGTGTTTAACTTTACATATGTGCATATGTGTGTGTGTGTGTGTGTATCTGTACATACGTATGTGTGTCTGTGTATATGTACAGTTGAAGTCGGAAGTCATTAAAACTCATTTTTCAACAACTCCACAGTTTTCGTGTTAACAAACTATAGTTTTGGCAAGTCGGTTAGGACATCTAATTTGTGCATGACACAAGTAATTCTTCCAAAGATTGTTTACAGACAGATTATTTCACTTACAATTCACTATATCAAAATTCCAGTGGGTCAGAAGTTTACATACACTAAGTTGACTGTGCCTTTAAACAGCTTGGAAAATTCCAGAAAATTATGCCATGGCTTTAGAAGCTTCTGATAGGCTAATTGACATAATTTGAGTCAATTGGAGGTGTACCTGTGGATGTATTTCAAGGCAAACCTTCAAACTCAGTGCCTCTTTGCTCGACATCATGGGAAAATCTAAAGAATAATAAAATAATTGTAGACCTCCACAAGTCTGGTTCATCCTTGGGAGCAATTTCCAAACGCCTGAAGGTACCACGTTCATCTGTACAAACAATAGTACGCAAGTATAAACACCATGGGAACATGCAGCCGTCATACCGCTCAGGAAGGAGACGCGTTCTGTCTCTTAGAGATTAACGTACTTTGTTTCGAAAAGTGCAAATCAATACCAGAACAACAGCAAAGGACCTTGTGAAGATGCTGGAGGAAATAGGTACAAAAGTATCTATATTCACAGTAAAAACAAAAATAGAACTGTTTGGCCATAATGACCATTGTTATGTTTGGAGGAAAAGGGGGAGGCTTGCAAGCCGAAGAACACCATCCCAACCGTGAAGCACGGGGGTGGCAGCATCATGTTGTGGGGGTGCTTTGCTGCAGGAGGGACTGGTGCACTTCACAAAATAGATGGCATCATGAGGAAGGAAAATTATGTGGATATATTGAAGCAATATCTCAAGATATCTGTCAGGAAGTTAAAGCTTGGTCGCAAATGGGTCTTCCAAATGGACAATGACCCCAAGCATACTTCCAAAGTTGTGGCAAAATGGCTTAAGGACAACAAAGTCAATGTATTGGAGTTGCCATCACAAAGCTCTGACTTCAATCCTATAGAACATTTGTGGGCAGAACTGAAAAAGCGTGTGCGAGCAAGGAGGCCTACAAATCTGACTCAGTTACACCAGTTCTGTCAGGAGGAATCGGCCAAAATTCACCCAACTTATTGTGGGAAGCTTGTGGAAGGCTACCCGAAACGTTTGACCCAAGTTAAACAACTTAAAGGCAATGCTACCAAATACTAATTGAGTGTATGTAAACTTCTGACCCACTGGGAATGTGATGAAAGAAAAAAGCTTAAATAAATCATTCTCTCTACTATTATTCTGACATTTCACATTCTTAAAATAAAGTGATGATCCTAACTGACCTAACACAGGGAATTTTTACTAGCATTAAATGTCAGGAATTGTGAAAAACTGAGTTTTAATGACTTCAACCGTAGTGTATGTAAACTTCCAACTTCAACTGTACATGTTTGTGTGAGTTTGTGCATGTGTGTGTATTTGTACCTGTGTGTGTGTGTCTATGCTTCTGCTTTCTCTACAAAGCCTGTAAAGATAAGAACCTCTGCTCACAGTGGTTTTATTTTAGGCACAGCTGCTGACACGTCCCACATGAACAAATCAAAAACAGAACCAGCTACGCTTGAACAACAGTGGAACTCAACTCCAACGCTACATGTTTTCTTTTCACATTTCCTTCGATTGGAAGGAAACGTGTGTGTGTTTAACTTTACATATGTGCATATGTGTGTGTGTGTATCTGTACATACGTATGTGTGTCTGTGTGAGTATATGTACAGTTGAAGTCGGAAGTTTACATACACTACGGTTGAAGTCATTAAAACTCATTTTTCAACAACTCCACAGTTTTCGTGTTAACAAACTATAGTTTTGGCAAGTCGGTTAGGACATCTACTTTGTGCCTGACACAAGTAATTCTTCCAAAGAGTGTTTACAGACAGATTATTTCACTTACAATTCACTATATCAAAATTCCAGTGGGTCAGAAGTTTACATACACTAAGTTGACTGTGCCTTTAAACAGCTTGGAAAATTCCAGAAAATTAGGCCATGGCTTTAGAAGCTTCTGATAGGCTAATTGACATAATTTGAGTCAATTGGAGGTGTACCTGTGGATGTATTTCAAGGCAAACCTTCAAACTCAGTGCCTCTTTGCTCAACATCATGGGGAAATCTAAAGAATAATAAAATAATTGTAGACCTCCACAAGTTAAACTGAGTTTAAATGTATTTGGCTAAGGTGTATGTAAACTTCCAACTTCAACTGTACATGTTTGTGTGAGTTTGTGCATGTGTGTGTATTTGTACCTGTGTGTGTGTGTCTATGCTTCTGCTTTCTCTACAAAGCCTGTAAAGATAAGAACCTCTGCTCACAGTGGTTTTATTTTAGGCACAGCTGCTGACACGTCCCACATGAACAAATCAAAAACAGAACCAGCTACGCTTGAACATCAGTGGAACTCAACTCCAACGCTACATGTTTTCTTTTCACATTTCCTTCGATTTGAAGGAAACGCTGCACAATTTTGTCTCAGCGCAGCAGTGGCCTTCTGAGCCAGTGTTTGATCAGCTTCGTTGTTTCCTGTCCAAACACACAGCAACTGGAGGGAACAGTGTTTACAGAGCGGAGCTCTGCAGTCAAGGCCTGTGTGAAGTCTCAAGGCTGTGGAGACACATGTTTAGTATTTCTGCTTTTATCTGGCTCCATCAGCCTAGGTATGAGTATAAACAACCTAGTCCTGTCAGACATCAACAAAAACACACATGTAAATATGATTCGCACACACACGCACGCACACACACACACACCACACTAGCAGTCCCCACAGCATTCTAACAGACTGTTTTCCAGAGACCTTGAGAGACAAAATGAAAAACGTTTTTTTAAAACTGAGGTTTGGGATAGTAGATGGCTGAAGGCAAGCCTTTAACACTCCAAGACCTAGTGAGCTTGTACATCAAACCCTACCACTTGTAGGCTTGTTTTTCTAGAGAGACAAACAAACCTATATATTTTAGCAATGTCTTTACCTGACCAGGTAACAACCAAAATATGATGTTCTTCCCAGGCATTGATGTCATAAATAAAACAGATTTACGTGGTTGTAATATGGTTAACTGACGCCTCTTAAACTAGATTTTGACTAGAAAAATACATCTCATTTCAAAATTTAGCAACCAATTGCGGTTTTCTGCTTGACTATCAGGCATCCATCAAATCTTTATTAATTTGTTTTAGGATCTAAACCAATGCAAATGTCAGGATGCTAAGTTTGATGAATAACCTCCATAGAGGAATATAGTATTTTATTCACTATATTTATCTCTGATCATTACTGTGTCAGGCTCTATATTTCTATGGTCAGAGTCTGGCAGATCTATTATTTCTACGTCTGTGTGGTGTTGTGTGTGGGATCCCTAATTAGAGGCAGCTGCTAGGCAAGGAGGAGGACGCGCCAGTACCACTCTCCATGTGGGATACACTGTGCCCTAAATATAAATGGGGGGCACAAAGTGTAGAAGAAGAGGAGTATTTGGAGAGACAATTTGGAGATGTTCTGGAGGAAATGTGGGAGATAGCGGAGGAAGTTGAAAGGGAAATGTCGGGATGGAATAATCCGTGTCCAGTCGCCTACTCCACTCCCGTGAAAGAGCAGTCCGCTTTACCGGTGCCCAGTCGGGGTCCGGCCGTCTGCTCTACTCCAGTGCCAGAGCAGTCCGCTCCACCGGTGCCCAGTCTGGGTCCGGCCGTCTGCTATACTCCAGTGCGCCTCTCCAGTCCGGTACGTCATGTGCCTGCTCCTCGCACTCGCCCTGAGGTGCGTGTCACCAGTCCGGTGCCATCAGTGCCGACTCCATGCACCAGGCCTCCAGTGCGCCTCTCCAGTCCGGTACGTCATGTGCCTGCTCCTCGCACTCGCCTTGAGGTGCGTGTCACCAGTCCGGTGCCATCAGTGCCGACTCCACGCATCAGGCTTCCAGTGCGCGTCTCCAGTCAGGTACGTCCTGTGCCTGTTCCCCGCACTAGCCCTGAGGTGCGTGTTATTAGTCCTGTGCCACATGTGCCGACTCCACGCACCAGGCTTCCAGTGCGCGTCTCCAGTCAGGTACGTCCTGTGCCTGTTCCCCGCACTAGCCCTGAGGTGCGTGTTATTAGTCCTGTGCCACATGTGCCGACTCCACGCACCAGGCTTCCAGTGCGCGTCTCTAGTCCGGTACGTCCCGTGCCGACTCCCCGCACTCGACCTCCAGTGCGTGTGCCCAGCCAGGTTCCTCCAGTTCTGGCTCCACGCACCAGGCCTCCAGTGCGCCTCTCCAGTCCGGTACGTCCCGTGCCGACTTCCCGCACTCGACCTCCAGTGCGTGTGCCCAGCCAGGTTCCTCCAGTGCCGGCTCCACGCACCAGGCCTCCAGTGCGCCTCTCCAGTCCGGTACGTCCCGTACCGACTCCCCGCACTCGACCTCCAGTGCGTGTGCCCAGCCAGGTACCTCCAGTGCCGGCTCCACGCACCAGACCGTCGGTACGCCTCGACAGCCCGGAGCCTCCCGTGACGCTCGACAGCCCGGAGCCTCCCATGACGCTCGACAGCCCGGAGCCTCCCGTGACGCTCGACAGCCCGGAGCCTCCCGTGACGCTCGACAGCCCGGAGCCTCCCGTGATGATTGAAAGGCCGGAGTCGCCTGCCACACCGGTGCTCAGTCCTGGCCCGGTTATTTGCCCCGCTCCATGGCCTGAACTTTTTTCCCCACCATTGTTGTTTCCAGGACCGGTGGGTTGCCCCTTTATATGGCCAGAGTCGCCTGCCACACCGGTGCCCAGTCCTGGCCCGGTTATTTGCCCCGCTCCATGGCCTGAGCATTTTGCCCCACCATGGTCATTTCCAGGACTGGTGGGTTGCCCCTTGAAATGGCCTGAATCGCCAGCCACACCGGGCCCAGTAGAAATGAGGAGGAAGACATCCACTTCGCCGGGGCCGGAACCGCCACCGGCGATGGTTTATGTTTGATGTTTTTCCCTCCCTGACCCTTCCCTCATGTTTTTGTGTTTGTTTTTCTTGCGGCCGGGAGTCCGCGCCTTTGGGGGGGGGGTACTGTCAGGCTCTGGCCATAGAGAAGCTTTGCTTCTCTATATTTCTATGGTCAGAGTCTGGCAGATCTATTATTTCTACGTCTGTGTGGTGTGGTGTTGTGTGTGGGATCCCTAATTAGAGGCAGCTGCTAGGCATTACCTCTAATTAGGGATCTTACTTATATGTCTGTGTTCCACTCCGTTGGCGTGGTTCATTGTCGTATGTTGTATATTGTCCCGTGTCGTGCTACGTGTGTTTATTATTATCATTTGTTATATTTGTATAGTTCGCATCCTGTATAGTTTATTCATTAAATGACGATGTCGAACTATCGCTACGCTGCGCCTTGGTCTCTCTACACACCCGAACGTGACATACTGTGTGTTTGGCTCACAGAAAGCAGACAGTCTGATGTCCCATTGAACGAGAAGAAACCACAAAAGGAGAGCGGGGACTGAAAAGAAAAACGAAGGACAAGGTGAGGACAATTAAAAAAGAAAAAGCAACTTTTGCTCTGCCGAAGCAATGGAGCAGTGAAGCTATCAGTCGGGGCTGAATAGGAGCTCTGGAGTGTCTTTCAGGGGTTCATAAAGTAATTTCCGGGACACAAAGAGCTTTTAACACCGAGGCGAAAGAGGCAAGGACGCAGGATTTCAACACACACAAGGCCGCTGTGACTCTGTGACTGGCGCAGGCTTTGTGCCGTTCTCTGCTGTCACTTTTTTCCTTCAGAACGAAACCTTTAGAAAATGTTGTCTGGTTAATTGTCAGGATGATGTGTGTGTGTTTAGTCTGTATAATTAGAGAACCTGTATTGTGTCCCTGCTGAAATTGACCAGCAGACGCTGGTGACCAGCCTTCGTTGTGTTTTTTGCTGGTGACCAGCCTTCGTTGTGTTTTTTTGCTGGTGACCAGCCTTCGGTGTGTTTTTTGCTGGTGACCAGCCTTTGTTGTGTTCGTACTGAATTGTTGATGCTGGTTTCACTAGCGAAACCAGCATCAAGTCACATTGTGCTGGCTTGCAAAGGGATTTTGAAATCTTATTGGAATCCAGCGGGTATATCCAACAATAAGCAATCAGAATGATTGTGATGGTACTTCCATGTGGCCCGCTCACTCCCGGTGTAGGTTTAGATCTTTGGTCTTCCTCCGCACCTCTTCTGGGGTGGTGATGAATGGTTCCTGGTTCTGGTCTGGTTTTGGTTCTGTAAGAGGGATAGGTGTTGAGGGAGGAAAGGGATGGAGAGGGAATGGCCTGGGGGGTGGAGGGTATGGCCTGGGCTGGTGCTGGAGGAGGAGCAATGTGGCAGAAAGGCTGGATGCTGGAGGCTGGAGGCTGGAGGACAGAGGGAACAAACCTAACTTGCTAGCAACAGAAAGCATTCATATACTGGCAATCTCTGAAACTCACTTAGACAATTCCTTTGATGATATAGTGGTAGCAATATATGGTTATAACACCTAAAGAAGAAACAGGTATGCCAATGGAGTCATATTCCTGTAAAGTTCTGAGATGATCTCATATAAAATGCTGTGGAAGTAATATGGCTACTGGTCACCTAAAGCCTATTCTTGTCGGAGGTTGCTACAGTCCACCAAGTGCTAACAGTCAGTATCTGGGTAATATGTGGGAAATGTTTGATAAAGTATGTGATATCAACAGAGAGGTATATTTTCTGGGTGACCTAAATATTGACTGGCTTTCATCAAGCTGTCCACTCAAGAAAAAGCTTCAAACTGTAACCAGCGCCTGCAACCTGGTTAAGGTTATCAGTCAACCTACCAGGGTATTCACAAGCAGCACAGGAATTAAATCATATACTTGTATTGACAACATGTTTACTAATGCTGCAGAAATCTGCTCTAAAGAAGTATCCACACCCATCGGATGTAGTGATCATAATATAATAGCCATATCTATGAAAACCAAAGTTCCAAAGACTGGACCTAAAATAGTGTATAGGAGATCATACAAGAGGTTTTACAATGATTCCTATGTTGAAGATGTGAACAAATATTTGTTGGTCTTATGTGTGTAATGAGGTCCATCCTGACGCTGCTCTTGAAGTATTTATGAAATTGCTTATTCCAGTTACTAATAAGCATGCACCCATTTAAGAAAATGACTGTTAAATCCCTGTGGATTGATGAGGAATTGAACAAATGTATCCTTGAGAGGGATGAGGCAAAAGGAATGGCAAATAAGTCTGGCTGCACAGACGATTGGCAAACGTACTGTAAAATGAGAAGTCATGTGACTAAACTCAACAAAGAGCAGAATAAACTGTACTATGAAGCAAATATAAATGATATAAAGAATGATTGTAAAAGGCTTTGGAGCACTTTAAATGAAAATATGGGGAAAAAGGCAAACTCAGCTCCAGCTTTCATTGAATCAGATGGCTCAGTCATCACAAAACCCACTGATATTGCCAACTACTTTAATATTTTTTTAATTGTCAAGATTAGCTAACTTAGGCATGACATGACAACACAATTTTGAACCTACACATCCTTACATAACTGACCAAATTATGAAAGTGAGTGTGGAAGAGGTGAAAAAAGTATTGTCGTCCATCAATGGAAAGCCACTTGGGTCTGACAATTTGCATGGAAAATTACTGAGGAGGATAGCGGACTATATTGCCACTCCTATTTGCCATCTCTTCAATCTAAGCCTACAGGAAAGTGTGTGCCCTCAGGCCTGGAGGGAAGCAAAGGTCATTCTGCTACCCAAGAATAGCAAAGCACCCTTCACTGGCTCAAACAGCCGACTAATCAACCTGTTACCAACTCTTAGTCAACCTTTGGTGAAAATGGTGTTTGACCAGATGTTGCAGTTTCAGAAGGGTGGCAAGAAATAAGATGATCCTAAATATTCCAAAAACTAAAAGCAAAAACACAATGCCATTGTGGGACAAATCATTCACTAAACCCTAAACCTCAACTAAATATTGTAATGAATAATGTGTAAATAAAGCAAGTTGAGGAGACTAAACTGCTTGGTGGATTGTAAACTGTCATGGTCAAAACATATTGATGCAACGGTAGCTAAGATGGAGAGAGGTCTGTCCATAATAAAGCACTGCTCTGCTTTCTTGACATCACTATCAACAAAACAAGTACTACAGGCCTTAGTTTTGTCTCACCTGGACTACTATCCAGTCCTACCGTCAAGTGCCACAAAGAGGGAAATTATACTTGTCCCAGAACAGAGCAGCGCGGCAGGCCCTTAGATGTATACAGAGAGCCAGCATTGATAATATGCATGTCAATCTCTCCTGGCTGTCTGTTTATGTGACTAGCGCACAGCTCAGACACCCATACATACCCCACAAGACATTCCACCAGAGGTCTCTTCACAGTCCCCAACTCCAGAACAGAATACGGGAAACGCACAGTACTAAATAGAGCCATGACTACATCATACAACTCAGTCAATTAGTAAAATCTGATTTAAAAATAGATAAAACTACACCTTATGGAACAGCGAAGACTGTGAAGAGACACACACACACAGCCTTCGCAAACACATGCTGACACAAGGACCCTACACACACGTACATTTTAATATTGTTATTTTGCTGTATTACTGATTGTGTATTGTAGATATGTTATGGTAGAGTAGTGTGTAATAATGGGTTGTGTTATGTATTGTTTTATTGTATGTAATTGTGCCTTGGCAGCAGCTAATGGGGATCTGGAATAAAAACAGGGCCCAGACCCACCTGGCAGCAGAGCACTCACTCATTGCAGAAGTGGATGAGGGCCTCTAGCGGGTTGTTTGTGTTGTTGGGTGTTTCTTGGCTGTTCACAGGTCTTAGCGCCTTCCCACTGATTGCCTGGTTGTCCCTTGTACTGACTTGGTGATAGAATGGGAGGTGCTGGCTGTGTGAAGGTGGTTTGGAGGGTCCGGGGGTCTGGACTGAGAATGGCTGGCTTGCTGTTGTGTGGGATCAGGGGCAGGAAGGACTAAGGGGGGGTGGATCTGAGTCACTAATGAGCAACCCAGGTTTTCCCAATCTAGCGACTAGCGCGTTCACATAAAAGGGGCGGTGTTTGCACCATATGATCAATCGCAAACATGGACAAGTCTACCAAAGCCGCATATTTCACTCAAGAGGAGCCAACAATCATTTTGGAGAAATATGAAGAATATAAAAATATAATCCAGGCTAAAAGCAACACAGTTGCTGCTGCCAAAAGCATGAAGGAAAGCTGGCAAAAAATTGTTGACTGTGTAAATGAGTATGTTACAAGGCTTATCAATATCACTGCCCCATCATTAAGGCACAACTAGATTTGACTATAATTACGATTGTGTATTCCATTAAATTAATGTGTTGCTTAGATGAATTCTTATGGAATGTAAGACCATTTTATTCTTTCAGTTGCAACCCTGGCAGTGTTAAGCGGTCTTGGGAGCAAATAAATATAAAAACATAATTCAAACCGGTAAGTAGGCTTACTTGCAAATCGTTTAAGGTCAACAAGTACAAGGCTTTAGTGCTCGAGTCAGTCTCTGTTTTAGGATGATATTGGTATACAAAGGCCTATAGAACAATGAAATTGCTTGCAGCCAACAGAGAAAAAAAACGAAGCGAGGAAGACTTGAGGGGGCCCTCCTCCACAGGACTACACTCCTGCTGAGGAGCTGGCCCTCTCCAATAATCGGGGTCGCCCCTAGATGGAAGGGGTGGAAGTGGCAGCTGCCAAAAAAGCACATATGTACAGGGTATGTTTCAATTAATCAATGTAAAAATACTGGGTTGTTAAACAAATGTATATAATTATTGTGGGAGTAAATAGTAAAATGTATTTACTTTCTCTACAGTTAAAGGGGATACATTGATGTTGCTACCACCGCCCACTTACATTCCACTATCCTATACTGTACAGAGGTAACAGTGAAAGCAACCTGTCATATACACTGGCATGCCATCTGTGGTTGCTGATCATGAATTAAACAGATCATTTACTTCCATTGCTATGGTGTTCATTTAGCAGGAAGAGGAACATCTTCCTCCCCCTGAGCTTATGGCCTCCACTTCAAGGCCAAAACAATCACAAGTGGTAAACAATTAACCTTAATTCAAACAGGGTAGTCAAATTGACACTTGCATCTTTCTTCAAATGTGCCTTGTAAACGAACAATGTTGTTTATTTGTTTCAGGTTGGAGCAGACAATGTGAGGTCTCTTTACAAGAAGACGTTAGAACTAGAGATAGAGTACAAAACATGTTTTATTTAAAAAGCAAAGCTTGAGGTGGTGAAACTGGAATATGAAAAGAAGGTATTTCAGTAACTTATTTACAGGCATGGGTAAGAATGAAACTAAAATTTTAGAATGAAATTATTTTTTCTTTGTTCCTAGGAAAGGGAGAAGAAAAAATTATCCCCCCAAAAAATGGGGAAAAAATGCTTGTTTTTCTTTCTTCAAGCTAAAAATTGCTGTGTGATTGCCTCTCTCACAGCCCTGCCAATAGTGTAGTCTAGGGTGATGGGAGTCCACAACATCAGGGGGTTGTTGGCTGACAGGAGGGGCTTCCTTATTGATGCCACATTGTGAAGCACAACACATGCTGTCACTATTTGACAAGCCCGGTCTGGGGCCACTTTGAGGCCACGCAGACAACTGAAGTGGGCTTTCAGTATGCCAAAAGTCATTTCTATTCTGACCCATTTTGTGGCCCTGCGTTTGAGTCAGGATAGGGGGTCATTAAAAAGGGCTGGCATGCGTCCTTGTCCCCTAGCAGAAATCCACTGAAAAAGCCCTGAAGATAAAAAGGAATATTACCATGATAAGTATTACAAAATGCAATAAAAAAATGTAACGTATAGTTGCCATACCTTGCTCAAATCTGTGGCAGAGTGCAGACTCCCTAAAGATCCGGGAGTTATGGACTGACCCAGGCCACTTTGCCTCAGTGCTGGTGACCATACACTGATTGTGAAAAGTCATCTGCAAAAGCATTTGGGGTTAACCATACTTCCATAAGATAACAGCATTAAAGTAAGTGAAACATCAATGTGCATTTTGAAAGGTCTCCATGGTGGAGAGAAAGATAGTCCAACTGTGACACCTGTGCTGTGTGAATATTTCCATAAGTGCTAAAAAACGAATTACCTTTAATTGTCCAGCCTACTGCTTTTTCTGAAAACCCTTGGTGTCCATGCAGGCAATGTACCAGTATGACCAAACGATGATTATCCTTATTTTTCCTTTACCTGAACGTTGATGCTGTGGAATGACTTGCAATGAACAAAATCGCCTTCATTCTCACCCAGCGATGCTGTTATCGGAATATGGGTGCAATCTATGGCACCGATCACTCTGGAGTAATGCTGCATTTAATATACAACAGTAAACGTCACAGGGTCTACATTATTTATACATGAACTAGTCAACGTAAGTTATTGTCTACCAGTTATTTTATAAACGCCCTCTTTAATAGACTGCGTGGGCAAGTGGCCTGGGAACCCAACAAATGTATCAAGTAGCTCTGTTAGAGCAAGAACCGTGTATTAGCTTAGGTTCTCGCATTACCCACAGCATGCATAAAACTACCTGTAGCAACAAAACGCAACGCTATGCATACAGTTGTGTGGAACTGGAAGCGCACGACTTCGATGTGTCGCACTGGCAACACACGACTCAAGAAGCTGACAAAGATACATAATTCCTTCCGCTGAGAATCTACTGTATATCTTTCATAAAGATACTCATCAGAGAAAGCCAAACGGATTGTCGGTCTCTAAATAATCTTGCTTTTCTAAGAGACCCTCTCACTATCTGCGCACTGAGCTCCACGGGATCTTCTAAAAAATGGTGATGCCATTTTAAATCGAGAATTGATTGGTCAGCAGGTGGTGCTTTTATACGTGTTGATCTGTTATCTCAAATATAACCTGCTCCGGAGCAGGTTAGGTGTGCAGCATAAGTTACCCAGTAACAAGTGAACCACCATCGTGACACTGAAAACCCAGGGTTCAAGCTGAAGTTAGCTCGCAAACCCCAAATCCTGCTTCGTAGTATAGGCCTCTGGTCTGGTCCCTTGTTGGTCTGTTGTTTGTCTGGTCTTTTCGGTTTGTTATTTTTTGTCCAGTTCGGTTTGTCGTCTAAGGACTGGATTTGTGAGGTCTCTCTCGAAACCAGCTCCCCTTTGACCAGGTTTGCAGGCATTGCCCCCACCTACATTTTAAAATGCAGTGAAAGTAAGGTAAACAACAAGTAATTTTACAACAAAAACATCTTAATTCAACTATGAAAATACTGTATTTTTACTGCCACTCAGTAGCCAGTAACTTACTGCCAAATTACAGGTCATTCCATTAGCACATCTGGAGAACCCTATAAGTAACATTGGTTCTATCTTTGGTTTTTAACCCAGTATTTTTTAGGACAGAGGTAGGACAGGGGTTATGGAGGCAAAACCATAAACAACAACATACAGACATACGCGCACGCACGCACGCACACGCACGCACACACACACACACACACACATATATATACACACAGTCTTAGAGCAACACAAGAAAAGGAAGCATTTGGTGACTGGACTAAGGTTAATATATATACTCCAAGGGCAGCAGCCCTTTCAATTAGACATTAATTTACATCTGTTCAGAAGACACAATGCTTATCCTCGTTGGGATGGCCTTGAGAAGGGCGGTTGTTTGTGATGACATGCACGGGGCGACCTAGCATCGAAGCCCTAGCTTACACACTGGAACACTCGGAGCTGCTCTGTAGCCGGCTTATTGAAACGCGGACACACACACACACACACACAAAAAACACACACAAAAACACACACACACACACACACACACACACACACACACACACAGAGAACGGGAGATCACACATTCCCCGGTCAGTTAGCAGCTCAAGGTCTGTGCGCTGCCTGCCTGTGTCGGGGCGAGTGACCTTGGCTCAGCCAGAGTCCAGGAGAGAGACCTTGAGAGACAGCAGGCTAGCAGGACGGGGCTGAGCGAGGGAGCAGAGAGCGGGACAGGCAGAGAACAGACCATAATGGGATAATGCATCTCCATATATCACCCCATACCCTATACTGACGATTTGGAGAACATTCTACACACATCTACTTTAACACTCACTGAAAAGCAACTGTATTCACGGGTTGTAAATGGTTTAGGGAAAAGAATTCCAAAAAATGAAAGATTATGTAATTATCAGAGGAATGGAACAGAACTGGGAACGAAAGTGATCTTGTGTTCCGGATAAAACCATTATTTTTAGATATTAGGAATATAATTATGTGAAGTTATATACACACAATAAGGTAACACAATCAACTAGATTCAACCATGGACTGATTTTGTCTTGAGTGGATGGTCTGGGTCCGGAACATAACTACAAATAATTTGTACACTGCAAATTGACCACAAGAAACCCAAACAGATCTAATATTTAATTAAAACATAACAATTTCAAACCTTGCTTACATTTAAATACAATCACGTGTCTCTCTATAATGGGTGGGAATACTTTGGAGCAGATTTCCAAAATTAAAATCACTTAGAGCTGATTTCCTGGTGATTTTATAGACTTTTATGTCCAACATTGAAAATAAGATAAAATACATGTTTATGGCAGGTCCTAATGGATTACATTGGTTGGCTTTAAGTGTTTATCCACAATACTATAATTCATATTACATTACAGTTGGGGGGAAAATATCCTGTCTATTCTGGTCTTTTTTTCCTATCTTTTCTTCCATTACTGACTCTCCCCCTCTTTCCCTCCTCCTCTGTCAGCCATTCCCCTCCTCCCTGCTGTCAGTTCCTGGCAAGGCAACATTGTTATTAGTGTCATAATTTACGTCCTTATGCAAACATGATGCTGTCCTCTCGGAGCCCACAGGCAAAATATTCATACTGTAGTCACCGTGAGACCAATAAAGAATGACATATGCACAGACATTGATTACCTCAGAAGAGCTATTTCATATTTCATTGAGCACCTCAACAAACACACATGCACAGATGCATACAGACACACACCCTGATACATGTACACACGTACACACTTACAAAACATTCCTCCACCCCCATTTGGAGAAGACTGACATAGGACTTACATGAAAATATACATTCTCCCAGGCTGTGTGCGTACACTCGTGGGTGTCTATATCTATGTAAGGGCTGTATATAACAGGAGGCTATATTTCACATTTTCACATATACTTTACATACACAGCAAATTCTTCAGTGTTAAACCAACTGGGCCAGTGTCTATACTGGTCCACACTTATAAGTGTTAAATTAGCACTGTGCTTAGTGTTAATAACACCACATATGGTATTTTTAACACTAGGAAGTGTACACTGAGTGTACAAATCATTAGGAAAAACCTTGAATAGCACCCCGTTGTGCCCTCAGAGCTGCCTCAATTAGTTGGGGCATGGGCCTACTACCATATCCCGTTCAAAGGCATTTAAATCTTTTGTCTTGTCCACTCACCCTCTGAATGGCACATATTTGACTTTAACCTCTCTCCTCTACTTCATCTACACTGACTGAAGTGGATTTAACAAGTGACATCAATAAGGGATCATAGCTTTCATCTGGATTCAGCTGGTCAGTTTATATCATGGAATAAGCAGGTGTTCATAATGTTCTGTACACGCAGAGTACATAATGGTTTTATGCAACATCACCTCATATAGGAATTTACTAGGTCCTTATCTCTTGACAAGGTCACTTAGTGTCAGTTTAAGAACATCACAATAATATTTACAAGTCTTTATTGCTACATGCTCTTATGTAATCATTTATACAGACTTCAGAACTAGCAGCAGACATGCGCAAACTTTAATTAACATAACCATAGACCACTTAAACTCGTACAACACTTCCAATCATGTGTGGTCAAAAATAACTAATCTTCAATATAATTTCCCAGTGTGCCTTTTCAAGTGTGCCTTATCAAATTGTTGTTACCACCGGTGCTTTGCACCCCCTTTTGCCCTCAGAACAGCATCAATTCGCCGGGACATGGACTCTACACGGTGACGACAGCGTTCCACAAGGATGCCGGCCCATGTTGACTTCAATGCTTCCCACAGTTGTGTCAAGTTGGCTAGATGTCTTTTGGGTGGTGGACCATTCTTGATACACACAGGAAACTATTGAGCGTGAAAAACCCATAAGGGTTTTGGCAAACTCAAACCATTTGATTGATAAAAAAAAAATCACCTTTATTTAACCAGGTAGGCCAGTTGAGAACAAGTTCTCATTTACAACTGCGACCTGGCCAAGATAAAGCAAAGCAGTGCAACAAAAACAACACAGAGTTACACATGGGATAAACAAACGTACAGTCAATAACACAATAGATGTATGTATATCAATGTACAGTGTGTGCAAATGTAGTAAGATTAGGAAGGTAAGGCAATAAATAGGCCAATGTGGTGAAATAATTACAATTTAGCATTAACACTGGAGTGATATATGTGTAGATGATGTGCAAGTAGAGATACTGGGGTGCAAAATGAGCAAAAATAATAATATGGAGATGAGGTACTAGGGTGGACTATTTACAGATGGGCTGTGTACAGGTGCAGTGATAGGTAAGCTGCTCTGACAGCTGATGCTTAAAGTTATTGAGGGAGATGGTAGTCTCCAGCTTCAATGATTTTTGCAATTTGTTCCAGTCATTGGCAGCAGAGAACTGGAAGGAATGGCGGCCAAAGGAGGTGTTGGCTTTAGGGATGACCAGTGAAATATACCTGCTGGAGCGCATGCTACGGGTGGGTGTTGCTATGGTGACCAGCAAGCTGAGCTAAGGTGGGGATTTACCTAGCAAAGACTTATAGATGACCTGGAGCCAGTGGGTTTGGCGACGAATATGTAATGAGGGCCAGCCAACGAGAGCGTATAGGTCGCAGTGGTGGGTAGTATATGGGGCTTTGGTAACAAAACGGATGGCACTGTGATAGACTACATCCAATTTGCTGAGTAGGGTGTTGGAGGCTATTTTGTAAATGACATCGCCGAAGTCAAGGATCGGTAGGATAGTCAGTTTTACGAGGGCATGTTTGGCAGCATGAGTGAAGGAGGCTTTGTTGCGAAATAGGAAGCCGATTCTAGATTTAATTTTGGATTGGAGATGCTTAATGTGAGTCTGGAAGGAGAGTTTACAGTCTAACCAGACACCTAGGTATTTGTAGGAGTCCACATATTCTAAGTCAGACCCGTCGAGAGTAGTGATGATGGTCCGGTGGGCGGGTGCAGGCAGCGTTCGATTGAAAAGCATGCATTTAGTTCTACTGGCATTTAAGAGCAGTTGGAGGCCACGGAAGGAGTGTTGTATGGCATTGAAGCTCATTTGGAGGTTTGTTAACACAGTGTCCAAAGAAGGGCCAGATGTATACAGAATGGTGTCCTCTGCGTAGAGGTGGATCAGAGTGTCACCAGCAGCGAGAGCGACATAATTGATAAATACAGAGAAAAGAGTTGGCCCAAGAATTGAACCCTGTGGCACCCCCATAGAGACTGCCAGAGGTCCGGACAACAGGCCCTCCGATTTGACACATTGAACTCTATCTGAGAAGTAGTTGGTGAACCAGGAGAGGCATCCTTTTGAGAAACCAAGGCAATTGAGTCTGCCGATAAGAATGCGGTGATTGACAGAGTCGAAAGCCTTGGCAAGGTCGAGCGTGGCTGAGGTGCACCCATGACCAGCTCAGAAACCAAGTTGCTGCAGGGGGAGTGCAGAACTGTTGGCCGGGGTAGGGGTAGCCAGGTGGAAAGCATGGCCAGCCGTAGCAAAATGCTTATTGAAATTCTCAATTATTGTAGATTTATCGGTGGTGACAGTGTTTCCTAGCCTCAGTGCAGTGGGCAGCTGGGAGGAGGTGCTCTTATTCTCCATGGACTTTACAGTGTCCCAGAACTTTTTGGAATTGGTGCTACAGGATGCAAATTTCTGCTTGAAAAAGCCTTTGCTTTTCTAACTGACTGTGTATATTGGTTCCTGACTTCCCTGAAAAGTTGCATATCGCGGGGGCTATTAGATGCTAATGCAGTACGCCACAGGATGTTTTTGTGCTGGTCAAGGGCAATCAAGTCTGGAGTGAACAAAGGGCTACATCTGTTCTTAGTTCTAAATGTTTTGAATGGGGCATGCTTATTAAAGATGGTGAGGAAAGCACTTTTAAAGAACAACCAGGCATCCTCTGCTGACGGGATGAGGTCAATATCCTTCCAGGATACCCGGGTTAGATCGATTAGAACCTTTCCTGCTCGCTGAAGTGATTTAGAGAGCGTTTGACAGTGATAAGGGGTGGTCTTTTGACTGCGGATACATTAAGCAATGAGGCAGTGACCGCTGAGATCCTGGTTGAAGACAGCGGAAATGTATTTGGAGGGCAAGTTAGTCAGGATGATATCTATGATGGTGCCCATGTTTACGGATTTAGGGTTGTACCTGGTAGGTTCCTTGATAATTTGTGTGAGATTGAGGGCATCTAGCTTAGATTGTAGGACGGCTGGGGTGTTAAGCATATCCTAGTTTAGGTCACCTAACAGTACGAACTCTGAAGATAGATGGAGGGCAATAAATTCACATATGGTGTCCAGGGCACAGCTGGGGGCTGAGGGGGGTCTGTAACAAGCGGCAACAGTCAGAGACTTATTTCTGGAAAGGTGGATTTTTTTAAGTAGAAGCTCAAACTGTTTGGGCACAGACCTGGATAGTATGACAGAAATCTGCATGCTATCTCTGGAGTAGATTGCAACTCCGCCTCCTTCAGCAGTTCTATCTTGACAGGAAATGTTGTAGTTGGGGATGGACATTGCAGAATATTTGGTGGCCTTCCTAAGCCAGGATTCAGACACGGCTAGGACATCAGGGTTGGCGGAGTGTGCTAAAGCAGTGAATAAATCAAAGGGAGGAGGCTTCTGATGTTAACATGTATGAAACCAAGGGTTCAAAAGTCAACAAATGAGAGCGCCTGGGGAAAAGGTATAGTACTGGGGGCTACAGGGCCTGGGTTAACCTCTACATCACCAGAGGAACAGAGGAGGAGTAGGATAAGGGTACGGCTAAAGGCTTTAATCAATCAATCAATCAATAAAATGTTTTTATAAAGCGCTTTTTACATCAGCCAACGTCACAAAGTGCTATACAGAAACCCAGCCTAAAACCCCAAACAGCAAGCAATGCAGATGTAGAAGCACGGCGGCTAGGAAAAACTCCCTAGAAAGGCAAAACCTAGGAAGAAACCTAGAGAGGAACCAGGCTCTGAGGGGTGGCCAGTCCTCTTCTGGCTGTGCCGGGTGGAGATTATAACAATTTATGGCCATTAAGGCCAGTTCTTTCTCCAAGATGTTCAAATGTTCATAGATGACCAGCAGGGTCAAATAATAATAAAAGTAGTTGTGGAGGTTGCAACAGGTAAATACATCAGGAGTGAATGTCACTTGGTTTTTCAGTGCAATAGTGCGCAGGTGCGGTAGAGCGAGAGTGAGATGAAAAAAACAGGAAAGGGCCTTCCTCAAACTGTAGCCACAAAGTTGGAGTTGGCACTATGTATGCGGGCAGGTAGCATTCTCCTGGCATCTGCCAAAACCATATTCATCTGTTGGACTGCCAGATGGTGGAGCGTGATTCATCACTCCAGAGAATGCGTTTCCACTGCCCCAGAGTCCAATGGTGGGGAGATTTACACCACTCCAGCCAACTCTTGGCATTGCGCATGATTGTGTGCAGCTGCTTGGCCATGGAAACCCATTTCATTAAGCTTCCGACTAACAGTTATTGTGCTCATGTTACTTCCAGAGGCAGTTTGGAACTCGGTAGGGAGTGTTGCAACCGAGGACAGACGATCTTTACTCACTACGTGCTTCAGCGGTCCCGTTGAGCCGTTGTTGTTCCTAGACGTTTCCACTTCACAATAACAGCCCTTATAGTTAACCCGGGCAGCTCTAGCAGGCCAGAAGGTTTATGAACTGACTTGTGGAAAAGTGGAATCCTATGACGGAGCCACGTTGAAAGGCTTTTCAGTAAGGCCATTCTTCTGCCATTGTTTGTCTATGGAGATTGCATGGCGGTGTGCTCGATTTTATACACCTGTCAGCAACGGGTTTGGCTGAAATATCCAAATCCACTAATTTGAAGAGGTGTCCACATACTTTTGTATATGTAGTTTGTATTAAAAACAATCCTAAACAATCTAGCTGAAGTAGAGCATGCTGGGAAACAATGATGGACTTGGGTTTAATGGGATTGTTTTACTCCCCCCAGAGTAAAGCTGACACAATCACACTCTCACACTCAACACTGGTTATTAACACTAACGCTGGAGTTATTTTACACCACTGAGGGTTAATTTCACTCCTAGAGAGTTAATGTAATTCCTGAATGAACACTACAAATGTTACACTGAAAAAGCAACACTAGCTAACACTGGCCAATTTGCTGTGTACTGTAAGCAGTAGGCTAGAGAAGGGAGACAGAGAGCAAAAGAAGGACAGGGAGAGAGAGAGAGAGAGAGAGAACAAAAGAGATGCATGGAGTATAGATCTGGATAGTGAACCTGAGAAAGAGAGGTAAAGCTCACCCATTAAAGAACGGAATAGAAGAAAAGGAGAAGAGAGAAGATGAGCGAATAGAAAGAAGTCGTGAAAAAAGAGGACAGAGCAGAATAACTCCAATAGAATGTATCAGATTGACTTGTAATAGACTGCCATAGCCCCAATTTAAAAAGTAAACATGGCCATAATACATGGTGGGGTCATGAAAATTCTTTGATATCAAAATGGGGTCGTGAGCCAATATTTTGGGAACCCTTGCTGTAAAGAAAGCAGTAGCATGTTGCAGACTTACGGCTTTGAAGTCCTTGATGACCTCCCCCCTCCCTCCTCCTCCCCCATCTTCCCCCTTGTCCCTCTCAACCTTGCCTAATCGACCTCTTCCTCCACTTACTCTGTCATTTCACCAGCAATGGCAATGGCAGGTGCGTGCGTGTGCGTGTCTGTGTAGTTTGAGAGACGACTCACACAGTACATTTTTTATAGATTGCTCTTTGCTTCTTGTTTATTTTGCTTGTTATTTATTTACCGTGCAGTACAGTCTCTAATAATTAATGGTTTCTATATTACTCTCTCTCTCTCCATCTATCTCTTTCTATCATGGAGTCATTATGGGTAACTCCAGTAGCTAATCAATGTAGTTCAGTGACAGTTCCGTCATCCCACAACCACAACCTCCCAATAAACAAACAAACACTACCTACTGTTTACCCCCTTTACACTCTCTCTCTCTCTCTCTCTCTCTCTCTCACCCTCTCACCCTTTTCCTCTCTCAAATGTCAAGCAGCCTTGGCTGCATGGGGGAGACTCCTACTGTGCTACACAGCAAATTGGGCAGTGTTGATTTTTCAGTGTAAAAATTATAGTGTTGATTCAGGAGTTAAACTCACTCTGGTAGAGTGGTGTAAAAGTACTCCAGTGTTGGTATTAATAAACAGAGTTATTGTTTTACTGTGGAGAGAAAAACAGACCCATCAAAAACACACCCATCATTATCATATTTCCCAGCAAGCTATGCAGGTTGTTTCTAATAAAAAAAGATATATATACTGTTTATCTGTGTTTTTGTAAGTACATTAATTGATTCATCGTATGCTACACAAAGATAAATACAATACTTTCTTTTTTTTAAACTAATCCAATCAGTTCAGAAGACACTATTTATTGCACCCGTTACAGAAATGGTTTGCCTTCCTACTGTAGCTGAATGTTACCATACAGATGAAACATTACATATATCATAAGGCCCTACTTTAATGGGAATGTTTTACCCGGAAACAGAGGCTTTCTGAAGGCTTGTGTGCTTTCACCAAATTGTGTTGAAAAACAGTTAATTACTCTGAGTCAGCAATAAATAACTGCACATGATTATCAGGTAGAGGTTTTTGTGTGTGCATATAATCAGTTTGAATACCAGGTTCGCATCTTACGTCATCCTTCCCTTTTTTGCCTTCAAGCTTATACTATACTAAATAAAACTAATTATTTGAACAACAGGGCAGAAAGTGTGTTTTCACCTAAAACAGTTTTAAAAATAGTTTGTTTTCAACTATATTTGTAAGTACGGTGTTCAGTAGAGGTCGTTGTTTGAAAGCAGCTTGGAATCAAAGAAAGCACCGGAAACACGGCGAAATCAGTGGGATCTCGCATTTTGCAACACGGTTTGAAAAAGCATGATCAAATGAAGTGTGATCAAACAAAGCTTCGGACGTCATTGATGACGTACTTCTGATAAAGTGATACACGTATCGGCAAAGTTGGTGATTTCAACTAAGTTAGCTGCTTAGATATTTCAACGCATGCCTCTGAGCTCCATTATCAAACATCACTAATAGTGTTAGGAACCTACTGGTTTAAAAGTCACATTATGCTGGCTTGCAAAGTGATATGTAATTCATATTGGAATCCCGCCAGCATTAGGACATCCAAGAGTTGGAATTTTTATTCACCTGCAACCTGCATTCAGAATGGCTGTCAGGGTTGGAAACATTGATAAAAGAGACTACCTAAACCATTTCAGTAACGGGAGCAATACATCTAACTAACTGATTGAATTAGTTTTAAAAAATGTATCTTTGTGTAGCATAAGATGAATCAATCAAACATACGCACTCACAAACACAATATAGTCATTTAGCAGACACTCTTAACTTACAGTTAGTTAGTTAGTGCATACATGTTGTGCATACATGAACCCACAACCCTGGCACATAATACACACACACACACACACACACACACACACACACACACACACACACACACACACACACACACACACACACACACACACACACACACACACACACACACACACACACACACACACACACACACACACACACACACAGCTAAGTCTTACTATACTTGTGAGGACTTTTTGGGGCCCAACAATGGATTCCCATTCAAAATTCTATTTTAACCCTAACCCTTACCCTAACTTTAATCCCTAACTCTAACCCTTAACCTAAACCTAATTTTAACCCCTAACCCTAAGCCTAAAATAGCCTTTTTACAAGTGAATACTGGCAGAATTTCCTCACTTCTCTGAATTTTACAGTAGTTGGTTTGCTATTTTTGTGAGGACTTCTGGTACTCACAATTATAGTAAAACATGTACACACACACACACGCACAAACACACACACACATACATGGCTGTATGTTAGAGACAGGAGTCCTTGGAAAGTGCAGTACTCAATTTGTAACTTCTATGAAGACAAGGCCATAGTCCTTTATTAGCAGAGAGGAGAAAATGGAAGCAGTCTCCATGGCAACCGTCTGAAGCACACACAACACAGCAACAAACAAAACGCTTTTCCAGCAGAACCATTTAACACAAAACCTTGAAGCCCACAAAAGTTGTCTGTGAAAGTTTTTCTGAGAATGTATATGTTTGTGTGAGTTTGTTTATGTGTTTGTGTGTGTCTACATCTGAGTGTTTATTAAAAGTTTATCTTTCTCTCCGACTAGTTCTCCAAGGCTGGAGAGGCTGAATTGTGCCAAAGTGATGTCTTCCTGGGTCATGGCAACTCTAAAGCCTGTTCAGACTAGTGTGAATCAGCTTCCAAGGGCTTACCACTGGGCATTTCCACGGTAACGGAATTGCGTTGAGACTCATATTTCTTCACTTAAAATGTATGCCAAACAGAAACTATTGATTTCAAAGTTGAAGAAACCATGCCACTCTATGCACAAAGACGACTTTTAACAAGTTAAACAGATTTTACAAAAACACATTTACTGGAAGAACTGTGCAGATGCAAAGTGTGGTAACAGAAATTCAGCAAAATCTTCCTCAGTTCTTTATGTGTCCATGTTTTCCAAAAACGTACATCTGCTCCGAATTAAGATGAAACAATGTCTGCAGAAAGAATGGGATGTCAGCTACGACATGACACATTGACATTGAAAAAAAACGATTTGGGTTATTGAACTACAGTAAGTGAAGTGGATTTACACCCGGTAACGGAATTGTGGTAACAGAATTTCATCATGGGTCCCCGATCTTTAAAAAGAGAAATGCACAATTATAGGTATGAATGTCATTCTCTTCATGGTGATCTATCCTAAATAGGTACAGAAAGGTATAAATATGCAATATCCTCTTTTGCAAATGTGGGTTTTATTTTACACACTGGCTATTATTTTAATGAGCTCTGGTTGTTCTATGTTTTATGTTTTACAAGTTTGGACATCAAAGTACAGCACAGTAGAGTTCAGTACAGTACAATAGAGTACAGTAGAGTGCATTACATTACAGTACAGTACAGTTTGACTGTAGGATGTCAGCAAATATAATACAAAATGTACCCTATTCATCTATGGCAAAGATACTGTACTTACTGTAGATGTTTCCCCTTTCATCTGTGTCTGGAGTTGGCTACTTACTGGCTAGCTAGGTATTCAGCCAGCATGGAACAAAATGGGGGGAAGGGTTGGTTAAAACTCAGACGCAGTTGTTAAGTCAACAAATTGTCAGTGCTGCTGTCAGTGCTAATTGATGCAATTTCATTGCTCTTCGAGTTGCATTGTGTATCATCAAATTAGCATGAATTAACTGCAACACTGCTCACTGCATCAAAGTTGCTTGACACAGGCATTTCAAAGGGCTATCAGCCAAGTCGAGCTCATGAATATAAGCTTCCCGCCCATTCAGCCTGTCTTTTCAAACTTCCTTGTAGTTAGCCATGAGAGAAAAAGTACTTTCAGAATGACTGTTCAGGACCTTCAAATCAAATTTTTTCATGTGCTTTTTTCATATGCTTGCTTACGGGCCCTTCCAAAAAATGCAGAACATAAAAACACACACAAAGACAAGGAATAAATACACAATGAGCAATGATAGCTTGGCTATGTACACAGGGTACTAGTACCGAGTGGATGTGCAGGGGTACGAGGAAATTGAGGTAGATATGTACATATAGGTAGGGGTAAAGTTACTAGGTAACAGGATAGATAATAGACATTAGCAGCAGCGTATGTGATGAGTGTGGAAGTGTGTGTGTGGTGAATGTGTGCCTGTTATTACGTTTTATGCGTGAGTGAGTGTGTGTGTGTGTGTTTACGTACGTTATGTGTTGGAGTGTCAGTGTAAGTATGTGTCAGTGTGTGTGCATAGAGTCAAAAACAGTTAGTGCAAAAAGGGTCCAACTGTGGATTGTGACTACTATGATTAACCATTGCAAAAATTCCATCACAGATTTTTCTGAAAAGTTCTAGTTTTAATCACTTAATAATTCAAATAAAATTGATATCAGTAAAATCACTATAACTAATTGATAGTTCTAACTTTACGTGTTACTTCTGTGAACTTTCGTTATCCTCCCTCCTCATGAGGGAGAGAAATTAGAAAATATCTTGAAGATACATGGGTTTTTGGTAACGGAATTTCAAGGCACAAAGCAATGTTTCTAGCGAATTAGCCTGGTTAAGCTAGAGATATCTTTTTTTGCATGGGCTGTGCCAAGCAACAGCGGTGTTTGTCAGATCATGAGACATCGCAACATGCAACAATTTTACTGAGTTACAGTTGGCATAAGGATATTAGGCCCTAATGTATGGATTTCACATGACTGGGCAGGGGCGCAGCCATGGGTGGGCCTGGGAGGGCATAGGCTAACTTACTTGCTTGCTTACTAACTTGTTTACTAACTTGCTTACTAACTAACTAACCTACCTACCTACCTACCTACCTACCTACCTACCTACCTACCTACCTACCTACCTACCTACCTACCTACCTACCTACCTACCTACCTACCTACCTACCTACCTACCTACCTACCTACCTACCTACCTACCTACCTACCTACCTACCTACCTACCTACCTACCTACCTACCTACCTACTTACCTACTTACTTACTTACTCCTACAGAGACAGGCAGCCATCTTCCACCCCATAAAGCTCTACACCTGAGCATACATACCAAGGTGACAGGGAACACTTGTATGAATAGAAATCACTTTGTCAAAGTTATAAACAACTCTACAATAACAGTTTAGATACTATAACCTGTACGATACAGATATACATATATAGAATACTTTGAAAGAGCTGGACTAAAGCAGAAACTCTTTCCCTCCAATTAGTGGAGGACTGTCCTTTAATTAATGAGCAGACCATGGTCACCTCATTGGTGTTGGTGTTTCTGGGTCCTTTTACATGGAAATGTCCTGGCTAATCTAAATGTACTTCTAAACAACTAGGCTACTAGGGAATTTCATCACTCACTGTTTACAACAACACAAACAACAACAACAACAACAACAATGTCTACTATGTCTGTCACTGGACTGACACGGGTCAGAGCTCCCATTGAACACTAACACAAGATACACACACTTGTCAGGGTTGTTAACGCAGACAAAGCTCATTGTAGGAGAGAGCATTATTCACTTACCTGTTCATTTAGCCAGTCTGTCTATTAAGTCAACTATTATTACCCTCGCTCATATCATACGCATTTTTAGCTACTGAAGTATTTCTCTGCCATCGACCTGTATAGTATAGTTAACCATCCAACATCCACCAATGTATAGTGTACATATTCAGCCAACCACCCATACTATGCTATGTCTTTTTTATAGCTTTTATTTTTTCGCACTCCAGATATCTTGTATTTCTATACTTTTTCATACTGCCGCTCTATGTATCATGTACCGTGTATCTGTCTTTTGTGTACTTTCGTTGTGTCATTTTGCACCTGCCCTGTGTTTTGTTGTAGCTGTTTGACAATGAAATTTCCCCCCCGGGGGATCAATAAAGTATCTATCTATCTATCTATCTATCTATCTATCTATCTATCTATCTATCTATCTATCTATCTATCTATCTATCTATCTATCTATCTATCTATCTATCTATCTATCTATCTATCTATCTATCTATCTATCTATCTATCTATCTATCTATCTATCTATCTATCTATTCAGAAAAGGCATTGAGACGACATTACAGGAATAGTTTTACTGCTCACCAGGAGATAAAGGTAGATTCGGTGGACTCACCCCTAAAACCAATCAATCTCTCTCTCTCTCACCCCCCCTACCTTTCACTCTTTACCCTTTTCTTCTGTCTCTCTCTCTCTCTCTCTCTCTCTCTCTCTCTCGCTCCTTCTTTCTCTGTGACTTCTGTCTTTGACAGAGACCTTGTTCTAATGTGTGTGTGTGTGTGTGTGTGTGTGTGACAGAAGGCTGCAGCGTCCCTGATGCTGCCTGACTGCACACCAATTACTGGCACAACTGCATATCAGAGGTGTGTGTGTATGCACTCATTTTTAAAATTTTATCAGTAATTTATTGCATTAATAAACAGTATGATATTGTATAAACTGAATACAGTAGATTACCATAGAATGCACAGTAAAATACTGTAATTTCAACAGTAAAACCCTGTAGAACTAGCTTACTAGCCAATTGCTGCCAGTAATGTACTGTCATTCAGAATACAGTACCTTACTACATTTTTGGAGCACCTGTCACGGATCTGGGCGATTAATGACCAAGGCGCAGCGCTACTTAAGTCCGACAAACATGAAAATACAAGATACCATAACGTGCGTGGGCGCCCCAATACAAAAGGAACTCACAATCAAATAATGAACCACACACAGGTGGGAAAATGAACCTAAATAGGTCCCCCAATTAGAGACAACGCATAGCAGCTGCCTCTAATTGGGGACCAACACAAAACCTCCATAGAGTATTGTAGAAAACCCCTGTCAGTCCCTAGAGATGCCTATGGGCATCTCTAAACCTAACCTTGACAGCACCAAAAACCTTTTGAACACTAGTGAGTGCATGGTATTGTTGTTTCTCACTCATTCCATTTTTTTGTGACGTGTCTTGTGAGAGGCTATATTTGTTGCACCTGTTAGTGAGAGTGCTGTATCAATTTAAGTGATATGTGGCAGTGGTTCTCTAACAATTAAAATTATATAGGGGATTGATCAGAATGGCAGCGAAGACTAAAATCTTTAATGGTTTGAGACTCTGGTTTCTCTTCATTACGCGTAAGCTGGAGATTTTCTGGGGTTGTGTCCCCCATTCTACCTTCTTTTATCACTATAATTTTCTTTGGATGGACCAGGAGACCACAACAGTAACAGTGGCTTGACCGCGGCTGGTGCCTGAGGAGGAGACGACAGACTGCAGGCATTAAAGTGAGTAGTGCACAGCAGCAAGTCAGCCAGCCTCAGTCCAGAGCCACCTTCACCCCTCCTATCACCAAAGGTTTATTGAGTCACCAGGCAGTCAGTGGGGAACCACTTCAAGACCCATGAGCAGCCAAGGGGAGGGGACACCATCCAGCACCACAGATCCGCTAAAAGCCCTCATTCAATCTTCAATGACATGGCCACCCTCTTCATAACATATTATGACCCTGACAATATCCATCCTCAACACCCGAAGCATCCGGTTCCCAGACAGACGACAGACCATCCTGGGACACCTCTCCAATAACCAGGCAGACATCTACCTCCTCCATGAGTTCGGCATCCCATACAAGGAGATGGAAGAGCTCCTGGAGGAGGAGGACACTGGGGGGCTCTCTCTGGTCAGGCTCCAACACCACCAGAGCAGACGGGGTCGGCATATTGATGGCCAACCCCTACCTTCAACTGAGCGGGCAAATTCTGGTCTTAGACCTTGAGATTCAGGGTTCACCCCTGAGGGTCATCAATGTGTACAGCCAGTTCTTAATTTGAGCCGGATCCTGTACCTCTCGCGGCATGATTTATTAACTGTTCGCACTGTAAACATCCTAATAAAAGCGATAAGTGTTAAATCAAGTTGCCTCCTCGTTATTTATCCCGCCCCCCAGAAAGACCATCACGTAAAAGCGCAGTGATCCTTCTGTGTAATCATCCTATCCTGACACACTGATTCCAGACCTGCTCTCTTATTTGTACATAGAGGTTATGGGGAGGGCCGGTGGGGTAAGTAACTGATCTTGACACAGGTATTGGTAGTGGTGGTCAGCTAGTGAAAAGGTCCCTACGTAATCATGTCACAGGGCCTAGGCTAGTCGTCGCCCTACTGAATTTGAAACTTGGGAAAGCCAAATCAAAAATGGATAAGAAAAGCCAATCGAGTTTGATGACATTTTTCAAGTCCAAAAATCCAGAGAAAAATGTTGAATCGAACCAAGAACGAGCCAGAGAACTGTCAGTGCCGGAGGAAAGGAGTGAGGGGAAAACTGTTCCTGATTGCGATGCCTTAGCTAACACAACGGCAGTCAAGCACCCAAGCTAACTGGCTAAAGAATGCACCCTTTGTTTTCCGGGACCTCCCGATTGACAAATTAAGCACTGTGTACAGCCCCACCAGCATGGCTGAGAGAGTTTCCCTTTTCAAACAGCTTTGGTCACTCCTGCTCACCCCCCCACTCCAGTCCTGGTGGGGGAAGACTTCAACTGTGCCCTCCGAGAAGAAGACCGCAGCTGGCTCAGTAGAGACCGTAGCACACAGAAACTACAATCAATCATTGACGACTTCTCCCTTACAGACGCCGGTGGCTCCTCCCCTCCTACATCAAAGTGGGTGAGTTCCTCTGGTGCATCCTACTCCAGCATTGACATGTTCTTGCTCTTGCCAGGTCTGAGAATGTGCTCCCTGACAAGCCAAGTGGTGCACTTCTCAGACCACAGGATGCTGACTATGTCAGCATAGGAAGGCCTAGAGAGAGTAGGTAGGGGGTCCTGGAGGATGAATAAATCTATCCTTCAGGATCCAGCAGTCAAGCACCCTTTCTCCAGACGCTACCTGGAGTGGAGAAACTTGAAAGAGCTATTTGACTCCCCGATAGAGTGATGGGACATGGTGAAGGCCAAGACCAAGGGCTACATCGGGGGAATAGGGCGGAGGAAAGCTAGGGAGAAGAGGGACCGTTTTGAACAGAACAAGGCCCTCCACGTCTTAGCCTCCTCCAGCTAGAGCAATGGGACGTGGCCCGAGAGCTGGCCGAAACCAAAGAACACATTTCCACCCTAACGGGAAGAACAGAAGAAGATCCAGTACAAGTCAAAACTCCAGGGTCTGGAGGAGGACTAATACATCCATTTCTTCTTTCGCAGGGCACCGTCAAAGCAACAACCCATCCCTCTACAACAACCAAGGGGACCAACAATGACGACATCCTGGGGGTGGCCAGGGAGTTCTACAGTAGGCTGTATGACATCAAGCCTACCGACAAGGCTCTCATGGCCACCTTCCTAGATGGTCTAGACAGTCACAGAGGGAAGCGAGAGCGAGAACCCCGACCTAAGTGCTGAGGGGCTAACCCGGGCCATGCACTCCCAGAACAAACACAAAGCACCAGGACCAGATGGGATCCTAGGAAAGTTCTATCAGACCTTCTGGGATCTCCTCAAGAACAACGTGGTGGAGGCCTCAGTAATAGCCACACAACAGACCTGCAAAGCCCTGGTAGGCCCATCAATGATAACTTGCTCCTGGTGAGAGATCTCATCCTGCACTCCCAAGGGTGGAGGTCCCCTTTGGGCCTTCTCAGACTAAACCAGGAGAAGGCCATTGACAGGGTTAGCCACGGCTTCCTGCAGAGGGTGCTAAACAAGATGAACTTCAATCAACACCTCATCCACTGGACTGAACTCTGCTACCAGAACATCACAAGCAGAGTTCTGGTAAACAATACCCTCACAGACCACTTCCCCATCAGATCTGGAATTCTCCAAGGTTGCCCCCTAGCCCCTCTGCTGTACGTCATCTACCTATAGCCTCCAGAAGATCAGGTCAACACTAGAAATCCCTGGATACCAGATGCCAGGCGCCCAGGGGGAGAGGCTCAAAGTGGTGGCGCACATGGATGACATCACAATCGTCAGCATAGATAGTCGCTCCATTGCCACGGCAACAAAGGTGGTGGACGACTACTGTGAAGCCACTGGCAACAGCTGTGAGGTGTCCATCCGCCACGTCCAACAGAAGATCTGCAAATGGAGTGCACGGTCCATCACAATGACGGGTAAGATCCTGGTCCTGAAAGCAATCGTTCTCCCCATTCTCCTGTACCTAGGCAGGGTGTTTCCACCAGACAGAGCAACCAGCAAGTGTGGGGGAGCCAGATGGAGTGACTCAAGCACAACATCCTGTACAAAGCAGTTGAGAATAGGGGGAAAGGGGTCCTAGACATCCTTAACATCATTAGGGCACAGGGACTATCCAACTTGATCACCATCATCCACAAGACAGACAGGAAAGCCAGCTACTTCGAACAGTACTTTGCCACCCCATCCTCAGAACCCTTGCTCTCAGCACCTTCGACCCCACTGCTGGAACCTCGGCCAGTGCACAAGGTGTGGAGAAATGTTGCTTTCAGGTCAGATCTGCCCACAGCTGGGCTGGCATCCTGGAAGTACAAGGACCCCATCTCCCACATGAGAACCAGCTCAGCCATGGACCCCAACAGATATGGTTAAACGTCAATCACCACTGCATCACAAACAAACAAAAAGACAAGACATCTCATGGATGGCTGTTCATGGTTGCCTCCCCACTAGGGAATTAATGTATAGACGGCACATAGTAGGCACAGAGAAACCCATGGATGCACTGACACTGAAAACGTCTACCACCTGGTTGCTAGCTACATGAAGTTCACTACAGTGTTGTTACTTGGGGTTCAAAAAGGTCAACGTTACACTTCACAGGTACACATATGAACTCAGATGGTAGTTTGGGGACGTCACTCGCTCTGAGAAGTAGTTGTTTCCCTTGCTCTGTGGCTTTTGTGGAGTAATAGGTAATGATTCTTCGAAGGTGACTATTGTCAATATGTGCAGAGGATCCCTGGATCAAGTCCAGGTTGGGGCGAGAAGAGGGGCCGAAGCAATACTCTTAAATAGGTATAATTGGAAATTTTCCTACCCAATATTTTCAATATAAGGTGCGATCATCACTGTGCTTTGATAGGTGGGGGCAACATACTGTTGGGGCTCATTCACATATTTGGGGGCATGGTCAAATATTTGTCAGACCATGAGACACCCCGAAAATCGTTCTTCTCACGAAAACGTCAGTTGCGTCTGAAAGGGTTAAGCCTACAAACTGACCGTTTTGCTCTACGACCCCTTACAAACCCCACGGGATTAAAGTCTAAAGTCGGTAATGCTGATGTGCCAACTTATTTCTGTACCGTCCAAACTGTTTGGGCTACAAACTAATATGACCCAACTGTGGAAAAGGCAGTGGTGTAAAATATTTAAGTAAAAATACTACTTAAGTGGATTTGGGAGTATCTGGACCTTACTTTACTATTTATATTTTTGACAACTTTTACTACATTCCTAAAGAAATAATGTACTTTTTACTCCATACATTTTCCCTGACACAAGTTACATTTTGAATGCCTATCAGGACAGGAAAATGGTACAATTCAAACACTTAACAAGAGAACATCCCTGGTCATCCCTACTGCCTCTAATCTGGTGGACCCACTAAACACAAGTGCTTTGCTTGTAAATTATATCTGAGCATTGGAGTGTGCCCCTGGCTATCCGTACATAAAAAATGTAATTAAAATGGTGCCGTCTGGTTTGCTTAATAAAAATAATTTTTGTTGATATTTAAGTATTTTGAGCAATTACATTTACTTTTGATACTTAATTATAAGCAAATCCAAATACTTTTAGACTTTAGATTTTACTGGGTGTCTTTCACTTTTACTTGAGTCATTTTCTATTAAGGTATCATTACTTTTACTCAAGTATGGCAATTGGGTACACCACTGGGAAAGGGGAGACTCTCACAAACACAATGGTGTTCTCCATTTTGCTCTATGAACCCCACAAGTGTCACGGGACTCGTCTGAAGGTAACCCCGCCCCCCGACAGCTTAGACTTTTAGAAGTTAAAGTATAATAAGGCAATGAAGGTTGCTGGTTAAATTTTGCTACTGTAACCCAAGGTGAGTCTGTGACCTTCTTCCTATTTTAGCAGGGGGTGTAGAGGACAGACACACACACACATACACATAGTCTTGTACAGCTAACCTTGTGGGGACACACAATTCAGTCCCATTCAAAATCCTATTTTCCCTAATACCTAATCCTTAGCCTAACCTGTACTCTTACCCTAACCTTAACCCTAACCCTAACCTTAACCCAAAAACCTAACTTTAACCCTAAACCTAGCTCCTAACCCTAAAACTAACCCTATCTCCTAACCCTAAACCTAATTCTAACCCTAACACTAATTCTAACCTTAACCCTAACCCCACTAGAAATAGCATTTGACCTTGTGGGGACCAACAAAATGTCCCCAGTTGGTCAAATTGTTGTTTGTTTACTATTGTTGTGGGGACTTCTGGTCCACACACACACACACGCACACGCACACACACACACACACACACACACACACACACACACACACACACACACACACACACACACACACACACACACACACACACACACACACACACACACAGGGAGTAGTTGTGGGAGGGTAGTAGCTGAGTTGTGGGATGGTAGTACAGGGGTATGGGAGTGGGCCGCCGATGTTAGACTGGGCAGGAGACCAGCAGGATCTGGGCCCAGAGAGACAGCCTGAATCACATCACACACCGACAGGTCAGGACAGGACAGACAGGAGAGGAGAGAACACACTGGACCTGAGAGGGTGATATCACCACCTCTCCCATCCTCTCTCTCCTTTCCCTCCCTCCTCTTCTCTTCTCTTCTCTTCTCTCCTTACCCAACCCCTCCTCTCCTCCCCTCTCCTTTCACACCCCCTCTCCCCTCCTTTCCTCCCCTCTCCTCTCACAGCCCCTCTGCCCTCCTCTCCTCCCCACCCCAATACCACTAAGTCCTTCCAAGCCATAGCCAAAGATATGAGATCATGATTATAAATCTAAGGCTATGATTCTGCTGCCACTCTGACACGGTGTCTTTAAAACTTTAATGGCATGACCAGCTTCCAACCAAGCACTTCTTTTTTGCACTCTTCCTGAAATGAACATTTAAAAAAGAGAATCCCTATCTATCTTTACAGTGGGTGGACAGCTGTAATCTGTGGCATTGAAGAAACAGACTTTTGAGTCACAATCCCACTGTTATTCATAGTTGTGTAGGAGAAGGAAAACTCAATTTGTAGACACTGCAAATAGTTGACCACAACATGCTGACCACTGCATGTTAATACATCTTTATCTTGCCAGTATAATCAGTGTGCAATACCTTGAGTCCTCCTATGTGCTGGGTCTAGGTTTTGAAACTTTTTCTGGTTGATATTAAGAGGATGAAGGAAGGAGAGGAGAGGAGAGGAGAGGGAGACTGCTCAACTGTCACGTTGTGTATAATGATCAGGAGACAGGCGCAGGAATACGTAGTAGGAGGTTTCTTTAATTCACCACCCACACAAAAGAAACAAGTATACAAAACACAGGGTTGAAACCCAAACCAAAAGAGAGAGGAGTACCTCGAATACATACACGGAATTAAAATCTATCTTTTCTCACTGATAAATCAATAGAAACCCACTCTCTCTCTGAACAATGTTTTGACAGTGCTGTGAAAGTTTTTCATCCTGTCTTGGGTCACTGATGCTGTCCTTGGAGCACACTGAGTAGACTGAGGTCCCACTCCAGTTACTTTATGAATGTGGATAGGCATTCAATGCCAGCTTTTTCTTCATGCAATCTTTTCTTAACACTTAGGCAGTGTGGAGGACTTTGTTCAGGCCCTCCCTTGAACTAACACGTGTGCTAACACACTCTCTCAAAGCCTACATGCACTCACAAGAGAGGCAAGTAGAATTAGTGTAGTGTGGTTTAGGCATTTAACTTTTTCCATATTCTTCACACTGAACGTCAAAAAAACAAAGAAGATGATCGTTTGCTTCAGGAGAAGGCAGAAGGTGTACCCCCCGATCCGCAGTGGAGAAGGTGTAAAACTTCCAAGTTCCTCGGCGTACACATCACTGATGAACTGAAATGGTCCACCCACACAGACAGTGTGGTGAAGAAGGCGCAACAGCGCCTCATCAACCTCAGGAGGCTAAAGAAATTTGGCTTAACACCTAAAACCCTCACAAACTTTTACAGATGCACAATTGAGAGCATCCTGTTGGGCTGTATCACCGCCTGGTATGGCAACTGCACCACCCGCAACCGCAAGGCTCTCCAGAGGGTGGTGCGGTCTGCCCAACGCATTACCAGGGGCAAACTACCTGCCCTCAAGGACACCTACAGCACCCGATGTCACAGGAAGGCCAAAAAGACCATCAAGGACATCAACCACCCGAGCCACTGCCTGTTCACCCTGCTGTCATCCAGAAGGTGAGGTCAGTACAGGTGCATCAAAGCTGGGACTGAGAGACTGAAAAACAGCTTCTATCTCAAGTCCTTCAGACAGCTAAACAGCAATAACTAGCACACTAGAGGCTGCTGCCATAAAGGCACAGACTAAAAATCATTGGTCACTTTAAGGTATGGAATACTAGTCACTTTAATAATGTTTACATATCTGGCATCACTCATCTCATATGTATATACTGTATTCTATACTATCCTTCAGTATTTTAGTCACTTAATAGCGTTACTCATCGCATATGTACAGTTGAAGTCGGAAGTTTGCATACACTTGAAGTCATTAAAACTCATTTTTCAACCACTCCAAAGATTTCATGTTAACAAACTATAGTTTTGGCAAGTCGGTTAGGACATCTACTTTGTGCATGACACAAGTAATTCTTCTAACAATTGTTTACAGACAGATTATTTCACTTATAATTCACTATATCACAACTATATCACAAAGTTGACTGTGCCTTTAAACAGCTTGGAAAATTCTATGTCATGGATTTAGAAGGTTCTGAGTCCATTGGAGTTGTACCTGTGGATGTATTTCAAGGCCTAGCTTCAAACTCAGTGCCTCTTTGCTCGTCATCATGGGAAAATCAACAGAAATCAGCCAAGACCTCAGAAACACCTCCACAAGTCTGGTTCATCCTTGGGAGCAATTTCCAAACGCCTGAAGGTACCACGTTCATCTGTACAAACAATAGTATGCAAGTATAAACACCATGGGACCACAAAGCCGTCATACCGCTCAGGAAGGAGACGCGTTCTGTCTCCTTGAGATGAACGTACTTTGGTGCGAAAAGTGCAAATCAATCCCAGAACAGCAGCAAAGGACCTTGTGAAGCATGGGGTCATTGTGGCAAAATGGCTTAAGGACAACAAAGTCAATGTATTGGAGTTGCCATCACAAAGCTCTGACCTCAATCCTATAGAAAATGTGTGGGCAGAACTGAAAAAGCATGTACAAGCAAGGAGGCCTACAGACCTGACTCACTTACACCAGTTCTGTCAGGAGGAATGGGCCAAAATTCACCCAACTTATTGTGGGAAACTTGTGGAAGGCTACCCGAAACGTTTGACCCAAGTTAAACAATTTAAAGGAAATGCTACCAAATACTAATTGAGTGTATGTAAACTTCTGACCCACTGGGAATGTGATGAAATAAATAAGCTGAAATAAATAATTATCTCTACTATTATTCTGACATTTCACATTCTTAAAATAAAGTGGCGATCCTAACTGACCTAAGACAGGGAATATTTACTAGGATTAAATGTCAGGAATTGTGAAAAACTGAGTTTAAATGTATTTGGCTAAGGTGTATGTAAACTTCCGACTTCAACTCTATATACTGTATTCAATACTCTTTTACTGTATCTTAGTCCATGCCGCTCGTCCTTATGTATTTGGGCCTAATTCATTCCTTACTTAGATTTGTGTGTATTGCGTATATGTTGTGTAATTGTTCGATATCACTGTTAGATATTACTGCACTGTGTGAACTAGAAGCACAAGCATTTCGCTACACCCACATTAACATTTGCTAAACATGTGCATGTGACCAATAAAATTTGATTTGATTTGATGCTTTTTTTCTCCGACCTCTTTTCCTTGTGGCGCCCTACGTGTCTTTCTCTAAATAAATCTCTTTCTTTCTCTCCCTCTCTTCAGTAGTCAGTAGTCTTGTCCTGTGATATACAATCTGAGAGAAAAACATAAATTCTCCCTGAATCTTGCCTCCTTTACCTTGCCCTCCTCTCCTTCCCTGTGCCCCTTCCTCCAGGTTAGCCAACCCCCCCCAACCCTCCCGCTTCCCCGGTGACAGATGCACGGGGAGCATTGAATTATGATGAGTCATGACATCATAATTCATGCGTTCCTGTTTTCACGGTTAAATCAATAACAGTGTGTCCGTTTCAAGGTTGGCGGCCGGCCTTCACAGCGCCGCTCGCTGCTCTCCGTCCTCTTTTGTCATAGAAAATCAGATAAATTCTCCCTAAAATAATTAAGCCTTCAGCTCCGTCTCTGGCCTCCTTTTTTACCGGCTAGCAGCGGATTAACTTTGCAGCAGGGGAGTCAAGGTAAAACAGAATAGAACACAGGGCTGATTCTTTATGTCTCTCTCTCTCAAAGACAAACACATGGAGATACATGTGCACACACATTCACACGCACACAGACACATTGTTTTTATTCTTGTGGGGACCAAACAATTGCTTCCCATTCAAAATCCTACTTTCCCTAACCACTAACCCTTAATATAACCCTTAACCTAAGCCTAACCTTAACCCTAACCCCTAAGCCTAAAATAGCCCTTTTCCTTGTGGGGACTGCCGAAATTCCCCCACTTGTCTGAATGTTCTTTGTTTTACTACCCTGGTGAGGACTTCTAGTCCCCACAAGGATAGTAAAACCAAAAACACACACACACAAACATTGATAATTTTGCAGCTTTTGGGATACCGTTGTATCCAAAAATAACTGGATAACCTATGTCAAAGAACATGGGATCTGTCTGTCTCTCTCTCTCTCCTGCATAGGTTATTTTATCATAACTGGGGCGGCAGATAGCCTAGTGGTTAGAGTGTTGGGCCCGTAACTGGAAGGTTGCAGGATCTAATCCCTGAGGTAAAAAGCTGTCGTTCTGCCCCTGAACAAGGCAGTTAACCCACTGTTTCTAGGCCATCATTGTAAATAAGAATTTGTTCTTAACTGACTTGCCTAGTAAAAAATAACTGAAGAGGTGATGCTGCTTAAAGGTGCAGACAAACTGTATAGAATGAGGTTTGACATGCTGTTTTATGCTCCATAATGGAATGACCTTACTATTCATATTGCTGGACAGACATACATACATACATACATACATGGCCGGACTGGGACACCAGCCCACATCACTGCGTGCGCCGCCAACTCCCTGTCTGTCTGCTTAAGCCTTATACGTTATAGAAATGAAGCTAACAACTTAGTCTTTGTTGCAAATAGGTGCCTGTCATATGTGTTCCCCTGAATAAACACCTATCATAAGTGTTCATTACTACAGGGCTCCAGACTACCATTATCCACTGGTGATACTAACTTTTACAGTTGGTGGCACCAGCCCATGATTTGGTCAGTAATCATCTTATAAAGTATTTCATAGTGCTTTATTAAGGAGTGTAATAAATAGACTACTGAGGTATTCAATAAATAAGTTGTTTCATCTAACATGTCCCATGCAGGAATGATGTGAAACCTAATCCAGTGACTAACAAAAATGTTGGGTTGACAATTAGACTCTAGTTGCTATCATTTACTGTCGAAATATGACTCCAAAATGTCCCCAAAAATGTTTCAATAGAGATGAATTACAGTATATACATATTTATGTGCACTAACTATTATCATAGGCTAATTCATTCGATGTTCAACACCTGAGGAAGTGGAATCAGCAAATATAATGTCCTAAAAATACTTTGCAGTTGTAGGCTGCTACCCATGAGACCTACATTACCGTTCAAAAGTTTGGGGTTACTAAGAAATGTCCTGGTTTTTGAAAGAAAAGCCAATTTTTTGTCCATTAAAATAACATCAAATTGAGGCGTCTGTTTCTCAAACTAGACACTCTAATGTACTTGTCCTCTTGCTCAGTTGTGCACCGGGGCCTCCCACTCCTCTTTCTATTCTGGTTAGAGACAGTTTGCGCTGTTCTGTGAAGGGAGTAGTACACAGCGTTGTACGAGATCTTCAGTTTCTTGGCAATTTCTCACATAGAATAGCCTTCATTTCTCAGAACAAGAATAGACTGACGAGTTTCAGTAGAAAGTTCTTTGTTTATGGCCATTTTGAGCCTGTATTCGAAAACACAAATGCTGATGCTCCAGATACTCTAAAGTCTATAGTCTAAAGAAGGCCAGTTTTATTGCTTCTTTAATCAACAGTTTTCAGCTGTGCTAACATAATTGCAAAAGGGTTTTCTAATTATCAATTAGCCTTTTAAAATGATACACTTGGATTAGCTAACACAACGTGCCATTGGAACACAGGAGTGATGGTTGCTGATAATGGGCCTCTGTCACCTATGTAGATATTCCATAAAAAATCAGCCGTTTACAGCTACAATAGTCATTTACAACATTAACAATGTCTACACTGTATTTCTGATCAATTTGATGTTATTTTAATGGACAAAAAATGTAATTGTCTTTCAAAAACAAGGACATTTCAAAGTGACCCCAAACTTTTGAACGGTAGTGTGTGTCTACTCGGAATTGCCGGTGCGCATTTCGCGCGCCTCTCCACATTCAAAAGAGATATCCTATCTTGGTTGTAGAATAGTTGCTATTAAGCTAAATATTGAGTTGAGAAATAAAAATATATGCCTACAGACAGCTGAGATCCTACTCTCTTCGACAGGGACAAGGGGACGCTTCCAAAACTGTGTTTTCCCCGCAATTGAATTTTGAAATTTTATACGATCAGAATGCATTTTTCTCTCGAGCACAAGGGGGAAGAGGAGAGTGGCTCACTCACCACAGCGGAGCAAGCACAGGGAGCAGGGCAGACACTTCCATTACAAGAATCAGAAGGATAATACTCTATGACCAAATCATGGTTTTAGACACCCTTTTCTTTTTTTACGATCCATGATCATGTCTGTCTGAAAACAGAGTTGGAGCAGGTCTATTTACTGATGCTGCCGTTGCCCAATGTATACCAGAGAAATTGTGCAAACATCTTTTTTTTTTTATAATCTTAACAGGCCCATGGGCCCTTTTTTATACAATTAAATATTTTGTGTGTCAATTTCGACCAGCCCACTCAACTAAAATATGGTTCAGCCCAACTGGCATTTGCCAGATGGCCAATCCGCCCCTGGTGGGAGGCGTCTCAGAGGAGGAATATGTAAAAGATTTAAACAAGTTCTCAAAGCAGGAGGTCAGACGGGAGCTAATATAAATGTGCTGCCGTTTGCGCGGGGGTAACAGGGGCCAAGAAAACATCTATCTCTCTTTCTTTCTCTCTCTCTGTCTAGCTAGCTCTGACCTCCAACGCTTCAAAGCGCCTGACAGACACACGGAGCTGCACCCGATGTAGCGCGCGCCACGTGCCATGGCCACTCGCGAGGGCTGCCACTGTCGGGGCACCGGGGGGCAAAACAATAATAACAGCATCCTGTACAATATACTGAAGAACGACAGCTTTGCGACCACCGAGGAACAACAACAACAACCAACATCACAACCACAACAACAGCATCGCGGGCATAGGGTCTCCTCCTGTACCTCCCTCTCCTCCTCCTGTTCCTCCTCTTCTTCCTCTTCGTCGCAGCTTGACCTAAGGCAACAACATGCATGCTCGTGCGGCTCCTCACGGCGAAAGGGGTCTCTCCGGTCCCCGCAGTTGACCTGCAAAGCCGCGTCGGCGGTCCTCGTGAAGACTCTGCGGTTCGTAAAGAACGTGCCGTGTTTCCGCGAGCTGCCCGAGGATGACCAGCTGCTGCTCGTTCGGAACTGCTGGGCGCCGCTGCTGGTGCTGGGCCTCGCGCATGACCGGGTGGACTTCGAGACCACTGAGACCGCAGAGCCCAGCATGTTGCAACGGATCCTGACCAGTGGCTGTGGCAGCCAGAGCGAACCTCTACTGGAGCAGAGCGCGGGAACTCCTGGGGTCTCTCTCGCGGATATCCAAGGCATCAAAGCATTCCTGAAGAAGTGTTGGGGTTTGGACATCAGTACCAAGGAGTATGCCTACCTCAAAGGAGCCGTGCTATTCAACTCAGGTGGGCAGGATGGTTCAAAACGCGCCTAATTTTATCACTAATAATTGTCTCATTGTGTAGCTGTCTGTGCTGGAGCGCATGTAAATATCCTAAATACCCTATCTGCAATTTCATACATTTAATAATGTAGCACTTTGTCTCTAGTTTTAAAACTTTGCAAAGCAGTTTCACAGGAAACAAACAATGCTGATTTGATACATGCACAATTTCGTGCTTAATGGATCATTTCTACATAGGAAGTTAGAAAAAATAAATTCAGGTATACCAAAACACATAATCAACATTATTAGGCTACTAATTCCCTGCATCTACTGTAAAGAAAGGATGTAGGCCTAGTAGCTTATGGTATGATTGTTTTAGGGTTTAGGATATATATATCCTTCCGTATCTGGAGACTTCAGAAACCTGCCAAATGGCCTTGTGAGATATTTGGAGGTTATTTGGTAAGTAATCTGTTGACAATCAACAGATAAGACACCTGGTTACAACCCAAAGTTTCTATAAACAATGATTATGTTCTTCCGCCCCACCCTCCCCTCCCCTCCTCTCCTTCCCCCCCACCCTCCCCTCCCCTCCTCTCCTTCCCCCCACCTCTCCCCAGATCTCCCTGGTTTACGCTACCTCCACTACATCCAGTCGCTGCGGCGTGAGGCTCACCAGGCGCTCAACGAGCACGTGAAGCTGATCCACCAGGACGACACCACACGCTTCGCCAAACTGCTCATCACCCTGTCCATGCTGAGGGCCATCAGCCCCCCCGTGGTCGCACAGCTCTTCTTCAAGCCCATCATTGGAGCTGTCAACATGGAGGATGTCCTACTGGAGATGTTCTACGGGAAGTAGATGCGTTCCATGGTCCTGTCCAGAAACAACCCCTAGATATGGCCCCCTATAAGTTCTAGGCACTTCTCCTTGCCCCTAGCCCAGGGTTTCCCAAACTCGGTTCTCAGGACCCCAAGGGGGTCTTTCCCTAGCACTACACAGCTGATTCATAAAATCAACTAATCATCAATCTTTGATCATTTTAATCAGCTTTGTAGTGTTAGGGCAAAAACCAAAACGCGCACCCCTTGGGGTCCCCAGGACTGAGTTTGGGAAACGCTGCCCTAGCCCTAGCCCCTTTCCCCTAGCCCCTACCCTCTACACACTTCATGTATACATGAAATGGTTGTATAGTAATAAGCAATACGACAGCTCCACTCTGCCCCCTGGTGGGCTTTAAAGGAACAGTTGTGCTATATTACATCTATCAAATCCTCAGATCAACACTTGTGGGGTTGGTTCTGGACTGGAACTTTCTATCTAACGGACAGACAAACAGAATGTAAATCTAACTAACTGTTAACCAACCGTTAGATCTGAATGGACCGTTGAACGGAAGGATAGACAAAGGAAGAGATTTGTGTGTTTCGTTAAAGATGTTTTGGACACTGGTGGATGAAGAACAGTTGGGTCAAATGGGTGGGTGTTTTTGGTGGGTGGGGTTAGGGGGTGGGGGTGTGATGGGGAGGGGTGAAGGAGAGGATACGGACCAAGAAGAGCTGCTGATCGGACTCGATAACTTATTTATTTTTACATAAAAATATTTTTCTAAAATAAAAGTATTCTCTGAACTGCTTTGCCATGCTTGTGTCAGGTGAGTGGTGCTCTGACTGTCACTATGGAGATCAGAAAAGCCCCTGGACACTGAGCTAAGATCAATTTTGTGTTTTACCCCCTAATTGTTAAGGTTGGGGATAAACGGATCCTAGATCTGTGCCTAAGGGCAAGTTCTACCGAGAGAGATCAGAAAACCCAATGTTCCTTTTTTGGTAACTATGGTTCTGAATAAACGTTGCTGTCTGTTCATAGTTCACAGTTCGCTGATCCCAAATATGATCTTTAACATTGGTCTGAATTAAAGATCCCTTGTGGGAGCAGCAAACAGTGAACAGACTAACTTTTTTCTACAGTTCTTTTCTGTCCAGGTAGGGTCATTCTCTTTTCATCTGAGTGTGTGATCTGAGTCATAGGAAGCTAGTTTGTACTCTGCAGTGAAGAATGGCCTTCTTTAATATTGATTGGTAGAAATCACAGTATAGCTTAGGGCTTGGTTTTATAAGTTCTCTACCATTGACTATTGTTCTGCATACAAAGATGGATTCACATCTCACAACACATATTGAAGCTCATACTCTGATTTCCAAACTCAATTGATTTTTCATCTGTCTCTGTCTAAGGCAATAGGTGATTGTTGCTGTGCAATTGAGATACAGTAATTGAATTTATCACGCTAGCACTCAGCTCTGAGTGTTATTTTATCCATTGTAGGATTATCACGATGCTGGTAAGAGACAGCAATGGATTGTTAAGGCCACAAGAGGGCACTGTTTAACCACATATCTCACCGATAAGCTTCAGCGCAGGCACAGGTGCGCAGAATAAAGACTTGAGGAAATGACCTGCAGCGTTAGATTGCCTTCGGGAGTGTTCCAATTCTCTCTCCAAATCCCATCATTACTGCCAGGATATGCAACAAACAGGAATGCTACTGGCCAAGATATGCAGGAGGATCAGGAATCGGGGTGGGGAGAGCTACACATCTCAGACACAAAACACAGTCACACAGTAGTCTAAGGAACCAATCACAGATACAATCTGGTCCACATTCATCTGGGAATTATGAGTTGTAGAAAGTCTCTGCTAGAGTTATAGAAGATCTCTGCTTCTGGCTCTCATGGTTCCTAGAGAAAACAATATTCCTGCCCTGTTGCTGTACTGTAGGACTGTGTGTTTGTGACAGTTGAGGAGCAGGGAAGCAATGAAGCGTGGAGACACAAGACGGTCAGCCGCTCTGAGTAGTCAGAACAGCAACTCACCCGTGTGCAACCACGCATCGCAACCAAGGGCTGAGGGTGTGTGTGCGACTGTGGGGAGGTAGGAGGAGTAGCATTACGATAAGAAGACCACAACAGATGCCATGGAGCTGGCGGTGGGAGGAGTGTGAGCTGTTACCATGACGATGTGGGATTCCGGAACCTGTGGGTGGACCCCCTGCCCCCCATCAGGCTCTATCCTTTAAACTGGTGTAGACCTGAAATAATTGGATAAGGTGTAAGCAAGGTGTAACACACACTAAATATGTTGATGTACATATTTCTGTCTCCACCTCTCCTCCATCCTCTCAACGGGACTATTTTATTTCCAATTAAGCCCCTAATTGCTTAGGATAATAAAGAGTCTATTAATCCTGTGTCTAGCAATAAAACGCCAGCTGTCAGGCAGGAGGCTGCCAGACAACACACACACACACACACACACACACACACACACACACACACACACACACACACACACACACACACACACACACACACACACACACACACACACACACACACACACACACACACACACACACACACACACACACACACACACACACACACACACACACAAGCTATATCACTGATGCCTGCCACCATGGTGTGTGAGTGTAAGAGAGAGATGTGTGTGTATTCAAGCCAGCCTGCCACACTTACTGGCCATATTACTGATGCATGCCACCACTGTGCGTGTGCGCGTGTGTGGATCCTATCATTGTCTCATTGCACCATTGTTAATTCACCATACACCAGCAGGTGGCAGTGTTTGACTGTGTTTAAACGTTTTTCGAGCTGAAAGACGATGGCCAAAGTTTACTCGTGATGTTGCACAACGATTTAAGTCAATAAGTCATCGTTTTAGTCAAAGTATGATATATTTGGGCTTGAAGTGACACATCCGAACTGCCCACTTCGTGCAATTTCGTGTGAATGGGGTTTCTTTTCCTATGATATGACATACACATTGTTTTCAGCCTACGTTTCGTTTCAGGGCTTGGTTTTATTATAACGTAACCACCCACCAGCATGGCATAGTTTATTCATCAGAAACAGCTGAAAAGTTATTCCTCTACGTGAATGAGATGAAGCCAAACAGCCTGGGAGCCTCTTGGCCGCCTGAGTCATGGAGCAGATAAAAATAGGGGGTGCGAACTGTTTTTGCGCTTCCACTTAATTTTTTTATCTGAAAATTATCATAATCCATAATCCATCTTAATGTATTTTTGAGCTAGTCTGTATTTAAAAAAAATACATGACCATTTTATAAATGCTATAATTGCGTGATATGATAGCACTTGGCAAACCCGCTCCACCAGTTGCCCCAAGATGAGTGGTTTTGTCACTAAGGTTTTGCTTCACAACACGCTCCACTGCTTTGATTGGTGTAACGTTAGCTAGAAACCACAAGTGTCTATCCGGATAATGAAAACCCCCTAAAGAAAGTTCAAGAAGCGTATAGTTCGTTACATGTCATTTGCGCTGTGCATGATCATGAGCTAAATCATGGTAGTCTATAATTTCACTTCCCCTGTGAGAACTATGAGCATGGGCTGACTTGGCATTTCATCTTATTCTTTCGAACTCTTTATATGGCAGATTTGTGGCTTCAGGAAGATGGAAGATGACTACATTTAGGAAATAACAATAGATGACAAAGTCAAAGATAGGCCAGTGGTTTCCATCTGTGGAGAAGTTTTCCTTAAATCAATGCTTATGCCATATCCAGATCCAGAAGCAGCCATAGAGCCAGCTGGCTAATCTTAAAAAAAATAAATGCAACAACGGTTCCCAAGTGGCAGTGGTCTAAGCCACTGCATCTCAGTGCTAGAGGTGTCACTATAGACAACCTGGTTCGAATCCAGACTGTATCACAACCGGACGTGATTGGGAGTCCCACAGGGCGGTGCACAATTGTCGTCCGAGTTTGGCCGGTGTAGGCCTTCATTATAAATAAGAATTTGTTAACTGCCTAGTTAAATAAAGGTAACATTTAAAAACAACAGATGACATTAGCTAGCTAGATTAGGTTAGTAAGATAGCTAGCTAGATAAGGTTAGTAAGATAGCTAGCTAGATAAGGTTAGTAAGATAGCTAGCTAGATAAGGTTAGCATGCTGGCTAGCTACAATGACAGCTGTCAGTGCCTATTGATGTTTATCAACTCCCACACCCAATTTGTGAAAATGTACAAGTAGCCTTCGTCATTCTTCGGAGGTGCAACCTAAACGTGCATTTAATCTCTAGGACAGGAAACAACGTCAAAATAGTGGCGGCAACTTCCTCTAGGGGGGATACTTTAACTATTCCATTCTGGTCCTGGAGGGCCAAAACACTTTTGCCTTTTGGACCATGGAAGATCGTATTTGTATTTGAATACTAACCGCACAAACCATACTATTTGTGATGTACATTGAGTATATTGTATGCTTATTGATCATAGTATGGATATACTGTAGTTAGTATGCCAAAAGTTCCTGGATGTCGTACTACATTCGCCAAAATATGAAGTATACACGCAATGGACACTATTTGCTATTAGGGCCTATAATGCAATTCTTCAGAAAATGGGCGTGGCTTCACAATGTTTTCAGATTGAAAGAAAATGGTGGAAAATATGCAGCCGAAGTCCAACGAAAGTGGATACAAATTCATTGCTTTAACTATTTATGACAAATGTTAAGAAATGGTTGTGCAATGTAATAAAGTAATTACTTTTCAAATAAGTTACCTCACACGTTATGTTGGCTGACAATTAGTTAGCTACGCTATCATATCATAGCATATCATTACAAGTATGTACCAGTAGGTTAGCTAGCTACCTAACATTAGTTGGCTACTTATACATTAAACTTTCCAGTATATTAACTATATGCTATCAAATCATTGACTTGATTAATCCTGCCAATCTTAGTTTAGCTAAGTGGTATAGGTGTTGTGCGTTCTCAATGGACATTCAGGTGCGTTCGTAAATTTGCTCTGGCTATCTACTCCGATTTCAGAGCACTCTCGTTTGAGTGTACCTGTGCTAGAGAGCAGAATAACCGATGCATTTACGAATGCTCAACACCAGTTGATTATGGCCGGTGTCAGGAAACGTTGGCAAATTGTTGCCAGCAGCACAGTTACAGTCACCAACACTTTGGATAACATGAAAACAGCCTAACAAGCTCAGCTACGGCGAGTAAAATGGTCAGAGTAAGGTTTTCTCTAATTTTTGTCTGGAAGTAGCTAGCTAGCTTGGGTGCTTGACTGCCGTTGTGAGGCTAGAACGCTCGGATCAGTGTGCGCTCTAAACACTCCGAGGGCGATACTCTGAATTTACAAATGGACAATCTGACAACTCTCTGAATTTATGAATGCCCAGAGCGCACTCTGGCACTCCAGATTGAATTTAATAACACACCAGAAGTTGTAAAATGTCTAGCCAGTAATTTGTTATGCTAACAAGCTAGCAAGAGGTTGCATGGCAACAGCATCAACTTCCGGTAGACAGGCGAAGCGCTAGTACACTCAACTGAAAGGATACAGTTCGTTTACAGTACACTAAAATTAACTAATAGTATATAGTATGTAGTATATACTCACTAAATATGTAGTACATTAGTATGTTAGTATGGTTATTTGAACACAGCTCATGTAAAATGGACAGAACATAAATGAATCAAGAGGAGATCAACGTTTTTAATGTGCAGTGAGAAAGTAAGGGCAACTGATAAGTATGATTGTGTTTCTATAAAGATAGACATTTCTTTCCAAGTGAAAATCGTGTTTATATATATATATATTTATATAAATATCTATATCATATATAGAATACATATCTATTTGCTATGCATACTCAGAAATTACACCTTCAAATATAATTAAAAAAGTATCTATTCTTTCTTTAAACATGACCTATCGTATGGATTAAAAACAAAGGATTATCAGGATGGGAAGAATATTTCTACAACTCAACCAAAACAATGAAAATGCATTTACTTTTTGAATCTAAAAATGTTTTCATGAGGGACTCAAAATCCATCTTGTTGTCTTAACAAACCATGACCCACATAACAAAGTAGTGTACAAAACCTGCATAACACACACACACACACACACACACACCTCTACCTGCCCCTAAATGTCGGATGAAACGTAAATAAGTATGACTTCCCAAGCAAACTCTTTTTGTTATAAAAATAGACTTATTTTTAAAATAATCTACAGATTTATTTTTAAGGTGAGGCATTTCACTATCACGCTAAAACAGCAAGGCTGTTTGTTTTTATAGAAAATATGAAGCTCTGACTGACAGACTGACTGGAGAGTACTAGCACGACTCCCTAACTTCTCCCCTTCCTCTGGCCCACAGGAAGTTACATAAACATCACCGGTAGCTCCTCCTTCCTTTGCATATTCTATCATTTTTTAAAGAGTGTTTTTAAAACTAGATATACACCTTACACAGGTCAACAAAAATAAGATGCTGCTCCTTGAAGTAAAATGTTGCAATGTCCAAGCAATTCCCAAAACAAACAAACAATCTCTTAAACTACACAAAGTCAAGATAAAAAAAAACACAACAGCGCAGTTACATGACATACTGGCTTCTTCATAAGCATATCGGGGAAAAAAATTAAAACTAATAAAAAACAGAAAAAATAGAAATATATAATTCTTTGTGACAAGTTAAAGCAAAGTTTTAAAGTAGAGAAGGCAACACACATGATTGAATAAAAAACAACATATAAACAAAAAACAGGAAGACACTGATGCTACAAATAAATTGGAAATATATGTACAAGACCCTGTTTTCCTTTAGTGTGTGTGTGTGTATGTGTGTTTGTGTGTGTGCAAGTGCACAAGTGCCAAAGTGTGTGGGTTCTTTTATTTTGTATTCACGAGTTCATGTTGATCAAACTCTGTTGTCTCTTGATCAAACAGTTTGTTGTTGTCAGTTTGAATCTTTAATCCTCAGGTGAAGAACTTCTCCTCTGTGTACATGAGGGCCACGTTAAAAACCAAACCTGCCCTGACCCTGTCTTGCCTATTCACAGGGGTCCATTCCAAACCAAACTCATCACAATCTCTCAGCTATAGCTACAGTAGCCAATCAGAACTGTCCCATAGAAGCGTGACTATGTCACCAAAGCGATCCAAAGCGATCCAACCCAAACCAGGCCAGGCCAGGTCAGACCAAACCCGCTAGTGTCGTATGGTTCTATCTCGTCCCGGTCACCAGATGACGCTGGAGATGCTGGTCTCCCTGGGCAACAGCGGCAGCATGGCGTGGTTAGTGTGCTCCTCCTCCAGACTGTGCTCGCGGCTCTTCCCCGCCGGCGGCCTCTGTCCGTTCAGCAGCGTCAGCGGGATGTTGCAGTAGGTGTGTTGGTTGCCTAGTGACGACAGTGGCGGTAGCGTGCCACCCGGCGGCAGGTCGTACTCGTAGCTGCGGTAGTAGTGTTTCTGCCGCATGGTGGTGTGGTACGAGGTGTGGAAGGACGAGCGGAGCTCCGGGTGTGCCGTGGCCATGGCGGTGGAGGTGGCGGCTGCCATGGAGATGGCGGAGACGGTCTGGAGCTCACCGAAGGGGCCCTGCTCGCTGACATCCAGTGCTGGCTCGTGGCTCAGCATTGGCTCTGTGCGGCGGAAGGGCATCTCATACTGCAGCTGCTTCCAGAACTTGGAGCTGAGCTTGTTGCTCTTGGGGCCATGCCACTTGATGACGGTGAGGGTCTTGATGGTGTGTTTGAGGGCCTCCACCTCTTGGTAGTTCATGATGCCACGCAGCTCAGCACACTCGATCAGAATCACCTTGATCTCCCCGGTGACCAGCATGTTGCGGAGGCGTGTCTCCAGCTCGAAGATGCTCCACCCCCGCCGCACCACGTAGTTGGGCGTCATGACGATGATGAGGCGCTTGGATTGGTCCACACAGCGCGCCACGTCTTCAATGTAGGCTGGAGAGAGCGAGGGGGAGAGACAGAGACAGAGAGAGAGGGATAAAGGGAGAGGAAGAAACAAATGCACTCAGCACACAATCAATCTTCTTGAAAGGGAAAACTCAATACAGCTTAGATTCTATACAGTATTTTCTATACCATGTTTTGTATGCATATTTGGATGTGGACAAGACACATAATTATAGCACACCACTCACAATACACAGAGACAATGGTTGGACAACTACAAGACATACAACACAAGACAGAGACAGCAGTCAGACAACAATTGAGTGGTTACACACACAGCTAACTGTTCTTAGTCATATCTATCAACTCTACCTATATTACTTTCTCATCTCTATCTGAGGTTTTTTGATTTGTGTGTGTGTCTGTGTGCAGTGGCATGTGTGTTTGTGTATGTGTGTGTATGTGTTTGTGTGTGCATGTGTGCCTGTGTTTGTGAGCTAGAGTGTGTATGTGTGTTTTGACTTAAAAGCTATGCTATTGCTGTGTAAATTCTTTGAAAAATGGATGCCCTATGCTTCTCTTCCTGTCCAGGGAGGAAGTGCAATACAGTTGCTGATACAAGAGAAAGAGACTGAGGAAGTGTACCTCTAAGTAGTCTTGTGTCATCCTGGTAAAGCTCATTGGCCAGACCTAAACATAAACATGTCAACATTGAGACTCAGATCACAGGAGAACACACAGAGCACACAAACAGCAAATAGGACTTGTACAACACTGGCCTCAACTATTATTTGTCTTTCTCTAACATACACACGCACACACACACACACACACACACACACACACACACACACACACACACACACACACACACACACACACACACACACACACACACACACACACACACACACACACACACACACACACACACACACACACACACACACACACACACACACACACAGGGGCTGGAACAGTGTTTTAGAAACTTGTTGTAGAACTCTGACTATGGACTTGATTCTCAGTTCATCCAAAAGCGTGGTACAGTAAGTAAGTAAGCGCCTCTAAACATATCACCCTGTGATGTCCTATTCTGACTGGAGCTGCCTACCACCGGAGAAGTCTGACTGGATGGGTTCACCTTTCAGCTCTATTCCACATGAAAACTAGGTAGACATAGAGCCGTGGTGATAGATACTGAACATCCTGTACCGTATGCACAGACAGACTGCTAAACAGATATGTTCACAAAAAATATTTTCATGAATGCGTTAATGGTTTAAATGGGAAGTAGTAATATGGGAACAGGGTGATATGTTTAGAGGCACTTACTTATATCCTGCCTGGTTGGCCTTGTCCGGGGGTATTGTCTCAGCCTCCAGTATCTATGCTGCAATAGTCTATGTGCCAGTGGGCTAGTGTCAGTTTGTTATATCTGCTGTTATTATCCAGTGTCCTGTGTGAATTTAAGTATGATCCCTCTAATTCCCCCTCTCTCTCGCACTCTCCCTCCCCTCCCGGAGGACCTGAGCCCTAGGACCATGCTTCAGGACTACCTGGCCTGATGACTCCTTGCTGTCCCCAGTCCAACTGGTCAGCTGCTCACCAGTTTCAACTCTTCTGCCTGCGGCAATGGAATCCTGACCTGTTCACCGGATGTGCCACCTTGTCCCAGAGCTGCTGTTTTCAACTCTCTCTCTCTCTACCGCAGCTGCTATTTCAACATCTAAATGCCCGGCTATGAAAGGCTAAGTGACTTACCTGTTGAAACGTCTACAACCACTGTGATTATCATGTGACCCTGCTGGTTATCTATGAACGTTTGAATATCTTGGAGAAAGATCTGGCTTTAATGGCCATGTATTGTTATAATCTCCACCTGGCACAGCCAGAAGAGGACTGGCTACCCCTCAGAGCCTGGTTCTTCTCTAGGTTTCTTCCTAGGTTTTTGCCTTTCTATGGAGTTTTTCCTAGCCACCCTGCTTCTACATCTGCATTGCTTGCTGTTTGGGGTTTTAGGCTGGGTTTCTGTGACATCGGTTGATGTAAAAATTACAGGAGGTCCTTCCTGCCGGCGGCTATTAGACTATTTAATGCCTCACCGGGGTGCCGTGCCGTCGGAAACATAGACCTGGAACTGTAGGGGTGTGAGGACCTTCCATCCGTGAGTAACTCTGGTCTGTAATCACTCATTCACTCAGGACTTATTCATTCAGGACTGTATATACATATTAATGTACAGTTGTTATATCATATCACGTGCAATATTGTAAGTAATTCTTGGACTGAACTTACGTAGTCATTCACTCAGGAATGCATATTAGTATTCTGTCATTTGTATCTTTTTTCATTGCTTTTAGTATATCGAATGTGCAATATGTGCATTATCTGTAATCAAACCCTGCACTAAGGACTGTATTTTAAGGGAATTATTATTATTACCCTAAATTATATCATACGCACATTTAGCTATTTAAGTATCTCTTCCTGTCATTTACCTGTACAGTTAATGTAACCATGCAAATATTCACTTACCTGTACATTTAACTGTACATTTACCTGTACAGTTAATTTAACCATGCAAAATAGTAACTTACCTGTTCATTTAACCAGACTGTATATTAAGTAAACTATTATTACCCTCACTTATATCATACGCACAATTAGCTATTTAAGTATTTCTCTGCCATTGACCTGTATAGTATAGTTAACCATGCAAATATTCCTCATTTATCTACAGTGGGGAGAACAAGTATTTGATACACTGCCGATTTTGCAGGTTTTCCCACTTACAAAGCATGTAGAAGTCATTTTTTATCATAGGTACTCTTCAACTGTGAGTGACGGAATCTAAAACAAAAATCCAGTAAATCACATTGTATGATTTTTAAGTAATTAATTTGCATTTTATTGCATGACATAAGTATTTGATACTTCAGAAAATAAGAACTTAATATTTGGTACAGAAACCTTTGTTTGCAATTACAGAGATCATACGTTTCCTGTAGTTCTTGACCAGGTTTGCACACACTGCAGCAGGGATTTTGGCCCACTCCTCCATACAGACCTTCTCCAGATCCTTCAGGTTTCGGGGCTGTCGCTGGGCAATACGGACTTTCAGCTCCCTCCAAAGATTTTCTATTGGGTTCAGGTCTGGAGACTGGCTTGGCCACTCCAGGACCTTAAGATGCTTCTTACGGAGCCACTCCTTAGTTGCCCTGGCTGTGTGTTTCGGGCCGTTGTCATGCTGGAAGACCCAGCCACGACCCATCTTCAATGCTCTTACTGAGGGAAGGAGGTTGTTGGCCAAGATCTCGCGATACATGGCCCCATCCATCCTCCCCTCAATACGGTGCAGTCGTCCTGTCCCCTTTGCAGAAAAGCATCCCCAAAGAATGATGTTTCCACCTCCATGCTTCACGGTTGGGATGGTGTTCTTGGGGTTGTACTCATCCTTCTTCTTCCTCCAAACACGGCGAGTGGAGTTTAGACCAAAAAGCTCTATTTTTGTCTCATCAGACCACATGACCTTCTCCCATTCCTCCTCTGGATCATCCAGATGGTCATTAGCAAACTTCAGACAGGCCTGGACATGCGCTGGCTTGAGCAGGGGGACCTTGCGTGCGCTGCAGGATTTTAATCCATGACGGCGTAGTGTGTTACTAATGGTTCTTTGAGACTGTGGTCTCAGCTCTCTTCAGGTCATTGACCAGGTCCTGCCGTGTAGTTCTGGGCTCCTCATGATCATTGATGCCCCACGAGGTGAGATCTTGCATGGTGCCCCAGACCGAGGGAGATTGACCGTCATCTTGAACTTCTTCCATTTTCTAATAATTGCGCCAACAGTTGTTGCCTTCTCACCAAGCCGCTTGCCTATTGTCCTGTAGCCCATCCCAGCCTTGTGCAGGTCTACAATTTTCCCGGATGTCCTTACACAGCTCTCTGGTCTTGGCCATTGTGGAGAGGTTGGAGTCTGTTTGATTGAGTGTGTGGACAGGTGTCTTTTATACAGGTAACGAGTTCAAACAGGTGCAGTTAATACAGGTAGTGAGTGGAGAACAGGAAGGCTTCTTAAAGAAAAACTAACAGGTCTGTGAGAGCCGGACTTCTTACTGGTTGGTAGGTGATCAAATACTTATGTCATGCAATAAAATGCAAATTAATTATTTAAAAATCATACAATGTGATTTTCCAGATTTTTGTTTTAGATTCCGTCTCTCACAGTTGAAGTGTACCTATGATAAAAATTACAGACCTCTACATGCTTTGTAAGTAGGAAAACCTGCAAAATCGGCAGTGTATCAAATACTTGTTCTCCCCACTGTATATCAACTTGCAATATTGTTATAATTTTTTCCCACCTAACACTCTGTAACAATGTATAGTGTACATATTCAGCCATTCTCCCATACTATGCAATGTCTTTTTATAGCTTTTTGCACTCCAGACCTTGTGTATTTTTTTACTAATCGTGTATCTGTCTTGTATTTTCGTTCTGGCATTTTGCACCTGCTCTGTGTTTTTTCGAAGCTTCTTGACGAGGGGATCAATTAAGTATCTATCTATCTATCTATCTATCTATCTATCTATCTATCTATCTATCTATCTATCTATCTATCTATCTATCTATCTATCTATCTATCTATCTATCTATCTATCTATCTATCTATCTATCTATCTATCTATCTATCTATCTATCTATCTATCTATCTATCTATCTATCTATCTATCTATCTATCTATCTAGAAGAAGAGGGCCTTCAAGGAGGGGGACAGGGACAAATTTAAATACAGAGGGACGTAAACTATTATTACCCTCACTTATATCATATGCACATTTAGCTATTTAAGTATCCTTCTCTGCCATCGACCTGTATAGTTAACCATGCATATCTATCTATCTATCTATCTATCTATCTATCTATCTATCTATCTATCTATCTATCTATCTATCTATCTATCTATCTATCTATCTATCTATCTATCTATCTATCTATCTATCTATCTATCTATCTATCTATCTATCTATCTATCTATCTATCTATCTATAGTTCTCTCTATAGCTCCAACTATATCTCTATCTCGATCTCTATCTATATCTATAGCTCTATCTATATTTCCATCTCTATAGCTCTATCTATATCTTTATCTATAGCTCTATCAATATCTAACTATATCTATAGCTATTTATCTATCTATATTTCGATCTACAGTATAGCTCTACCTATATATCTATCAATATCTCTATCTATATCCCTATATATATCACTACCTATAGCTCTATCTATATCTCTATATTTCTATCTATATCTATCTATATCTCTATCCATATCTATAGCTCTATCTATATCTCTATCTATAGCTCTATCTATATATCTTTATCTCTATCTATAGCTCTATCTCTATCTCCAGCTATATCTCTATCTATATCTCTATCTATATCTCTATAGCTCTATCTATATCTATAGCTCTATCTATATCTATAGCTCTATCTTTATCTATAGCTCTACCTATATCTATCTATATCTCTAACTATATCTATAGCTATTTATCTATCTATATTTCTATCTACAGTATAGCTCTATCTATATCTCTATCTATAGCTATATCGATATCTATATATCTCTATCTACAGTATAACTCTATCCATCTATCTATCTATCTATCTATCTATCTATCTATCTATCTATCTATCTATCTATCTATCTATCTATCTATCTATCTATCTATCTATCTATCTATCTATCTATCTATCTATCTATCTATCTATCTATCTATCTATCTATCTATCTATCTATCTATCTATCTATCTATCTATCTATCTATCTATCTATCTATCTATCTATCTATCTATCTATCTATCTATCTATCTATCTATCTCTTCTATATGTCTAATGTTACACAGTCCCTTTGCTGAGGGCACAGTCAGTGTGGTGTAGGCTACACAATAGAATATACTTTGGACTAGAAAGGCGAGGGGTCCCTAGAGAGGATGTTGTATCCCCGGTTAAAGTGGGTGGGTTCTAAATAGTTATCGAAAGAAACATAGGAGTGCATCAAGAATAAGACTTTTTATTGTTACATTGACAGAGGAGACAACATGACTGCTATCAGAGATCTCTACATCAACCAATGATGGCCTATCAATTAAGATAGTTACAACCATTCATAAGCATGCATTCTATGTTAAGTGCATGCTTGTTTAAAAAAATGTACAGTGTGCATATATCACTCTGATGTAGATTATCATACACAACAGAGGATGGGTCATTTCACAAATAGAGTATACTTTTCATCCTTTTGATATTTTAAGTGGAAATTGTGCACCAATATTGAGTTTTAAAAGCCTGTTATAATAAATGAAGTGCCTTTTAATACAGACCACTTGGAAAATTCAATAAATCTGCATTTCTTTTAAGTCCCTTGTTTTTCTGACGTCTAGGAATATTTTAACCCACTTGACCCCAACATTTCACCATCATTTTAAAACCGTACAGAGCAAATTATCCAGTGTTAAATCAACACTGAGAGTTTTCCATTTAACACTGGTTCAGTGTCTATACGGGTCCATACTTTTTGGTGTTAAATTCACACATTCTAGTGTAAAGCCTTATTTGCATATAGTCGTGGCCAAAAGTTTTGAGAATGACACAAGTATTGGTCTCCACAAAGTTTGCTGCTTCAGTGTTCTTAGATCTTTATGTCAGTAGTTACTATGGTACACTGAAGTATAATTACAAGTATTCCATAAGTGTCAAAGGCTTTCATTGACAATGACATTCAGTTTATGCAAAGAGTCAATATTTGTAGTGTTGACCCTTCTTTTTCAAGACCTCTGTAATCCGCCCTGGCATGCTGTCAATTAACTTCTGGGCCACATCCTGACTGATGGCAGGCCATTCTTGCATAATCAATGCTTGGAGTTTGCCAGAAGTTGAGAACCACAAGTTCTCAATGGGATTAAGGTCTGGGGAGTTTCCTTGCCATGGACCCAAAATGTTGATGTTTTGTTCCCCGAGCCACTTAGTTATCACTTTTGCCTTATGGAAAGGTGCTCCATCATGCTGGAAAAGGTATTGGTCGTCACCAAACTGTTCTTGGATGGTTGGGAGAAGTTGCTCTCGGAGGATGAGTTGGTACCATTCTTTATTCATGGCTGTGATCTTAGGCAAAATTGTGAGTGAGCCCACTCCCTTGGCTGAGAAGCAACCCCACACATGAATGGTCTTAGGATGCTTTACTGTTGGCATGACACAAGACTGATGCTAGCGCTCACCTTGTCTTCTCCGGACAAGGTGTTTTCCGGATAGCCCAAACAATCGGAAAGGGGATTCATCAGAGAAAATGACTCTACCCCAGTCCTCAGCAGTCCAATCCCTGTACCTTTTGCAGAATATCAGTCTGTCCCTGATGTTTTTCCTGGAGAGAAGTGGCTTCTTTGCTGCCCTTCTTGACACCAGGCCATCCTCCAAAAGTCTTTGCCTCACTGTGCGTGCAGATGCACTCACACCTGCCTGCTGCCATTCCTGAGCAAGCTCTGCACTGGTGGTGCCCCGATCCCGCAGCTGAATCAACTTTAGGAGACGGTCCTGGCGCTTGCTGGACTTTCTTGGGCACCCTGACGCCTTCTTCACAACAATTGAACCTCTCTCCTTGAAGTTCTTGATGATGTGATAAATGGTTGATTTAGGTGCAATCTTACCAGCAGCAATATCCTTGCCTGTGAAGCCCTTTTTGTGCAAAGCAATGATGATGGCACGTGTTTCCTTGCAGGTAACCATGGTTGACAGAGGAAGAACAATGATTTCAAGCACTACCCTCCTTTTAAAGCTTCCAGTCTGTTATTCTGACTCAATCAGCATGACAGAGTGATCTCTAGCCTTGTCCTCGTCAACACTCTCACCTGTGTTAACAAGACAATCACTGACATGATGGCAGCAAGTCCTTTTGTGGCAGGGCTGAAATGCAGTGGAAATGTTTTTGGGGGATTAAGTTCATTTTCATGGTAAAGAGGGACTTTGCAATTAATTGCAATTCATCTGATCAATCTTCATGACATTCTGGAGTGTATGCAAATTGCCATCATCAACAATGAGGCAGCAAACTTTGTGGAGACCAATACTTGTGTCATTCTCAAAATTTTTGGCCATGACTGTACATTGCTGTTCGAGTGAATTGTAGAGTTGAGGTGTCAGCCAATTGCAACTCAATAAAACGTATAGCTTACAGTATATGAAAACAATATATGTAACACAGAGGCGGTTTGCGGCAAAATACTGAAGGTTATAGGTGGTAACTATGGATTTATTATTCAGAGTTTCTTTGTTGCACAAACTACACATTTACATACACAAGACAAGTGACAATGACAAGCAGCTAGAGTGAAAGTACAATAATCACTAACATGCACAACAGGTGAATACGAAACAAACCACACAGGACTGTATACTGATGACATACTGACAGAGTGAAGAACAATCACAATAACCACATTAACTGTACAAGCCACAACACAATTAGTGGACCTATTATCAAGTAACCACACACAGCACCCCCTCAGCCTCCCCACCCCCACACACAGCACCCCCTCAGCCTCCCCACCCCCACACACAGCACCCTCTCAGCCTCCCAGCCCCCACACATAGCACCCCCTCAGCCTCCCCACCCCCACAATCACAGCCATCACTTACACCACTTACTTCCTGTTGGGATGAGGTCTCTGTCTGGGATGAAGAGTTTATATCCGTAGTGTTTCTCCAGGACGTCAGGGAGGATCTCCAGGGCAAAGCGCTCCTCCTCCTTGGTCTCCTGACTCCACTGGTCAGGGTCTACTTTAGTGTAGGACAGGTAGGCATCATAGTCCTTATTATCTGCCAGAAACACACACAGTACACAGACAATGTTTGGTGAAGCATATGCATCCCCATGGATGAATGCAGGCATGAACAGACACAGCAAATTGACATAATTGACAATCTTTATTATGTCAAAGTGAGAGAAAGAGAGAATTGTAATGCCAGGCACAATGAAAGAGCTAAGAGCTGCAGTAGAAAGCCAGACTGTTGGCTCAACAAAACAGTAGAGGAAGCAGAGGTGTGAAAAACAGAAGACCAACTTAGACAAGGGCCATCAGGACATCCTCTCAGATGTTGTGTCATCACACACGCACATGCAAGCATGCACACACACACACACCTCTCCCCAGCAGGTAAACTCATTAGTGAACAGTGGTTTTCTGACCCTAATGGCTCTCCCATTATCCTACAGGAGGGGTAATCCGGTAATCCGGAAACTTCCTTGATCCGCAAACCTGGCAGAGCATTCACGCTAGCAGCTCAAAGGCTTCCCTTATTACACACAGGTGGGAGGCAGAGCACAGAGCATGAGAAGGGGAAAGAGAGAAGTAGGAAGAGGATAGAGGGATCTGAGTCTGTAAGGCGCCCCTTGAAGCCACTTCAGTGATTAAAAGACAGAGTGAGATTGAGGGTGGGAGAGGGAGAAAGAGAGAGAGACGGAGAGAGGGGGAGAGAGAGAGAGAGAGAGAGAGGAAGAGGGGGAGAGGGAGAGAAAGAGAGAGAGAGGGAGAGAGGGGGAGAGAGAGAGAGAGAGGAAGAGGGGGAGAGGGAGAGAAAGAGGGAGAGAGGGAGAGAGAGAGGAAGAGGGGGAGAGGGAGAGGGAGAGGGAGAGAGAGAGGAAGAGGGGGAGAGGGAGAGAAAGAGGGAGAGAGGGAGAGAGAGAGGAAGAGGGGGAGAGGGAGAGAGAGAGGAAGAGGGGGAGAGGGAGAGAAAGAGGGAGAGAGGGAGAGAGAGAGAGGAAGAGGGGGAGAGGGAGAGAAAGAGGGAGAGGGAGAGAAAGACGGGTAGAGGGGGAAAAGTAGGGTGTAGAAGCAGGGTGTGAGATATACACTGACCACCTATGCACTCATCATGACACACACACACACACACGTGCAGGACTGAAACAGATGAGTACAGCAAAACACCTCAAAACATGAATATCAAAATGATCTCCAACAAGAAAAGAAAATTGTTTGCACTCGACCCGTCTCAAAATATGTGTATGGGTCATCCAGGGAGGGAATCAGGGTTTTCAGACACTCTTTGAAGCAGGAGAGAGAGGCTCAATAGAGGGACCAGACACAGCCTGCATTAAATAACAACACCTCAAACACCTCAACCAGCCACTAATAAACTGCTAATCACAAATAGCTTGATTACATGGTTGAATGGATGGATTTAACCCTATGGAAGGTCTGTTCCTTCCATTCAAATGGATTCTAACTGATGATATCACAAATGGCCATGACTCTACTGCAATGTAGAATTCCAGAATAAAATGTTGAGAAGAACCAATCAAAGGATTGGTAACAAACACTGTGTGAAAACAAGCCAAACAACAACAACCAGCCCAAACTAGGACAGAATTGACTGTACCTGGGAGAAGAAAAACAATTTGGTCTCCCACTTCAGTTTGTTGGTGGACTTTTTCCATTGGTTTGTGCAGGGAGGGAGTTGGCCCAGTCCCAGCCTCCCAGCACCCGTCCCAAAGCAGACAGCAGTTATCTGCTGGTCCACAGGGGAGGGTGGGCATTATTCCATGACATATTGAGACTGATCCCTCTCTAAATGGAGAACAAATTGAAAATCTGTCTCCCCTCTTCCCCATGCATCCTTAGAGTGATGCAGTGGGCTGGATGTCAGTGAGGTGTGTGTGTGTGTGTGTGTGTGTGTGTGCATACCTGAGAGCCTGTTATTGCTGCAGGCTCTGACTGCTGGGTCTCAACCCCCTGGATAAGACCAGTAATGGCTTTCATAGAAACGACCCATTCAACAACTGTCAAAACGCACGCACACGCACGCACACACACACAGTAGTTGATAAAGGATATTATGAGAGAAGAGAGAAGTGACGGAGAAAAGTGAAAGCGAGAAAGAGAGAGAGAGAAACACAGACACAACAGCCACCTATTGGTCTGTGGCTCTGTGCCTTTACCTCCATCCAGGTCCTCGCTGCCGAAGTGTTTCCTGTAGAAGAGCAGGAGCTCAATCTTATAACACTTATAGAGAGAGATGAGGAAGAGCAGCAGCAGCAAGATGGCTCCCAAACCCCCAGCCAACTCTACTGTGTACATCAGCTCTGCTGAGAGAGAGAGCAGAGTGAGAGGGAGAGGGAGAGAGAGAGAGAGAGAGAGAGAGAGAGAGAGGGAGAGGGAGAGGGAGAGAAGGGAGGGAGAGGGAGAGAGATTGAGAGGGGGAGAGATTGAGAGGGGGAGAGAGAGAGAGAGATGGAGAGAGATGGAGGGAGAGAGAGAGAGAGAGAGAGAGTGAGAAAGAGAGAGAGAGAGAGAGAGAGAGAGAGAGAGAGAGAGAGGAGGGAGAGAGCGAGAGATGGAGGGAGAGAGCGAGAGAGAGAGAGGGAGAGAGAGAGAGGGGGAGAGAGAGAGAGAGAGAGAGATTGAGAGAGAGAGAGAGAGAGATTGAGAGAGAGAGAGAGAGAGAGAGAGAGAGAGAGAGAGAGAGAGAGAGAGAGAGAGAGAGAGAGAGAGAGAGAGAGAGAGAGAGAGAGAGAGAGAGAGAGAGAGAGAGAGAGAGAGGGAAAGACAATGTAATTAAAACTATTGAGTCAAGCATGTTTCCCGACAACATAATCATTGTATGTATGTGCATGGTCAAATGGGGCTGTTTGCATCTGGTACAGAGTAATAGAGTCATCCCTGGCCTCTCTGCTCTGCTCTGAGCCATGCAAAACATCCACAGGAAAGAGAGAGGGGGATTATGATGAGTTGGGGAAAAGAGAGGGAGAGGGAGAAAGGGATGATCTATAATTGGGTTCATTGTCTAGGACAACCATGAGACAAACAGGGTAAAACTGGGTTCAAAGTCTAGGACAACCATGAGACAAACAGGATATAACTGGGTTCAAAGTCTAGGACAACCATGAGATAAACAGTCTATAATTGGGTTCAAAGTCTAGGACAACCATGAGACAAACAGGGTATAATTGGGTTCAAAGTCTAGGACAACCATGAGACAAACAGGGTATAATTGGGATCAGTGTCTAGGACAACCATGAGACAAACAGGGTATAATTGGGATCAGTGTCTAGGACAACCATGAGACAAACATGGTATAATTGGGTTGAGTGACACTGCATTACATTGTGGAATTTCTCACAGGATGAACATCGATGGAGGGAATGTGTTTTCATCGGAAGTAAAAGATACAGAAAATGCTTTTCTCCCCGATTGTCTCCACTACTCCCTAAGTCCCCTGTCTGTCTCAACTCTTTCTTTCTTTCTCTCCTCGCCCTCTTTCTTTTCACCACACTTTCCCTATATCCTGCTTCTACCATTCCTCTCCTCTTTTCTCTCCCTCTCTCTGTTTCTTTCTGTTCCTTGTATGTCTCAATAGATTAGTAACCTTCATTCTTATACCAACTTCTCTTAATTTCCCTGACACTCGTTCTCCGCATCCCTCTCTTCCTCTCTCCCTCTCCCTTTCCTCCCTTCTTCCTTCCTCTGAGGTACAGATGAGGAAATCCCCCTTAGACAGAGCCCACCCTCCCTCATTCCCTCCCTTCTTCCTTGAGCAGCAATCATAAATAATGCATCCTGGGAGGAGAAACATGAAATAAACATCAGGATAATCACTAACAAGACAGAGATAGAGAGAGAACGAGAGAGAGAGAGAGAGAGAGAGAGAGAGAGAATAGAGTGAGAGAACAGAGGGAGAGAACACTGTTTAAAATGATGTTCTTCTCCCACAGTCAGTGAAATGGAACCGGATTGGCTACAAAGAGCGCCCTAGCACATTTCTAGGCTGTCGACAAAGACACACACTCACAGGCACGCACACACACACGCACACACACACACACACACACACACACACACACACACACACACACACACACACACACACACACACACACACACACACACACACACACACACACACACACACACACACACACACACACACACACACACACACACACACACACACACACACACACACACACACACACACACACACACACGCACACACACGCACACACTTACTCGTCTGTTGGGAAAAGCAGAGGAGCCATTTGCTGCTTAAATAACCATCAAATTAGCTCTTTTTGCTAAGTGACAACGATAAAGAGAGCCTAGAACAAGTCATGCCAGGGAACGAAGACTAACGGTGCAGCCGTGAGGACGAATGCAAGAGACAACAACAACAAAAGTGAAAATGTAATGAAATGGAGTATAAACCCAAACTGTATGCTGAGGTGGCAAACACAATGGAGCTCTGAACCTAACACAGACTGGTGGGTGGGAAGACTGAATGAGATGGAGAGAGAGAGGGAGGGAGAGGAGGAATATTGGAAGGGGCTATGGATGGAGAGATGGAGGGAGAGGAGGAATATTGGAAGGGGCTATGGATGGAGAGATGGAGGGAGAGGAGGAATACTGGAAGAAGGGTATGGATAGAGAGATGGCGAAAGAGAGGAAGAGAGGGAGGGAGTCCATGCCCTTCTCCCAAAAACATCTGAAACCCTACCTCTTTGAAGAGTAAACTAAATAACTCTCACTGCGCCTCCTCAATACTTTGGTAAAAAGTACTTTATACGATTGTGATGGGATGTTGTCTCACCTAGCTATCTAAAGATGAATGTACTAATTGTAAGTCACTCTGGATAAGAGTGTCTGCTAAATAACTCAAATGTAAATGTAGGGAGGAGAGAGACATATATGTTGTCTGGGATATAAAATCACCCGCTAAATGACTAAGAATATGTGGTAATCTCAACATTTGGAGAGTGTTTTGTGGGTTATGGGTTTGTGAGCGAGCCCTTACCCCTTCTGGAGAGTGTTTTGTGGGTTATGGGTGTATGAGACAGCCTTTACCACTTTTAGAAAGTATTTAGTGGGGTATGGGTTTGTGAGAGAACCCTTTCTTACCCCTTCTGGAGAGTTGGATGCTGGCCTGCCGTCTCCCGTTGCCGTTCTCTACATAGCAAGAGTAGTTTCCCAGGTCCCCCTCCTCCACCGAGTGAATCGTTAAGGAGATGGCCACTTCCTGTTCCCCCAGGTGCTCCCGGACCACTCTGAAAGACAAGAGCAAAGGATCATCAATGTAGTGGAGGGTAGACTCTGTGGGAGCAGTCAAATATCCCCCTCCGTATGGGGGCGCAAGGTGACCGAGTTAATAAATACTGTGTTGAAAGGCAGATTAATGTTTCCTACTAACTATGGTGTCCATGTCTCCTCACTTTTGGGGCTCCCAAGTGGCCAGTGGTCTAAGGCACTGCATCTCAGGTCTAGAGGCGTCACTACAGACAACCTGGTTCGAATCCAGGCTGCATCACAATCTGGCCGTGATTGGGAGTCCCATATGGTGGCGCACAATTGTCTGGGTTTGGCCGGGGTATGCCGTCATTGTAAATAAGAATTTGTTCTTAACTGACATGCCTAGTTAAAATAAAGGTTAAATAAAATAAAAATTCATAACTTAACAGTCTGAAGGTTAGAGAGACCATCCAGTAACCAGAGGGTTGCTGGTTCGAATACCAGGGCTGACAGAGAAAAACATTGGTGAGGCTGATTGACTTGGTTTGCTGTGTGATGAGGACAGAAAGTATTGAGTTTGTAATGGGCTGTAAGCATGGCCTGGGTGATAAAGCATGTAATTACTGTACAGGAGTATATTTAGTCTGAAGCAAATACAGTAATGCTATGTTAATCTCCCCAAAATGCTCCAAACATCAGAGAAATTAAAATCAATAAGGGTCCTTCTTCCTGGGAGTGAAAAACCAAATAACAACGTCGGGAAGATAATCTTTTTATAGCAGCTGCCATGGAAACGGAGGGGAAGGAGAGAAAGTAATATTCCATAAAGTAAATGAGTGTTCCCCACTGAGCTGGTGGAGGATGATGGAGGAGAGAAGGGAGAGATAATGTTCCCTCGTTCTTCACACGCTGCTACTTAGCCTAGTTTTACAGCACCCTCAGTACATAGAGGCACACACAGGAAAAATAGGGTGAGAGAGAGTGTTTGTGTGTGGGGTTGTTTGTGTGAGAGATAGAGAGTGTGTGTGTGTGTGTGTGTGTGTGTTAATGTGTGCTTGTGCATTAATGAGTAGCCTATGCATGTGAGCACTGGGGAGAAAGAAAGAGAGAGGATTTTAGCGAGAGAGAGAGAGAGAGAAAGCGAGAGAATGAGAGAGAGTGGTAGAGAAGAGGGTTGACTGATCTCTGAAGTACTCTCCCCAGGCTCTTGGTGAGCACACAGCAACACATACAGTAAGGGGTTTGTTTGAGACGTTTGTAGTCTGTAATTGAGAATGCTTTGTGGGCATTGTAGGATGTGGTTGAGATTGCATAATGGGATTCGTAGTTTAAAATGAGTGCCCTCTGAGAGTAAAGGTTGGTGTTTGTGTGTCTGTGGAGGGGGGAGGGGCAGCCTCTTTGAAGATCCCGTTTCCATAGTAAAACAGATTTCCTGTCGACGGAGACCATCGCCGCGCCATGACAACACTTTTGAACACCTTCCGTGTTAAAAAAGTAAGCCACACAGAAAACCTCAAGCAGTGAGAATAACCTAGCATAGTACAATCAAGTTGTTCATTGACGCTGATCTTAGGTCAGTTAACCTTTTAACCCCTTATGATTTGAAGAGGGTACACTGATCCTAGATCTGTGTCTAATGGGCAACTTCTACCCAGACCAAACAAGGCAGGGGAAGTGAATGGGAGTTAGATGGGGATTGAATGGGACCAGACTGGGTCTGGCTGATATTATCTAGGCAGACTTTCATATTTTCATTACTGCTCTGCTGGGGCTCTAGTCTAGACTGTCAGGAAATGCAGGCAGACAGGGCTCTTATGGTCAAATGTTACATTAACTTCAGCAGTGCATGTTACCATATACAGTATACTTATATCTAGTTAATACAGAGGAGTTGGGCATGAGCTACAATTGTAGGTCTATGTTTAATGAACATTTCTGCCACTTCATTTAAGACCCCTCCCATCTCTCTCTAGTATCCTGGTTCTAGATGTCTTGTGCATGGCAATGAACATACAGAGGTTGGCAATACAGCACAAACAGATCTGGGTCCAGTCTAGCTCTCTGGATGGCTTTTGTCACTTTGTTTCCTATTCTACGGGTATTGTGGGAATGAATACAAACGTATCATCATCAGCACAGCGTCATGTTTCTTCTCCTCTTTCATATTACCCGTGTGCGGAATGCCATTCACCTATTTACATTATAGCCTATAAGCATGACACAATAATACACGTTCCTCATGATTGTTGTTCAACCTATGGGCTCACTCTGGCAATTATCATCTTCTTTTCTCTCAACCAATGGGCGTAAATCTTGGGATGTATTTATATGTTAACTTATCCATGTTTTCTCACTTGCTTGTTTTACAGCAACAGTTTTCGAAAACCATCCACCTCTCCACCACCACCAGCTGTAATAACCTGTCATAGGAACTTCTCTCTCTCAGCGGTGGTGGGGGGGGTCTACCTGCCATCACATTATCTAGCTACGAGGATCTTCCTTCGGAGACGAGGCCATTCCCCAAACTCGTTAATAAAATGTCAAACCTGTAATCGATTGAAATGCAATCTCCTCAAGAACCAAATGCACTTTTCTTCCAACAACTCCTCACTTCTTCATTATTAAAGCCAGGGAATGCTGTGTTTGCTCATTTAACTGATCAATTACAAACTTCTTAATTCCCTTTATGCATTCATTTGTGCAACTGATTAGGAATCCCCTTTCCCCCTATTCATTTCATCGAACGCCCACCTACCAACCCGGTGTGAACCGAACCCAACCGGGTCAATACCCCATTGATCCCATTGCATTATATTGCTGAGACATATTTGTTTGGCTAATGTATTTGTGTATCTCTCTCTCTCACACCCCATGCTAATGCCTAAACATGCTAATGCCTAACCATGCATGATATTATAACAACAATAGCCCTGTCGCCGTCTGCGGCACAAATGATAATTTATTGGCCTGGAAAATGGAACTCGTTGGAATCAATAGGCTAGGTTCTTTAAATAGAACCCTGGTGGGTTTGTGGGTTCCCTGGGTTCCGTGGGCTGAAGTTCAGCTGTTGATGCATTAGTAATAGACATACAGGCCAGGAGAGTGTGGGTGGGTGGTAGGCTCGCCTGAAGTAGAGGCAAAACTTTGGAAACACATCCACATCCGTGTAGCAGTTGAATGGAAGATACTTTGACTGGAGGGCCTAAACAAAAACTGTACAAGGATTTCATTTATTTATGTTCTATTTATTCGTCATGTTAACAAGTTATTTATTTTTTTACCATTATTTAACTAGGCAAGTCAGTTAAAATTCTTATTTACAATGACGGCCTACCCTGGCCAAACCCTACCCTAACCCGGAAGACACTGGGCCAATTGTGCACCGCCCTATGGGACTGCAGATCACTGCCGGTTGTGATACAGCCTGGGATTTTGAACACAGGTCTGTAGTGACGCCTCTAGCACTATGATGCAGTGCCTTAGACAGCTGCGTCACTCTGTCCCTAACACCTCCCCTTACGAAAAATAACATGAATTTCACGTGATCACATGATCTTCTGTGAAGTTAATATGATAACGTGTCAACATGTAAAAGCAAAATGAAACTACACATGTGAAAAGCGTTGGGCCAGTAACCGGAAGGTCGCTGGTTTGAATACCCGAGCAAGGCACTTAACCCTAGGGGGCTGACCCTGTAGGTAGGCTGTCATTGAAAATAAGAACTCGTGAGTACATGACATGATCCCTTAGTGTTGACTTTTCAATATGACCCCACGTGGGATTTGAACTCAGAACCTCTAGATTTGGGGTACGCTGATCTTTCTGCTGTGCCAAAAACAGATTCATTACCTACATACATATCTGCACATAGCAAAAGAGTGCACTGCTATTTTAGTTATCAGTTAATCTGACTTCTCTCATTATTGAATTAATCAAGTTATCGCAGCAATATGAGGGTTTTCTGTATAGTCGTCTAATCTTAGTGGGGAATATTATTTTGGTTTAATGTTACTCCTGAATCACTATGAGAAATATAATTGTTTTTCTTGAGTGTATTTAAACCATAACCCAAAGGTTATGAGTTCAAACCCGACTTGTTGAATAATAAATACTGTATAAACATACACAATATAATCATTTAAGTCAAAGTGTGTCAAATATGTAAATTGAAAAGACTGATGTTCTGTTGACATCCTAAAAACTCATTAATGTTTGCAGCGCATCCCCTGTGAAATCTCCTGTGAAATACTGTATATCCACGTGAAATATCATCACAGGAGAAGTGTACCAAAACCACATGATTTCACATGTGAAAGGTTATGTGATCCAAAACCACATGTGAAATAATGTTTTACATGTGCAATTCTTTTTTCCTCTAAGGGTCTCTATTACCCCCTACTTTCTGTACATCTTCTCCTTCACCCTCTTCTCCTACCCCTTGTCTTTTGATCTCTCTCTCTCTCTCTCTCTCTCTCTCTCTCTCTCTCTCTCTCTCTCTCTCTCTCTCTCTCTCTCTCTCTCTCTCTCTCATAGTAGTCAGTGTGTCCGTCCCATTAAGAGTGTGTATGGTGATCAGGGGAGAAAAAGCCAGGGCTATGAGAGGATCAGAGCGGGCCTGGGGTAATGATGGCATGGACAATAAAGAATGCATGATCAGATACTGATCCAAATATCTGTCTGCATTTTTAATAATGATCCCTTTAGAACTCATAGCGGCTGTCGTTTCTTTAAATCACAATAGTGGCTGCGAACTGCCTTGTTTTTCTAACAATAAAATCGGTGTCATTATCGCAAAGTTAACTTGCTAACAACCTGTTGTCGTACTCACGTGACTGTTGCCATCTACCAGAAACAGGGTATGCTGTCATTTGACTTTTCAACGTTTTTTTATACTTCTTTACTCAAAATGGCGGCTCCAAAGCGGACACAACGTTTCACTGTGAAAGAGGCTGTATCTATGTTGGTTGGTGACACGGATTCGGACACATCCTTGCACTTTGAAAAGCGATGATGTCGAGGTGAGTGAAATAAGTAAACAGCAGATATAGGTTTGGTGTTGTCGATGTTTGATTTTGTGAGAATAGCTCTAAGATTAGCAAGTCATATCATGATAACTTGGTTGGTACAGGCGAACACATCAGTGGTGGAGCTCAAATGATTGCTCTGTCTCATGGAAGGAGTTGCAGTGTTGTATATAGTCAGCTAACTAGTTGGTTGTTTTGTCCTGTTTCTACCAATGTAATTCATTTGGAAACAGCCCAAGCTGCTTGCTATAGCTAGCTAGCTAACTAGTTAGTCTGTCTGGCAAGAAAAGTTGTGTGAAACAGTCAATTTGGGCTGTGCTCACGAAGCGTCAACCTCAGCTGTCACTTTCACCAGCTAGCCATACAGACAACCAGCCACCGAAATGAAGGCTAGAGAAATTTGTTTTTATCTGTTGGGCTTAGGTTATGGTTTGTCATGTTTGCTAGGTGTAGATATTCATAGGCTATACATTGCCTCGTTTTCCTATTATTTTACAGCTTAGCTGTCGTGTTAGGGTAGTGAGTTGGATATTTGTTTACATAGCCAGCTAACAAGTTGCTTGTTTTGTCCTGTTTCTACCAATGCAATTCATTTGGATACTGTACCAGCATCGTAACTAATCAGCTAACATTGGCAAACTCTGTAGTTAGTCTGTCAGGCAAGAAAGCAAGAGTTGATTGGAGAGGAGAGAGAGAGAGAGAGATGAGAGAGTGCATGTATGTGGAATAGTGTAACGGTTTCACACAATTTATTATGGAAACAATTTATTAGGAAGAGAGTATTTGTATGGTTGAGAAAAAGAAAGAGAGGAAGGAAGAGAGAGAGAAAGTGTGAAAGGGAGAGAGATTATGTTCATGACCACAATTGTATCCTATTTGTTGCTCCTCTCCCTCTGTTCCTCTGTTCCTCTAGGTCAGTGGAGAGAAGGACGTGATGTGGAGAGTCAGGGCTCAGGAGCAAAAGGCAGGTAGGAAGAGGAGTTAGAGATGATTGGAGGGATAGAGATTTGGAGCGAGGAGTGGAGTGAGAGGAGAGAGGAAGAGGAGAGTGGAAAGGAAAGTGGAGAGTGGAGGGAGAGGAACATGGAGAGGAGGAGGAAGGAGAGGAGAAGGAAGAGGAGGAGGAAGGAGAGGAGGAAACAGATGGAGAGGACGAAGCAGAGGGAGAGGAGGAAGCAGATGGAGAGGACGAAGCAGAGGGAGAGGAGGAAGCAGATGGAGAGGAGGAGGAAGAGGATGGAAGAGGGACAGCACACGAAGCAGAGAGGGGAGCCTATGTTTTCATGGTGTGTGTCTGCCCCAAGTCCCACCATTCACTCTTGTACCACACAGCCTGGGCATAAAGTGGCAGGGATTGTTTTTGGTAGGATTTTACATTACATAACCAAAAGTATGTGAACATCTAATTCCAAAATCATGGGCATTAATATGGAGTTAGTCCCCCCTGTGCTGCTATAAGAGCCTCCACTCTTCTGGGAAGGCTTTCAACAAGATGTTAGAACATTGCTGCAGGGACTTGATTCCATTCAGCCATAAGAGCATTTGTGAGGTCGGGCACTGATGTTGGGCGATTAGGCTTGGCTTGCAGTCGGTGTTCCAAATCATCCCAAAGATGTCATGCTGAAACAGGAAAGGGCCTTCCCCAAACTGTTGCCACAAAATTGGAAGCACAGAATCGTCTAAAATCAAATCAAATCAAATTTGATTGTTCACATACACATGGTTAGCAGATGTTATTGCGAGCGTAGCAAAATGCTTGTGCTTCTAGCTCCGACAGTGAAGTACTATCTAACAATAATGTCTAACAGTTTCACAAGTAAGAAAGGTTTGAGAATATATACATATGTCAGGGCGGCATTGGACTAAGATCAAGTGTAATGGTAAGCTTTAAAGTATAAAATATACACTTAAGAGATCGTTGATGTAGTATGTAAACATGATTAGGTGACTAAGATACTGAGAATAGCATAGCGTACAGTTAGACATATGAGATGAGTAGTGCAAGATACAGAAACATTATTAAAGTGACTAGTGTTTCATTCCTTAAGTGGCCGGTATTCTAATCTCAAATCAAATCAAATGTTATTGGTCACGTACACATGTTTAGCAGATGTTAATGCGGGTGTCGAGAAATGCTTGTGCTTCTAGTTCCGACAGTGAAGTATATCTAACAGTAGGAATTAATTAGGCCTATATACATAAGGACTAGCAGCATGGACTAAGATACAGTAGAAGAGTATTGAATACAGTATATACAAATAAGATGGGGAACGCATAATGAGGCTGCATAATAATTTACTCTGTCGTCACAGAAAATGATCACAGTGGCATGCCATTCATTTTCTAATAAAAGCTGAGTACTGGGGTATTGTCCAGACAAAAATTTGTAGTGTAGCAATCTTAAGTTGTATGAAATTAAATCAGATGTGAAAAAAAATAGGCTATGCAAAAATGTGGGCAGCCTTGTCATTCTGTTGATTTGAATACCTGTAACTACTTAGCACTGATTAATTGGAACACACAATTGGTTTGGTGAGCTCATTAAGCCTTGAACTTCATAGACAAGTGCATCCAATCATGAGAAAAGGTATTTAAGGTGGCCAATTGCAAGTTGTTGTTCTCTTTGACTCTCCTCTGAAGAGTGGCAACATGGGGGCCTCAAAACAACTCTCAAATGACCTGAAAACAACGATTGTTCAACATTATGGTTTAGGGGAAGGCTACAAAAAGCTATCACAGAGATGTAAGCTGTCAGTGTCCACTGCGAGGAACATAGTGAGGAAATGGAAGACCACAGGCACAGTTCTTGTTAAGGCCAGAAGTGGCAGGCCAAGTAAAATATCGGAGAGGCAAAGGCGAAGGATGGTGAGAACGGTCAAAAACAGCCCACAGACCACCTCCAAAGACCTACAACATCATCTTGCTGCAGATCGTGTCACTGTGCATCGTTCAACAATCAGCACACTTTGCACAAGGAGAAGCTGTACGGGAGAGTGATGTGGAAGAAGCCTTTTCTGCACACACGCCACAAACAGAGTCGCTTGAGGTATGGAAACGCACATTTGGACAAGCCAGCTTCATTTTGGAATAAGGTGCTGTGTGTGATGGCCTGGTTGAGGCTTGGCCTCAGACTCCCACTAGAGGGAGTGGGAGAGCCACAATCAGGCCATCACATCAGTTATTAGGGGAAGTTAATGATCCCCAATCAGAGACAGCTGTCTAGTGTTGTCTCTGATTGGGGATAGTATTTAAGCTCCACACACATCCACCTGTGGGTGGATCATTGTTCCTTCTTGTCTGCCTTGTGTTTCAGAAAGCAAGTAAGTCACTGTGTTTTTGTTTTGGTTGTAGTTAGTCTCCTGTTTATATTATATGCTTCGTGAGAACACCTCATTAAAATAAACAAAGATGACACTCCACGAGCGCTCCGTCTACCGTCCCTTACCTACGCAACGTGATTCTTGGGAATAATGTTGAAGAATCAGTCACAAAGTTAGAGATTTGTCCATTGCACTGCCAGATGGTGAAGTGTAATTCATCACTCCAGAGAACGCGTTTCTACTGCTCCAGAGTTCAATGGCGGCGAGCTTTACACTACTCCAGCCAATGCTTGGCATTACGTGATCTTAGGCTTGTGTGTGGCTGCTCGGCCATGGAAACCCCTTTCATGAAGCTCCTGACAAACAGATATTGTGCTGACATTGGTTCCAGAGGCAGTTTGGAACTCGGTAGTGAGTGTTGCAACAGAGGACAGACGATTCTGACTTGCTACGCACTTCAGCACTCGGTGGTCCCGTTCTGTGAGCTTGTGTGGCCTACCACTTTGCGGCTGAGCCATTGTTGCTCCTAGACATTTCCATTTCACAATAAGAGCACTTACAGTTGAACGGGGCAGCTGTAGCAGGGCAGTCATTTGACGAAAAGTGGCATCCTATGACAGTGCCACGTTGAAAGTCATTGAGCAATTTATTACGGCCATTCTACAGCCAATGTTTGTCTATGGAGATTGCATGGCTGTGTGCTCACCTTTCAAGAATGTGTGGCTCAAATAGCCAAATCTACTAATTTGAAGGGGTGTCCACATGCTTTTCTATATAAATTAGAAATTGGGGGGGGGGGGGGGGGGGGGGGTGTTGACCATCTTAGCCAGCTGAGATAGATAGATAGGTACTTTATTGATTCCCCGGGGGGGAAATTTCATTGTCAAGCAGCTACAACAAAACACAGGGCAGGTGCAAAATGCCACAACGAAAGTACACAAAAGACAGATACACGGTACATGATACATAGAGCGAGCGGCAGTATGAAAAAGTATAGAAATACAAGATATCTGGAGTGCAAAAAAATAAAAGCTATAAAAAGACATTGCATAGTATGGGTGGTTGGCTGAATATCTTCACTATACATTGGTGGATGTTGGATGGTTACCTATACTATACAGGTCGATGGCAGAGAAATACTTCAGTAGCTAAAAATGCGTATGATATGAGCGAGGGTAATAATAGTTTACTTAATAGACAGACTGGCTAAATGAACAGGTAAGTGAAAATTTTGCATGGTTAAATTAGCTGTACAGGTAAGTATACAGTTATATTTACAGATAAGTGAATACTTGCATGGTTCCACAAACTGTACAGGTAAATGACAGGAAGGGATACTTTAATAGCTAAATGTGTGTATGATATCATTTGGGGTAAAAATAGTAATTCCCTTAAAAATACAGTCCTTAGTGCGCAGGGTTTAATTACAGACAACTGCACGTATTGCACATTCGAAATACTAAAAGCAATGAGAAAAGGTGCAACTGACAGGATACTAATATGCATTCCTGAGTGAATGACTACGTAAGTTAGGTCCAAGAATTACTAGCAATATTGCACGTGATATGATATAACAACTGTACATGAGTATGCATGAATAAGTAGGTCCTGAGTGAATGAGTGCTGACGGACCAGAGTTACTCACGGATGGATGCATAATTGTTAAACTAGGTCCTAGCACCCCAACAGTTCCAGATCTATGTTGCCAACGGCACGGGACCCCGGTGAGGCATTATATAGTCTAATAGCCGCCGGCAGGAAGGACCTCCTGTAGCGCTCTCTGGCACATCGTGGTGGGATCAGTCTGTGACTGAAAGTGCTCCTCTGCGTCATAACCATAGCGTGCAGAGGGTGGGTGACGTTGTCCATGATGGCCAGCAGTTTGGCCAGGATCCGTCTCTCCGCCACCTCCTCTAGAGTGTCAAGGCTCATCCCCAGGACAGAGCTAGCCTTTCTGATCAGCTTATTTACCCGAGAAGCATCACCGGCTTTGATGTTTGCTCCCCAGCACACCACTGCAAAAAAGATGGACCTGAGGACCTGCCTCCTCAGAAAGTAGAGTTGGCTCTGGCCCTTTTTGTACAGGGCCCCTGTGTTACCAGCCCATTCCAGCCTGTTGTCCATATGGACTCCCAGGAACTTGTATGACCCAACCATTTCCACATCCATCCCCTGTATAGTGACTGCAGTCAGTTGTGCCTTGGTTCTCCTGAAGTCCACCACCATCTCCTTTGTTTTGCTGATGTTGAGCTGAAGGTGGTTCTGCTCACACCACAACACAAAGTCACTGATTGTGCTCCTGTACTCCTCCTCCTGCCCACCCCTGATGCACCCTACAATAGCAGAGTCATCCGAGAACTTCTGTAGGTGGCATGTTTCAGAGTTATATCTGAAGTCTGAGGTGTAGAGGGTGAACAGGAAGGGGGACAGGACCGTTCCCTGGGGGGCCCCTGTGTTGCTAACTGCCTGTTCTGACACACAGCTCTGTAGTCGCACAAATTGTGGCCTACCGGTCAGGTAGTCCGTGACCCAGGAGACTAAGGGTGCTTCCACTTTCATCCTCCTCATCTTCTCTCCCAGTAGCAGGGGCTGAATGGTATTGAAGGCACTGGAGAAGTCAAAAAACATAACCCTCACAGTGCAACCTGCGTTGTCCAGGTGAGAGTAGGCCCTCTGCAGAAGGTAGATGATTGCATCATCCTCCCCGATGTTGCGCTGGTATGCAAACTGCAGGGGGCCATTGATGTACACACCAGGGGTCTGAGGTGAGCGAGGACTAACCTTTCCAGGGTCTTCATGATGTGGGATGTTAGCGCTACAGGTCTGAAGTAATTCAGGACAGTGTGGTGTGCCTTCTTGGGCACTGGGACGAGGCAGGATGTTTTCCACAGCACAGGGACCCTTTCTAGGCTCAGGCTAAGGTTGAAGCGACGCTGGAGTATTCCACACAGTTGATCAGCACAGACCCTAAGCACCCTTGGGCTGATGCCATCAGGGCCCGCCGCTTTCCACTGATTTAGTCTCTCCAGCTCTCTCTTCACTTGGTTGGTGGTGAAAGCCAGCCCAGGTGGGGAGGTGGGGGGAAGGGGGGTGTTGAGGATCAGTCCAGGGGGAGCAGGGGCGGAGGTGGGGTCACTGATTGTCTCAGCAGAGGTGTTGTGAGTAAAGTGGGGGTGGGACAGCCGTGAGGGTGTGTGGTCTGGGGAGCTGGAGGGGAGGTGGACAGGGCCAGTATCAAACCTGTTAAAAGGAGCTATTACAATGTTGGACGCACAGGTAGAAAATGGTGGAAGTATGTGTTTTGGGGGATGCTCAACATTGACATCATAAATTCGTACATTGTGTGGGGGACCCTGCAAAGGCCCCTTCCCAGAAACCGCAAGTGTTGGTTCCATTCAAAATGAAGCTTGTGCATTCACTTTGTGATATGGCTACAGTGGCAGGAAGAGGGGAGCCAAGAGTGTTGCACCAGGATGTGTGGACCGAGTTGTAACTCATTTGAAAGCAAGTGAAGTTTGAAGGGTGCAAGAGAGGGTGTGTGGTGTGGACGCAGGGCAAAGAGTGGAAGATGTGTAGAAACCTCCTTTGGGTGCTCTGTGTTCTGTGCCACTTTGCAGGATGGGTCGGTGCTTCCAGAAGTTTCATCATCACATTTTGTAGGCTAAAGTGACAATCAAATAGCCTACTTTGTGTGGGTTTTGAAATACATTCTGAATATTGTCCTCTGGTCACATTATGGATAATTTTGTTATTAATATGTAAATAATATTTGCAAGTATAATATATTATACTTGTTACATATTAAGTGAGTAATTTAGTCAAATTTACCCCAATTTAAATACTCTAGGGTTTTTTGGTGTGCTAAGTGTTCATTGTTTTTTGATAGTGAGTGTCTTTACACAATGGAAGACAAAATTAGTGTTATTCCTGTTGACATGAATATTGTGTCATATTAAAGAAGAGGTTGTGCTCTTTAAAAGTAAGTTAACTTGTAATTGTCATTTGTTCTTTGTTTTTGAACTATGTCTGTTTGTTTGAAATGTGTGAGGAAAATGAGCTATTAACTTGAAAATTCTCAGTAATCTACAGCAGCATTCTAGAATTCTATTGGGGTCTAAAGGGTTAAACACATACAGCCCTTCAGATGATGAGAGAGGGGATCTTAGAGAGAGAGAGAGTGAGCAACGGAGGGAATAAGTGAGAGAGAGATAGAGGAAACCTTAAAAAAACTGAGCTCTTTACCTTACTCTACCCACAAAACAAATTCACAAGCCTTCCCTCCTTCTCCCTCCCCTAATCCATTTGCATGCTGCTACGTGCGGTAAGGGAGAGGGCAGGTGAGAGAGAGGGTAGCGATAGCAGCGGCGAGGCACGGTGAGAAATGGTGGTTGTTAACTATCTGACAAGGCCGTCTCCCCAGAGCTGCAGTCTCTCCACACACAGCGCTCAGCGCCTAATGGGAAACACGCATACAGACCAGCCAATGGACTTGTTTAAGTATGTTACAGTACTGGTAAGGAAAGAGACATGGAAATGGACTTGTTTTAAGTGTGTTACTACAGCAAAGAGAGAGAGAGGGTATATAACGTGAACTCGTTTGAATTGATTGGAGGGTAGAGGAAGAGAGATGGAGAAGGAGAGAAAGAGACTCATCTGAATGTGCTGCAGCATAGAGAGAGAGACAGGCTTGTTTAAGTGTGTTATAGCATAGAGAGAGAGACAGGCTTGTTTAAGTGTGTTATAGCATAGAGAGAGAGACAGGCTTGTTTAAGTGTGTTATAGCATAGCGAGAGAGACAGGCTTGTTTAAGTGTGTTATAGCATAGAGAGAGAGAGAGACAGGCTTGTTTAAGTGTATTATAGCATATATAGAGAGAGAGAGAGACAGGCTTGTTTAAGTGTGTTATAGCATAGAGAGAGAGACAGGCTTGTTTAAGTGTGTTATAGCATAGAGAGAGAGACAGGCTTGTTTAAGTGTGTTATAGCATAGAGAGAGAGAGAGACAGGCTTGTTTAAGTGTGTTATAGCATAGAGAGAGAGAGAGAGAGAGAGACAGGCTTGTTTAAGTGTGTTATAGCATAGAGAGAGAGAGAGAGAGAGAGAGAGACAGGCTTGTTTAAGTGTGTTATAGCATAGAGAGAGAGAGAGAGAGACAGGCTTGTTTAAGTGTGTTATAGCATAGAGAGAGAGAGAGAGAGAGACAGGCTTGTTTAAGTGTGTTATAGCATAGAGAGAGAGAGAGAGACAGGCTTGTTTAAGTGTGTTATAGCATAGAGAGAGAGAGAGAGAGAGACAGGCTTGTTTAAGTGTGTTATAGCATAGCGAGAGAGAGAGACAGGCTTGTTTAAGTGTGTTATAGCATAGAGAGAGAGAGAGAGACAGGCTTGTTTAAGTGTGTTATAGCATAGCATAGCGAGAGAGAGAGACAGGCTTGTTTAAGTGTGTTATAGCATAGCGAGAGAGACAGGCTTGTTTAAGTGTATTAGAGCATAGAGAGAGAGACAGGCTTGTTTAAGTGTGCTATAGCATAGAGAGAGAGGAAAGAGGAGAGAGACTGTCTTAGCTAAATACAGTATGTTACAGTACGTTACAACATACATGGGAAATGGGCTCGTTTAAATGCATGACGTCATAAAGAGAACGAGCTGAAATGCTCTTGTTTTAAATGTTTCAACATCAGCTCAGTGTGAGAGAGTGTTCAGTGGACTCAGTAGTGTTTGAGTGTGAAACAGAGAAGAGAGCATGAAGGAACAGATCCGTATGAACGGCTAGACTAGAGCAAACAGACAGACAAACAGATGTACAGACGCACAGACACTAGATAGACTTGTCTTTTGTGTGCTAAAGATGCCTGATGATGAAAGAGCAGTGATAGTAGGAGCCTGTATGTCTGGGCTTACAAAGGGAATGGGTAGCGGTTAGATATGACAGTTTATATAATAGCTCATCAAAGGTTTTGGGCTTAAAGTATTACATCATACGTCTATTACAGTATCCAATGTTAAATGGTGTCTTGTGATGTAGCTGTGTGTTGCTGTGTGATGTATCTGTAAATATGTCCATTTGAACAGTGTACTGTGTTTTGTCAGGCTACTGCAATACAGGGTTCATATTACACACTGACCACATTTCCATATTTACAATGTACTCAGTTATCCTAATCGTATCAGAGTGACTTACAACAACATGATTACATATTAAGCCATATTGTTATTATATTAGAACTGAGGGGAGTAAAACAACCACGTCTTACTTGATTTCGCTCTCTTCGACTCTCTCCTCATCCAAGTCCTCGATGAACTTCTCTCCCTTCATCCAGTATATAAGAGGACTGGCGTCCCCTGCGTAGCCGAAGAACGCTCTGCACGTCAGGTTCAGGGCACTTCCTGTGGAGACAGGAAATGACACACCGTTATTATTCTCACTCCTTCAACACAGAAATGAGTACAATACTGAACGTAGAGAAATAGGAGATATGGAATAGTCTTGCACACTGGTTAGCAGTAGAGAGATGGCTAACTAGGTCATTTTGTTGCCTTGGAGTCATTTAATGGGAATGGGATGACGTCAACACAAAGGTGTGCACGCACGCACACACGCACAAGCACACCTACGTTGCCTCCAGGGGGAGAGTGTGCGTCAGCTGTGATGTCATTACTAAAGGGTGTTCAGGTGAAAAGGTCTGACGCTTTCAGCCCCTTCCACAAACACCTTCACCAAACCCCTGAGGTGTGAAACACGGCTCAGACTAGATACCCAATACCTTATCTAGAAATTTCACTTTGTACAAATGGTACAAAGAGCCCCCTAACAAACACTCACTCCCTTACGGTCATGCTGGTACAGTCCCCCTCACAGAGATACCACTCTTGGTTCTAACTTTCACATAGAAACCAACAAATGACATTCTGATTAAATCTTTGCCTTGTTTTTCATCACATCTCTGTTTTGGAAATCTTAACATGAATAGGAGACACACTGGTGGTCCAATAAATACCAGTCCAACACACCACAAGGGAGCACCGAAGAGCTTACAAACACTCAACCCCACCATCTGAGAGAGGAGAGAGGAAAAGTGGGTTTGGGGATTGACAGTAACTGTTATTTCTGTCAACGGTACCTACAGTAGAAACACTCAGGTCATTATTCTTCTCTTGTTGGTTCTATTTCAGGTCCTGTGAGTTCATATGTGAGCGCAAGAGTTCAAACATATCGTCATCCAATCAGCTTACTGCTCCAGACAAAAGGGAGAAAGAAAACACACTTCGAAAAGATAAACAAACAATCTTTAAACAATGAAACAGTCACAGCTGTCTCTGATGCTGCAAAATGTCTGTTTGTATACACAGAGAAATGACAATCAAACATCTGCATCTTAAATAATAGAAAACAGTAGGAGAAACTCCATGCCTATCCTGTGTTGACAACTGACTACAGTGCTTATCCTGTGTAGACCACTGACTGCACACTGTACACTGCATACTGCAAGGCTGCAAAGGAGCTACTCTGATTAAATACATTAAGCTCTCTCTCCTCCATCTCTCCCCCCACTCTGCATTCCCATGTAGTGTGTTTCTCTGAGGGCCTACTGCAGTAGCAAATGGTTAGGCTACTGACTGAGCAACCACATCTCCATGTAAACAACACATGTATGTATGTATGTATGTATGTATGTATGTATGTATGTATGTATGTATGTATGTATGTATGTATGTATGTATGTATGTATGTATGTATGTATGTATGTATGTATGTATGTATGTATGTATGTATATCACATAGTGCCTCTCTGGAGATACACTGTTGCGTCTGGCTTGAGGCAAACTGCTGTGTTCGGTGGGAGAGAGAGAGAGAGAGAGGGGGATGAGGGATAGAGAGGGAAGGATAAAGGGAGGGGTTGAGAAAGAGAGAGAGGTAGAGCGAGGGATAGAGAGCGGTAGAGTGAGAGAGAGAGAGAGCGGTAGAGAGAGAGAGAGGTAGAGTGTGAGAGAGAGAGAGAGAGAGAGAGAGGTAGTGAGAGAGAGAGAGAGAGAGGTAGAGTGAGAGAGAGAGAGAGTGAGAGGTAGAGAGAGTGAGAGAGAGAGGTAGAGTGAGAGAGAGAGAGGTAGAGTGAGAGAGAGAGAGGTAGAGTGAGAGAGAGAGAGGTAGAGTGAGAGAGAGAGGTAGAGAGAGAGGTAGAGTGAGAGAGGGAGAGAGAGGTAGAGAGAGAGGGAGACTAATGCAGCATTATAAAAAGGTTGCAGGCGTTACTGGGGAATGACAGATAATCCTGGTTTTGTGTGTTGACTGTTTTGTCCTGTGCGTTATGTTTCCCCCAGTATATTGTTCATAACATACCACCCATGCTAGCAGCACACATTCATTCCTTTTGGGTCACGGCTAAAGAAAATGTCCTGCCGAGATACATTGGTTCTGTTCACTTGGTGACTTCAAAATTGTTCGATGGGTCAGAGTACAAAGAACGTTTGGGATCCAAAATCCCCAACAATGAAATGCTAGCCCTTTCTGTGAGGAGCAGTGTCTGACATTTCCAAAGTTCAACTGCCACTAGGTGGATGGTATTTGTACTGCGTATAGGACACTGCAGAGGGCACACAGCACACACTGTACCTATACAACCACACACTGTACCTATACAACCACAAAGCACACACTGTACCTATACAACCACACACTGTACCTATACAACCACACACTGTACCTATACAACCACACAGCACACACTGTACCTATACAACCACACACTGTACCTATACAACCACACAGCACACACTGTACCTATACAACCACACACTGTACCTATACAACCACACAGCACACACTGTACCTATACAACCACACACTGTACCTATACAACCACACAGCACACACTGTACTTATACAACCACACAGCACACACTGTACCTATACAACTACACAGCACACACTGTACCTATACAACCACACACTGTACCTATACAACCACACACTGTACCTATACAACCACACAGCACACACTGTACCTATACAACCACACACTGTACCTATACAACCACACACTGTACCTATACAACCACACACTGTACCTATACAACCACACAGCACACACTGTACCTATACAACCACACAGCATACATTGTACCTATACAACCACACACTGTACCTATACAACCACACACTGTACCTATACAACTACACAGCACACACTGTACCTATACAACCACACAGCACACACTGTACCTATACAACCACACAGCACACACTGTACCTATACAACCAAACAGCAGAATTTAGAACGCTGGCAGTCTGCTAGAATGCTTCACCCATGGATATATAAAACACTACTTTTAGTATTAATACTGTTCTATAGTCTATGGTTACACCAGCATGGCCATCCTACTGCATTATCTGATGGCAGTGGCAGTGTCCAGAGACAGACAAACACCAGAGAATACTGCCAGGGCCATACACAAACTTCATCACCTTCAAAACCCCACACATAGTTGGTCAAGGTCATTGTCGAAGTTGGGAACTAATCTATTGTGTGGGGTCTGGTGGTGGTGGTGGGGGGGGGGGGGGGGTCTCTATGTCGGTGTTTTAAATCAGAGATCAGTTTTAATCTGGTAATTTCATGCCTCTGTCCATCCTGTGCTCCTGTAGGAAGTCTCCACTGAGCTCCGGTGGAATCGCAGGAAATTGTTGGCAGCATCTCGCTGGGTCCTCCCTAATCCAGTCGTTTAATGTCATATTATGAGGCATGTCTTACCTTGCTTCAAAGTAGCCTATAGACAATATCCAAACATAGAAACGTGGAGGGAATTATTTTAAAAAGACTTCATAGGCGGCGTGTGACTTTCAAGTTTGGGGAAGCTTACAATTTATCCTACCATTTTCTACCATTTTGCGTGCCAGTTATGATTTTCATATTCATAATTTTAATAATAACATTTTAATTTCTCAAAATCATTGTCACGTGGTTAATCATAAATATCGTAATTAAATTGATAAAAAGTTATAAATAGTCAACTAATGCGAGATCACAAGCCTATGCCATAAGGACACATTGATACACCGTGATCCATTGGCGGCTAAAGAAATGGGTGCATGGAACGCATAGCCTATAGGCCAATGCAGCCTTAGGCCTGATAAAAAAAAGACCTGCATTAACAGACACTAATGTAACCAAATGGAGGGGATTAACGGTACATTTACTGCTGGTGACATATGTAAAAAGTATCAAATTATAATCATTCTGTCACATACAGTATGGAACCTCTATCCGGTTCGCTGTTAAAATTGTGGTTTTCCAGGTGCAACGTTTAGAATGGTGTTTTCCTGTGAATTGCATTTTGGCAAATGTTTGAAAATTTGGTTTTATCGGCTGCTTCATTACAGGAGTTGCATGTTCTGTTAAGATGCATTACCATCATCTAAATGTAATTTCTGTCATACTGAGCACCGTGTGTGTGTGTGTGTGTGTGTGTGTAGTTTAAGAACCCTGATAACCTTGTGCTTCTTAAGAGAAGAAATACTGAGCCGTCTTAAAGGCGGGACACTTTAAAGGCCTACCAGTTCATTTTATTAGACCAATACAATAAATTACAGACAGGACTATCAGGAGGAGAGAGAGAGGCAACTAGAAATGATGGCCTTGTGTTGAGGGGGAAGGCTTTTAAGAGCACACAACCTACATAATAAATACTACAGTTTACTATAAAATAATAGAGTACTTACTATAGAATTTTGTAGTAAACTGTAGAATACTATAATAAATACTACAGTATTATCCACACAAAAAAACACTAGTAAATACTACAAAAATGACAGCAAATACCACAGTATTTAATTTTCCCATTCTCCTCCCCATATACCAGTATGTGAGAAACCTACATACCAAGTATAGACCATGTGTTCCCTACAGGTTATAGAAAAGAGCAGAATCTCTGAACTCTCTTCAGAACTCAGTCCTACCTACAAACAGGTTATGGAACATTTGCTCTTTTAGTATTTCTACAGTAGGTGTCCTCAAAGATAAAACCAAAAACACTTTAGTAAACACTACAGTAATGTCCCCCAAAACACTACATTGTATACTACAGTAAAGTCAGCAACAACACTACAGTGAATACTATAGTAAAGTCAGCAACAACACTACAGTGAATACTATAGTAAAGTCAGCAACAACACTACAGTGAATACTATAGAATTCCAACCATAGTATACACTTTAGTATTTTTTCATGTGGGCACGGATAACTGAACCCAGCTATACGGGCTATTCTAGTATTCAACATTGCAGAAGAAGGCAGGCAGGTAGCCTAGCTGTTAGAGCGTTGGGTCAGTAACTGAAAGATCGCTGGTTCAAAAACCCGAGCTGACAAGGTGAAAAAAACTTGTATATGTGTCCTTGAGCAAGGCACTTAACCCTAATTTGCTCCAGGTGCTGACCCTGTGTTGAGGGTGACAGTGCATGCAGATAATAAGTACAGGTGAGGATGACTGTGTGTGTGGCAAATCTATTCTCTTGCATGATTGACAGCCCTCCCTCAGGCTGGAAGCTAGTCATGCCATTATGGAGGAGAGATTTAGATCCATCCCTTCTTTATTTTCATTTTTCAGACTATCTGCTGCACTGTCTTAGCCATTAAAAACACCACTACATGATTCTGATGAGTCCTTGGCATAGGAATGCAAGCCAGATTTATGTGTGAGTGTGTGTGTGTGTGTGTGTGTGTGTGTGTGTGTGTGTGTTCAGCAGCTAAAGTTATGTGAGATAATGAGGCTCTCAAAGGCAAGGCACCAGATAGATGGTACTCCTACTCCGACAGAGAGGATGGAATTATCCCAATCACAGAGAAAAACATGCAAACCGTGCACACGCACACACAGCGTGGGTGGGAGAAAGGTGTAAAAAGCTGTGTGTGTGTGTGTATGTGTGTAAGAAAAGGAAAACACTGAAAATAGCGCTGTTACATTTGTTTTGTGTGTGGATGTGTGTGTACTATAGTTTGTCTGAAAGGGCATAACGTGAGGGATAGTGTATGACGTGTGGAGTGAGGTGTACTGTATGCGTGGGTGTGTGTTTATAACAAGGTGTGTGAAGGTGTCCTATGGAGAGCACTGTAGGAAGTTTACATGGAAGACCTGTTAATCAACAAGCTTTTCCCGGGAGGTATAAAACAATCAAATATACTGTGTGTGTGTGTGTGTAAGAAATACACTCTTAAAAATAAAGGTGAAAGTTGGAACCAAATATGGTTCTTGAGAGTGATGCCATAGGGAACCATTTTAGGGTCTCTGAAGAACCTGGGATGGTTCTTTGAAGTACCCTCCAGGACTGGAATTACTGTAAATGGCCCTGCTGTAGGGTTTCAAGCCTTATTTGCATATTGCCCAGTGTGCCTTTCAAGTTTATTTTCGAGTTGCCAGTACCACCCATGACTGTGCTTGCTAGTGACAAAGAAAGGGTTGTTGCATTCATTCATGTTCAGTTATGTGGCCTTCACTGAGTGAGATCCTAAGTGAATATGTTGTTGTTAAAATGTCATTATTTAAGACAATACATATTTCACAAGACATTCTTTGAGGGCCTAGTTAAACCCTCATACAGTGTCCTGAAATTCATAGGTGAGAAACTTTACAAAGTGAGAGAGCTTGATAGACAGTGACAGGATGGTGTGATATGTGCGTGAGTGAGAAAGAGAATGTTATTTGCTTGGTGTGTTTGCTCGGAGTTTGTGTGCATGCTTGGTGTGTGAATGCACATGTGCGTGCATGTTTAGAAGGTAGCAGGAGGCTCATCCATCTGTGCGCAGTTAAAAATGGATAGGAAAATGTGTGCGAACTGTCAGTGAACATTGCCAATGCATGTGTACGTGTGTCTGTGTGAGTTTTCACTCTGATGGTTTACATGCATTGACATGCAGTCAGTGTGCTCACAATGTACATACTCTATATTTTACTTCACATATGATCCAAATCCCATTCCCAACCAACCCAAGCCCATTTCCTATACCTTGCTCCTTTTGGAATATGCTAAACATATTTTGCCATATTTTTAAAAAAAAAAATTAGGTTGAGTACAAAAAGCTTGTTTCTCTGGAACAAAACAATGCCTTCATCATCTCAGCTCAGGTCAGCACACAAACACTAGACCCCATCAACCAATCCCTTCCCATGGCCCTTCAGTGGTTTCCATGGCAAACCCTACCACGCCAGGTACAGTATTGTAGATTCCACAACAACAGAAAACAAAGCCAAGTACAGTATGCTCTGGGTGGGTGATAGGGCAAATCAAACACCTCTTCAGTTGGTTTGGTTGCTCAGTGAAAGTGATACAGGAAGCAGAGGGGAACCAATCAGGGCCCAACACTATGCCAATATTGACATGTTAGTCCTAAGAGACACTCCTAACCACAGAGACTTACAGTGCAATAAAGCAATGCATTATTTAATCAGTAAGGGGACTTGCTCCTGCTGCAAACCTATTGTTAGAGCTGAATGCTGAAAATGTATTGAACTGAACTGAGGTGAGTCTCCCTCTGCATTGCGCAGAAGGGGGAGAAAGGGAGGAGAAATGGGAGGAGGAGGGGGAGATGGGAGAAGAGGTTGTATTAAGAGTACAGTAAGATTGGATTGAGGAGCGATTTTGGTTGTGCAGAGGAGGGTGGGTGAGACTAATGGGGGGATGGGGGGGTGAAGGTACAACTGAAGTAGGCCCCTCTCTCTCTCTCTCTCTCTCTCTACCCACATCTCTGTCCCTCTGTCTCTCTGCCTCTCTCTCTCTGTCCCCCTGTCTCTCTGTCTCTCTCTCTGTCCCTCTATCTCTCTCTCTCTCTGTCCCTCTCTTTCTCTCTGTCTCTCTGCCTCTCTCCCCCTGTCCCCCTGTCTCTTTCCCTCTCTCCCTGTCTCTCTCTCCCTGTCCCCCTGTCTCTCTGCCTCGCTCTCCCTGCCTTCTCTCTCGCTCCATCCATCTCACACTGTACCCCCTCTCTCTCCTTGCTCCACCCTCTCTCTCCCTCTCTCACCTTGCCCTCCCTTCTCTCTCTCTCAATTACATTCAATTCAAAGGGCTTTATTGGCATGGGAAACACATGTATACATTGCCAAAGTGAAATAAACAATATAAAATGAACAGTAAACAGACTCCCAAAAGTTCCAAAGGAATAGAGACATTTCAAATGTCATATTATGTCTATATACAGTGTTGTAACGATGTGCAAATAGTTAAAGTATAAAAGGGAAAATAAATAAACATAAATATGGGTTGTATTTACAATGGTGTTTGTTCTTCACTGGTTGCCCTTTTCTTGTGGCATCAGTTCACAAATCGTGCTGCTGTGATGGCACATTATGGTATTTCACCAAATAGATATGGGAGTTTATCAAAATTGGGGGAAATATGTGTAATCTGAGGGAAATGTGTGTCTCTAATATGGTCATACTTTTGGCAGGAGGTTAGGAAGTGCAGCTCAGTTTCCACCTAATTTTGAGGGTAGTTTTCTCTTGAGAGCCAGGTCTGCCTACGGCAGCCTCTCTCAATAGCAAGGCTATGCTCACTGAGTCTGTACATAGTCAAAGCTTTCCTCAATTTTGTGTCAGTCATAGTGGTCAGTGAACATCTTGGAGAAAGATCTGGCCTTAAAAGCCATGTATTGTTATAATCTCTTTATAAATACATTTGATTGATTGTACTCTCTGTTTAGGGTCAAATAGCAATTTTTTTGTTAATTATTTCCAATGTGTCAAGCAATTACCTTTGTGTTTTCTCATTAATTGGTTGGGTCTAATTGTGTTGCTGTCTAGGGGCTCTGAGGGGTCTGTTTGTGTTTGTGAACAGAGTCCCAGGACCATCTTGCTTAGGGGACTCTTCTCCAGTTTAATCTCTCTGTAGGTGAGGCTTTGTTATGGAAGGTTCGGGAATCACTTCCTTTTAGGTGGTTGTAGAATTGAACATCTCTTTTCTGGATTTTGATAATTAGCGGGTATCGGCCTAATTAAAGACCTGGAGAATAAACACTCCTCACAGCTGCCCATGTCCCTTAAAGTTGATGATGTGGTCGTTACTGACAAGAAGCACATGGCTGAGCTCTTTAATCAACACATAATTAAGTCAGGATTCCTATTTGACTCAGCCATGCCTCCTTGCCAGTCCTCATCTGCCACCCCTTCTAATGCAACTATCCCCGATGCTTCTCCCTCTTTTTCCCCTGCCCCCATGGAGGCAGTTACTGAGTCCGAGGTACTAAAGGAGCTCTTGAAACTTGACCCCAAAAAAAACATCTTGGTCAGATGGTTTAGACCCTTTCTTCTTTAATGTTGCTGCCCCTATCGTCACCAAGCCTATCCAAACTTCTTAACCTGTCTCCGTTCTGGGGAGGTTCCCATTGCTTGGAAGGCCTTTATTTAAAGGGGGAGATCAAGCTGATCCTAACTGTTATAGGCCTATTTTTATTTTGCCCTGTTTATCAAAAGTGTTGGAAAAACTTGTCAATAATCAATTGACTGGCTTTCTTGATGTCTATCGTATTCTCTCTGGTATGCAATCTGGTTTCCGCACAGGTAATAGATGTGCCACTGCAACCTTAAAGGTCCTCAATGATGTCAACACTGCCCTTGATTCTAAGCAATGTTATGCTGCTATTTTTATTGTATTGGCCAAAGCTTTTGATACGGTAGACCATTCCATTCTTGTGGGCCGGCTAAGGGGTATTGGTGCCTCTGAGGGGTCTTTGGTCTGGTTTGCTAACTACCTCTCTCAAAGAATGCAGTGTATAAAATCAGCTGTCTCAGCCACTGCCTGTCACCAAGGGAGTACCCCATGGCTCAATCCTAGGCCCCACACTCTTCTCAATTTACATCAACAACATAGCTCAGGCAGCAGGAAGCTCTCTCTCATCCATTTATATGCAGATTATACAGTCTTATACTCAGCTGGCCCCTCCCCGGATTTTGTGTTAAATGCTCTACAACAAAGCGTTTTCTTAGTGTCCAACAAGCTTTCTCTGCCCTTAACCTTGTTCTGAACAGCTCTCAAGTGGCGCAGTGTTCTAAGACACTGCATCTCAGTGCTAGAGGTGTCACTACAGACAACCTGGTTTGAATCCAGACTGTATCACAACCGGCCGTGATTGGGAGTCCCATAGGGTGACGCACAATTGGCCCAGCGTTGTCCGAGTTTGGCCGGTGTAGGCCGTCATTGTAAATAAGAATTTGTTCTTAACTGACTTGACTAGTTAAATAAAGGTTAAATAAATAAAAACAAAGGTCATATGGTTTGGTAAGAAGAATGCCCCTCTCCCCACAGGTGTGATTACTACCTCTGAGGGTTTAGAGCTTGAGGTAGTCACCTCACACAACTTGGGAGTATGGCTAGACGGTACACTGTCCTTCTCTCAGCACATATCAAAGCTGCAGGCTAAAGTTACATCTAGACTTGGTTTCATCTATCGTAATCACTCCTCTTTTACCCCAGCTGCCAAACTAACCATGATTCAGATGACCATCCTACCCATGCTAGATTACGGAGACATAATTTATAGATTGGCAGGTAAGCGTGTTCTCGAGCGGCTAGATGTTCTTTTCCATTCGGACATCAGATTTGCCACCAATGCTCCTTATAGGACACATCACTGCACTCTATACTCCTCTGTAAACTGGTCATCTCTGTATACCCGTCGCAAGACCCACTGGTTGATGCTTATTTATAAAACCCTCTTAGGCCTCACTCCCCCCTATCTGAGATATCTACTGCAGCCCTCATACTCATATAAAACACCCGTTCTGACAGTCACATTCTGTTAAAGATCCCCAAAGCACACACATCCCTGGGTCATGTTACGTTGCTATCATGCTGTGTTGTCATGTGTAGCTGCCTTGCTATGTTGTCATCTTAGGTATCTCTTTTGGTAGTGATGTGTTGTCTCTGTTGTCGTGATGTGTGTTTGGTCCTACATTTATATTTGATTTATTTTTTATATTTTTTATATTTTTAATACCGGCCCCCGTCCCTGCAGGAGGTATTTTGCCTTTTGGTAGGCCGTCATTGTAAATAGGAATTTGTTCTTAACTGACTTGCCTACTTAAATAAAGGTTAAATAAAAAAATAATTCTGCTCTGCATCATTATTTGATGTTTTATGTTGTACATAGATGATATTTTAGCAATATTCTCAATTTGGTGTTTGTCCCATTTTGTGAATTCTTGGTTGGTGAGTGGACCCCAGACCTCACAACCATAAAGGGCAATGGATTCTATAACTGATTCAAGTATTTTTAGCCAGATCCTAATTGGTATGTCGAATTTTCTGTTCCTTTTGATGGCTTAGAAGGCCCTTCTTGCCTTGTCTCTCAGATCGTTCACAGCTATGTGGAAGTTACCTGTGGCGCTCTCTCTCGCTCCCTCTCTCTCTCTCTCCCTGACCCCCTCTCTCTCTCTATTCTAATACCTCCCCCTCTCCTGAGACAATCTCCTGAGACAAGTCCTTAATTACCGTTATAAGCTTGAGAGCTTTTCACTGAGAAAGAATCCTGCTCTTTTTTTCTCTTTTCCCTCTCTCCGTTGCTCCCTTCTCTCCGTTGTTCTGTTGCCCTGACGATCCAACGGGGGAAATGTAAGACTTTAATTACGGTAAAAATTACTGTCTTTTGTGAACAGGTACTCTGTCACCCTCCCTTTCATATCCCCCTCTTCTGCGTTAATCGTTCCCTTTTGATGACATAATAGAGGCTCTGTCCGGGGCAACGAGGGAGAGCAGGGCCCATTATAGCAGGAAAGGTATTGTGGGGGATTAGGTAGATGTGATGAATGGCTTTTTATTTTCTCCTATAATAACACTGCTGTGAATGCAGGGAGGGGCTAAACCAAGACGGATAACTACAGCAACAAGTGGTGCCCCCCTTATACAGAGTCCCGCCACACCCCCAACTGCGCCTACACCCCTGTACCTATCCCACGACTATCTGACACGACCTACAATACGAACAGAAAGAACATCGGTACATTTCCATTGTTGTCTATAACCATGAACAACATTTGAACCCCTCTTTTTTGGCCAAATCAGAAAGCCACCTCTATGATATAATAACACAAAAGCGAACTTAATTTCTGTACAAAGACACAAGTTCTTGTATGACCTGAAAAGACAACATCAGCCAGCCTCCTCACCACCAAGAATGTTTTTGTGCCTCTATTGCTGCTCTCCAAATGAGTGTGTACTCAGGGTAATCTCTCTCTCTCTCTCTCTCTCTCTCTCTCACTGCCCAAAGCCTTAACGCCTAGTTGAGGAGAGAAAACAGCTCAAAATGACCATGAAGAGCGGACAGAGGGATGGAAAGAGGGAGATATAAAGAGAGAGGGAGAGAGATAAAGTGGTGCTGACAGACATAGAAGGAGAAAGAGAAGCTGTAATTGGCTCATGTCCAGGGGGCTGGAGACCAATTAAATGGTGCGATTTGAGTGCTTGACGAAGAACATCACTTTAACAACCCTGAAGAGGCCTGGCTGCAGGCACTGACCCACTAACCACAACGTCAACCCAGGACAAAGTATACAAGACATACAGCTAGGGTACTACACTAGGAATACAGCATCTTATACTGTAGAACTGCTGCAACTGACCACACAGTCAAACCAGGACATGGTACTGTCTTATGAGAAGTGTAGTAGGTTGTTACTGACCACAGTCAAACCAGGACAAGCACCTTAGGCCTGCATTTCAAGACACCATTCCCATGTTGAAAGTATGCATGTCTCTTCTCATCCTCCTTCACTTCCCCCAGGTCATCCTCTGCTTCCCCTTCTCTTTCTCCCTCTCCCTATTTCCATCTCTTCCTCTGAATTCCTCCTCTCTCTTCTCCTCCATCTAATCCTTTCCTTATCTCTTCAGCATCATCCCTCTCTCCTCTCCTCTATCCCCTCTTTTTCCTACCTCCCTTTCCCTCTGTTTAGAAGACCATTCTCCCTCTTGATCACCATCTCCATCTGTATTCTCTCTCTTTCTCACTCTCTCCCAATATCCGTCCACCCCCTCTCTTTGTCTCCATCTCTCTTGGTCTCACACAGACAGATAACTATTGGACCATTTACCCTCTTCACCCCTGCTGTTATCTTTGTCCCTGCACCCTGCTCTCCCTCTGGCCCCTACAGCTTTAGAGTCTGACCCTCAAATCTCCAAGCCACTCTCTCCACTTTCAATAGAGGCTTAGGCAGAGACATAGGCATCATGACTTATCTCCCCCCCCCCCCTCTCTCTCTCCCCCCTCACCTCCTCTCTCTCAGCCTCTTAACCTCTGTCCTGTTTTCTCTCCGACCATCCACCTCCCCTCTCTCAATTTAATCAATGTTGATCATTCATTCTCTCTCTCTCTCTCTCTCTCATTTTCATTTCCCCACTCTCCCGTCCCTCCCTCTCTCTCTCTACAGTGCTAGTGAATGTGTGAGAGAGAGAGAGAGAGAGTGTGAGAGTGTGAGAGAGAGAGTTTTTTTGTTGATGTTGTTTCTTCTCACTTTTGTTTATTATCAATTACACTTGCTTTGTCAATGTAAACATGTGCCAATAATTTCCATTTGAATTGAAATTGAGAAAGAGACAGAGAAAGAGAAAGATTAAGCTGTGGTCACAGGGGGCCCTGGTTTTGATAAACCAAACGGCTGTGGCTGTATAGAGATCAGAGCATGATGGAGACAGACTGCACCAGCAAAGGATATCTGCTCTGTTCATCCACTAACTCAGCCTGATGACTTCCCTGGATAGTTGAGATGCGCTGGGATAATTTCATCCTGGAAAAATACCTGTGGTATAGATCTCTGCGGAGCTACACCATAGGAGGGTTCTCGGCCAATGAGATAAGTTGTGAGGGAGCACAACAGGTAGTTAATGACTTCAATGATTTCCTCTGTGAGAGAGAGTGTGCGTGTGTGCGTGTGTGCGTGTGTGTTAGAGGTAGAGAAAAAAAGAGCGATTGTGTGGGAAGTCAATTGGGACATGATAATGCCTTTGTGCTGAGTCAAATACATACTCAGCACACATTAAGCCAACACCAATGGTTACCCTAAACAAACAAACACACGCATGGATCATGCATGCACATACATCAGGGGCCTGTAGGGAAGTACACAGCTACTCTCTGGAAACTCCAGGCTCGAGTTATAACTAGGACCTAGACTTTTTCCTGGTCAGGCCACCTGTACAGCACAACATCGTACAGCTGCATGGTACCATCACATTCTTACCGATACAATGAAATCACATGCAGCCTTTGCTTAAAGCTTTATCCAAACAATGGGCAGGGGTCATTCATATTGAAAATACCCTGACATTTAACAGACAGACATAGAAACACATCACATTATATTTTCCTATCTCCGCCCCTTGTCTCCCAGGATAATTACATTAAAACAACACACACTGTCTGTGTGTGTGTGTGTGTATGTATGTGTGTGTCTGTGTGTCTCTCTCTCTCTCTCTCTCTCCCCCTCGACCTACAGACTAGACTTCCATCAATGCCTCTAAATAGCCCCATAATTACATTCATTGTTATAATAGGATACTTAACAAGAGCAGCCAGATCAAAGCTGGGTCGTATTGACACTGATGGAACACCAGCTAATGAGCATCTGAATACACAATGTGTATCAGAGTACTGCTGTTACTAACAGGCCGGCTCAAAGTTAATCTATTCCATTTCAATGTTAAAATCATACACTGTCCTCTGCTTCATTCGTCTTATAGGGAGATAAAGATACAGTGCTGTAAACAGACGCGCGCACACACACACACACACACACACACACACACACCTAAACCACTTATCACACTGTGCATTCTGCAATGATGAATACGGACCATTCCAAATCACTTACTGTATACACTGGTAGACATTTGTCCATGGTGTACCAGCCTGGGAGAAGGAGAAAGTCATTATTATCTCCATCACAACAGGGGCTCAGACTTATGGTGGGGATAACAAGGCCATATAAAGATAGGTATTACCTCGGAGGCAGCATGCTAACTCATTACACAGACATGTTGCCTGCAGATACCCTCCCAAACAAACATACGGCTGCCGTTTACATAGGGTAGTGTGTGTGCGCTTCTGAGCTGCTGGGCGGCTGGCTTCTATACCTGTGTTTTCTGTTTGTCTGTTGCCAGTTCGCCTTGTCCCGTCAAGTCTTACCAGCTTGTTTTCCCATATCTCTAGTTGCTGTTTTCTAGTCCTCCCGGTTCTGACCGTTCTGCCTTCCCTGACCCTGAGCCTGCTTGACCTTCTGTACCTGTTTAAAGCTGCCTTGGATTTCTGACCCTGAGCCTGCCTGCCGTTCTGTACCTTATTGACTCTGCCCTGGATTACTGACCTCTGCCTGCCCTTGACCTGCCGTTTGCCTGCCCCGTTTTGTATAAACATCTGTCTCAATACACTCCCTACCTCTCTCTCTAACCACAGTGAGTGTGCTAATACACCTATTGAGGTCGAAGCAGTTCTCTCTCGCTCTCTCTCTCTCTCTCTCTCGCTTTATTTTCTTCTAGACAAAATGGATCTGTCTTGCTTTTTGACAAGGGAATGTATCGCATGAATTAGACATGTTTCTGTAGTCTATCTTATCTATTTCTGAAGCATTAGTGAATTCCTATCCCTATAAATGTTGTTATAATTCATATGGGATATGATTGGAAAGGATTGTGTCATTACTATGATAGTGATAGTGAATGTATCCGAGTAGAGTCCTTCTGGTCCGGCAACCAAATTAAATGAGCGTCAAACCAATTTACCCCCCAACCCTCCGTGGACTAAAATATCAGCCTGTTTATATTCACGCCAGATCGTTACTATAATCAACAAGAAAGTTCAACACACACACAGGTGTACAAATGTGCACATACACTTGCACAAATGCACACGTACCCACACGCACTCACTCACTCACACTCACGCACACACACACACACACAGCCATTGTGAATTGTGATTTCTTAACCACACTCGAAATATACAATGCAGGTAGCTAGATAGACACACTGTAAAAATGTCCAGTAATTTTTTACAGTAAATCACTACAGGACCTTTACTGAAACACTAATTTACAGCATATTACTGTACCACCTGACTACAGCAACATGCTGTATTTCTGCATTACTGGAAGCACAGTGGTTAGTAAACTGTTGCAGATTTGCTATTTTCTTATAGCAAGGGTTTGTAAGTAAGCATTTCGCAGTAAGGTCTACACATGTTGTATTTGGCGTTTGTGACAAATACAATTTTATTTTGATTACATGATTACAGGGCAAAACAGACCAAAAGGACTTGGCAAACCACTCAACCAGTAAAGGTATACAGGTCATGAACAGTCAATCATGTTTTTCATTAAATTTGATGATATTTGAAGGAAACCAGATCAACGTATGATGACCAAAGTAAGAACAATGACTGTTACTTCTACATTAATAAATTAACTCATGTCAAACACTTGGATTCCTTATTAAGGGTTTAGGGTGACATCACCCTAACTCTAATTCTAATACACCAATGGTAACATGATATTCTCTTACCTCATTTAAATAAGTACCGCCTTGTAACCAACATCGGAGAAGGTGTGCTTGCAGAGGAGTGTGGTTTATATAGCTACTCTACTGGTGCCAAAGTTTGACTGTAGGGTGTCAGCAAAAAAATATATATGTTTACCCTATTCATCTATGGCAAAGATACAGTAATTAGATGTTTCCCCTTTCATCTGTGTCTGGTGTTATCTACTTACTCGTTAGCTAGGGCTTCCACCAGCATGGAACTAAAGAATGACTGTTCAGAATGACTGTTCAGGACACCTAAAACTTACTGTCTCCTATACATATTAAACTGTTAAGGACACTACTACCATATATGAGTTCAATTGGTACAGCATTCTCACTAACGGGTGCAACAGATATAGCCTCTTACAAGGCATGCCTCAAAATATGTAAATGAGACAGAGATTCTTTCCCCGCACATAACACTTTCCCACAATGCACCATAATTTATAGAATGCTGCAGTTAATATACAGCAAAACAGGTAATACAGTGCTTTCCTATAACATTTTATTGTAGTGTAGTGGAATGCCGTTGAGCCCCCATAATGCATTGCTCTTTACAGTACTGTAATCAAATCAAACTTGACAGTCACATGCACCCTTAACCAACAATGCAGTTCAAGAAATAGTTAAGAAAATAATTACCAAATAAAGTAAAAAGTAGATTTGCAATTTGTTACGGTGCAGCCTTCCATCAACATGAGTGGAGATGGAGCCGGGACAACATTAACTCCTTTCAAACCAGGTACTTTTCTATTGATTTGCTGTGGTTAAAAATATTGAAGTGTGGCCTTCATACTGATCAAAGTCTTGTGGGCTCAAACGTCAATGTTCTAAAGCAGAACAGATCAACTATTCTGAAGGACAACTAAAGGTTGACTTATACTTCCTAAAACACACTGCTGTTTCTGTTTCCTGGATTGGACGGCCAATCCATTTCGTGCAAGCATTTATAATTTAAGTGGACACAGAGGGGCAGAGACAAAGAGAGAGTGAGAGAGATTAGAAAGTGTGTGTGTGTGCCTGTGTGTGTGATGTGTATGATGACCAGTAAGTTTCAGTAAGAATGGGATCTTTCCTGGGTACTGTGTTAGAATATTAATGTAGTGGTGTGATGTGGGGCAGGGCAGGACTTAATCCTGTAGAAATGATTATCACTGCTGGGTGACTGGAACTGAGTCTCACTTTGTGTGTGTGTGATGCGTGTGTCTATGTGTGTGCAGGTGTGTGTGCGCGTGTTTGATTGTCTGCCTGAGTGTGTGCTTGTCTGTGTGCTTGTCTGTGTATCTGTCAGTCTGTGTGAACCCTTTCTACTGAAAAGGTTCAGTGCTGCAGCGTATCCAGGTGAAATAAAATGTCAGTGTGTTTTAAACCCTGAGCTCCAGAGCAGAAAGAAATTGTGGGGAGTCTATGCTTGTGGAGGTGTGACCTGGTCAGCAGGCTGGCTAACAGAGCTCCCTGGGCGGGTAGAGGGGAAATTTAGTGCCAGGATGAGACGTAATAAAAAGGCTGCTTACTGGATGATTGGTTGGAATTAGGAAACGGTAGACATGGGGACATGGGCGCCTTAGCGACCGCAGAACCACATCTCTACCTGCAATCTCTACTTAATAATAACAATGCACTGATGTGTATCTGTGTTTGTGTGTGGCTGTGTGTGTGTGTGTGTGTGTCCGCTCTGTCAATTCTCATTGGTCAACAATCTGATTTCCTATGGAGCAGAGGGAGTTTGGGTAATGGAAAATGTATTCGCTTCACAAATGAACTTAAAATGCTTTTTGAAATAGCACACACTTGCACACACACACACACACACACACACACACACACACACACACACACACACAAATAGAGAGCTCAGCTCTTTAAACAGGGTTTATGGTCTTTGAAGGAGGGAGATGAACAAACTTTTATCCAGCCTGCCTTTGAACAATAAACAGCACAATGAGGTCATGGTTAGTGCATTTAAGGACATAACACAGCTTACATAACAACAGCATTATCTTTCATATAATTATCACATGTCCAGCCAGCTTTTCTTTGTTTTCATTTAGAGAGAGAGAGAGAGAGAGAGAGAGAGAGAGAGAGAGAGAGAGAGAGAGAGAGAGAGAGAGAGAGAGAGAGAGAGAGAGAGAGAGAGAGAGAGAGAGAGAGAGAGAGAGAGAGAGAGAGAGAGAGAGAGAGAGAGAGAGAGAGAGAGAGAGAGAGAGAGAGAGAGAGAGAGAGAGAGAGAGAGAGAGAGAGAGAGAGAGAGAGAGAGAGAGAGAGAGAGAGAGAGAGAGAGAGAGAGAGAGAGAGAGAGAGAGAGAGAGAGAGAGAGAGAGAGAGAGAGAGAGAGAGAGAGAGGAGAGAGAGAGAGAGAGAGAGAGAGAGAGAGAAGAGAGAGAGAGATAGAGAACAGATAGAGAACTAGATAGATAGAGAACTAGATAGATAGAGAACTAGATAGATAGAGAACAAGATAGATAGAGAACAAGATAGATAGAGAACAAGATAGATAGAGAACAAGATAGATAGAGAACAAGATAGATAGAGAACAAGATAGATAGAGAACAAGATAGATAGATAGATAGAGAACTAGATAGATAGATAGATAGAGAACTAGATAGATAGATAGATAGAGAACTAGATAGATAGATAGATAGAGAACTAGATAGATAGATAGATAGAGAACTAGATAGATAGATAGATAGAGAACTAGATAGATAGATAGATAGAGAACTAGATAGATAGATAGATAGATAGATAGAAACTCTCGTTTGTTGTAACTATACGTTAAAACGAGGTTAGCGCCATAGAAAACAGGCACATAGGCTCACAGCAATAACACTGTGTGTGGTGAGTGACTCCAAACCCCAATTTTGATAAACTCTATTGGGTGAAATACCAATGTGTGCCATCACAGCAGCAAGATTTGTGACCTGTTTCCACAAGAAAAGGGCAACCAGTGAAGAACAAACACCATTGTAAATACAACCCTTTTGTACTTCAACTATTTGCACATAATAAGACATTTGAAATGTCTTTATTCTTTTGGAACATTTGTGAGTGTAATGTTTACTGTACATTGTTTTATTATTTATTTCACTTTTGTTAATTATCTATTTCACTTGCCTTGGCAATGTAAACATATGTTTCCCATGCCAATAAAGCCATTAAATTGAATTGAATTGAATTGAAATTGAGAGAGAGAGAGAGGAAGGGAGAGGGAGATCGAAGAGAAGAGAGTACAAGAAGGTATTGAAAGTTTGAGCCAATGGACAAAAGAATGTGGCATTGGTGAAAAAGAAAAAGAACGAAGGAAGAGTGACAGATGACTTGTGAAAAACAGAGTAATCTTGAGAGGCCCATTGTGGTCGGAGGCGTCCTTGTAAGCTCGGCTACACTCACACGTACGTAAAGGTGACATTTTCAAATTTTCCAGTTGAGGGCTAAGCGCTGTAACGGCCTCTCTCTGACTGAGCTCCACATTAGCCAAGCATTAAGCTCCACTCCACCCACAGCTGCTCTCAGCCTGCCTCACTCTTAAAGGTCGGTCAGGAAACTTCCAACACACAAAAGGTCATGATGGTTCTAATAGGGGCATGATAGTGATTAGGAAAGTGGCTGTGTAGAGCCAAAATGAGCAAACTGTTGCTTTGGCGGAACAGAGCTGTCCTCTGTGGTTACACCTGGTTATGGCGTTATGTTCTCACCTGTACTCACATGTCCTCGCCTTAAATATATATGATAAAGTAATGAGGAGGATGTGCACCTCTAAGGTCAAACAAGGTCAATCTGTTTAGGCAGTGGCACCAATCTACGGTCAAATTACCCTGTCAACAGAGGTCAGTGTCTAGGCTGGGGTTATGACATTCTAATCCATCGATCATAGTGAGGTCAGATAGAGATAAAGAGAGTAGAGGAAGGTAGAGGTAAGAAGACTTGAGGCGATATGAGGATAGGGGACAAGGGGGACAATAACAGGAGAGAGTAGAAGCTACTGTGGCCAATAGGACAGATGGCACAATAAATGATTCTAGGAACTTTCAGATTCTCTCCTCTAGGTTTCCTCACCTTGTTTGAAATAAGAACAGGATAAGGACTGGAACAGTGGGTCAAACCAGCTGTGACAACACCTCCAGGTGGAAGAGTCAGGGTGATGTGAGGTCTGCTGTGGTGTGTGTGTGTGTGTGTGTGTGTGTGAGAGAGAGAGAGAGATCCCCTGAAGTATGAAAAAAGGTGTGAGAATGGGTCATGTAATAGTTCAGGCATGCTTAGGCCGGACAAAGTTTAATTACTGTTTAACGGATGCCCCACCTCACTTTTCTCAAAACCTAAATTTTTTTATAATTCAGATGTGTTATTTTTTTGTGCAATATATGTGGCGCTTTGTTTATGTCCGCTCTCCCTTGAGGCTTTCCCAAGTTGATGCCCAAGAGACCAAACAGCCTCAGATCACACGCTCAGATCATGTTCGAGCCTCAACAAACACATTTGCATAGACTCTTGATAACCTGCCTAAATGTCTGTAGCCATGAAGTGCTTTGAAAGGCTGGTCATGGCTCACATCAACACCATTATCACAGAAACCCTAGACCCACTCCAATCTGCATACCACCCCAACAGATCCACAGATGGCGCAATCTCTATTGCACTCCACACTGCCCTTTCACACCTGGACAAAAGGAACACCTATGTGAGAATGCTGTTCATTGACTACAGCTCAGCATTCAACACCATAGTGCCCTCAAAGCTCATCACTAAGCTAAGGACCCTGAGACTAAACACCTCCCTCTGCAACTGGATCCTGGACTAACAACACAACATGGGGGACCATCAGGGGTGCGTTCTCAGTCCCCTCCTGTACTCCCTGTTCACCCATGACTGCATGGCAAGGCATGACTCCAACACCATCATTAAGTTTGCAGACGACACAACAGTGGTAGGCCTGATCACCGACAACGATGAGACAGCCCATAGGGAGGAGGTCAGAGACCTGGCCGTGTGGTGCCAGGATAGCATAATCTCCCTCCATGTGATCAAGATAAAGGAGATGATTATGGACTAAAGGAAAAGGAGGACCAAGCACGCCCCCATTCCCATCGACGGGGCTGCAGTGGAGCAGGTTGAGAGCTTCAAGTTCCTTGGTGTCCTCATCACCAACAAACAATCATGGTCCAAACACACCAAGATAGTCGTGAAGAAGGCACGACAAAGCCTATTCCCCATCAGGAGACTGAAAAGATTTGGCATGGGTCCTCAGATCCTCAAAAAGTTCTACTGTATGTGACAGGGTCTACAGACAATCACGGATTACAAAGGGAAAACCAACCATGTTGCGGACACCGACGTCTTGCTCCAGGACAAGCTAAACACCTTCTTCGCCCGATTTGAGTGTAACACAGTGCCACCGAAGCGGCCCGCTCTCAAGGACTGTGGGCTCTCGTTCTTCGTGGCCGACGTGAGTAAGACAATTAAACGTGTTAACCCTTGCAAGGCTGCCGGCCCAGATGGCATCTCTAGCCGCATTCTCAGAGCATGCACAGACCAGCTGGCTAGAGTGGTTACGGACATATCCAATCTCTCCCTATCCCAGTCTGCTGTCCCTACTTGCTTCAGGATGTCCACCATTGTCCTGTACCCAAGAAAGCAAAGGTAACTGAACTAAATGACAATCGCCACATAGCACTCACCTGTCATCATGAAGTGCTTTGAGAGGCTAGTTAAGGATCATATCACCACCTATCTTACCTGACACCCTAGACCCACTTCAATTTGCATACCGCCCCCAATATATCAACAGACAATGCAATCGCCATCGCACTACACACTGCCCTATCCCATCTGGACAAGAGGAGTGCCTATGTAAGAATGCTGTTCATTGACTATAGCTCAGCCTTCAACACCATAGTACCCTCCAAGCTCATCATTAATTTTGGGGCCCTGGGTCTGAACCCCGCCCTGTGAAACTGGGTCCTGGACTTCCTGACGGGCTGCCCCCCAGGTGGTGAAGGTAGGAAACAACACCTCCACTTCGCTGATCCTCAACACAGGTGTCCTACAAGGGTGCGTGCTCTGCCCCCTCCTGTACTCCCTGTTCACCCATGACTGCGTGGCCACGCACGCCTCCAACTCAATCATCAAGTTTTCAGACGACACAACAGTAGTAGGCTTGATTAACAACAATGACGAAACAGCCTACAAGGAGGAGTGGTGCCAGGAAAATAACCTCTCCATCAACGTCAACAAAATGAAGGAGCTGATCGTGGACTTCAGGAAACAGCAGAGGGAGCACGCCCCTATCCACATCAACAGGACCACAGTGGAGAAGGTGAAAAGCTTCAAGTTCCTCTGCGTACACATCACTCACAATTTGAAATTGTCCATCAACAGTGCCTCTTCAACCTTAGGTGGCTAAAGAAATTTGGCTTGGTCCTTAAGACCCTCACAAACTTTTACAAATGCACAATTGAGAGCATTCTGTCGGGCTGTATCACCGCCTGGTACAGCAACTGCAGGGCTCTACAGAGGATGGTGCGGTCTGCCCAACGCATCACCGGTGGCACACTGCCTGCCCTTCAGGACACCTACAGCACCCGATGTCACAGGAAGGCCAAAAAGATCATCAAGGACATCAACCACCCGAGAAACAGCCTGTTCATCCAGAAGGCGAGGTCAGTACAGGTGCCTCAAAGCTGGGACCGAGAGACTGAAAAACAGCTTTTATCTCAAGGTCATCAGACTGTTAAATACCACCCGGTTACTCAACCCTGCACCTTAGAGGCTGCTGCCCTATGTACATAGAGATGGAATCACTGGTCACTTGAATAATGGAACACTAGTCACTTTAATAATGTTTACATACTGCTTTACTAATTTCATATGTACAGCGGGGAGAACAAGTATTTGATGCACTGCCGATTTTGCAGGTTTTCCCACTTACAAAGCATGTAGAAGTCTGTAATTTTTATCATAGGTACTCTTCAACTGTGAGTGACGGAATCTAAAACAAGAATCCAGAATATCACATTGTATGATTTTTAAGTAATTAATTTGCATGTTATTGCATGACATAAGTATTTGATACATCAGAAAAGCAGAACTTCATATTTGGTACAGAAACCTTTGTTTGCAATTACAGAGATCATACGTTTCCTGTAGTTCTTGACCAGGTTTGCACACACTGCAGCAGGGATTTTGGCCCACTCCTCCATACAGACCTTCTCCAGATCCTTCAGGTTTCGGGGCTGTCGCTGGGCAATACGGACTTTCAGCTCCCTCCAAAGATTTTCTATTGGGTTCAGGTCTGGAGACTGGCTAGGCCACTCAAGGACCTTGAGATGCTTCTTACGGAGCCACTCCTTAGTTGCCCTGGCTGTGTGTTTCGGGTCGTTGTCATGCTGGAAGACCCAGCCACGACCCATCTTCAATGCTCTTACTGAGGGAAGGAGGTTGTTGGCCAAGATCTCGCGATACATGGCCCCATCCATCCTCCCGTCAATACGGTGCAGTCGTCCTGTCCCCTTTGCAGAAACGCATCCCCAAAGAATGATGTTTCCACCTCCATGCTTCACGGTTGGGATGGTGTTCTTGGGGTTGTACTCATCCTTCTTCTTCCTCCAAACACGGTGAGTGGAGTTTAGACCAAAAAGCTCTATTTTTGTCTCATCAGACCACATGACCTTCTCCCATTCCTCCTCTGGATCATCCAGATGGTCATTGGCAAACTTCAGACGGGCCTGGACATGCGCTGGCTTGAGCAGGGGGACCTTGCGTGCGCTGCAGGATTTTAATCCATGACGGCGTAGTGTGTTACTAATGGTTTTCTTTGAGACTGTGGTCCCAGCTCTCTTCAGGTCATTGACCAGGTCCTGCCGTGTAGTTCTGGGCTGATCCCTCACCTTCCTCATGATCATTGATGTCACGAGGTGAGATCTTGCATGGTGCCCCAGACCGAGGGAGATTGACCGTCATCTTGAACCTCTTCCATTTTCTAATAATTGCGCCAACAGTTGTTGCCTTCTCACCAAGCTGCTTGCCTATTGTCCTGTAGCTCATCCTAGCCTTGTGCAGGTCTACAATTTGGAGTCTGTTTGATTGAGTGTGTGGACAGCTGTCTTTTAAACAGGTAACGAGTTCAAACAGGTGCAGTTAATACAGGTAATGAGTGGAGAACAGAAGGGCTTCTTAAAGAAAAACTAACAGGTCTGTGAGAGCCGGAATTCTTACTGGTTGGTAGGTGATCAAATACTTATATCATGCAATAAAATGCAAATTCATTATTTAAAAATCATACAATGTGATTTTCTGGATATTTCTTAATTCCATTCTTTTACTTTTAGATGTGTGTGTATTGTTGTGAATTGTTAGATACTACTATACTGTTTGATCCCAGGCTTTGTCACAACCGGTCATGACCGGGAGTCGCATAGGTCGGCGCATAATTGGCCCAGCGTCATCCGGGTTAGGGGAGTGTTTGGCCAGGGGGGTGGGGCTTTACTTGGCTCATCACGCTCTAGTGACTCCTTGTGGCGGGCTGGGCGCCTGCAGGCTGACGTTGGATGGTGTTTCCTCCGACACATTGGTGCAGCTGGCTTCCAGGTTTAGCGGGTGTTAAGAGGACGTATGACTCAACCTTCACCTCTCCTGAGGCCGTTGGGAGTTTCAGCGAAGAGACAAGATTGATATTGGGGAGGAAAAGGGGGTAAAAAAAATATAATATGAAAAAGAAGTTGAAAAAGGGAGACATACTAGCACAGTCCAGAATAATCCATCAACACAAATGAGATAAGAGAACAATGTATTTTCTATCTTCCTTTTCAATAGAAACCAATAGAAACCATTCCCTGTGTGTCACAATTAATAGTGGGGTGTGTGTTGTTACATACCTGGTTAAATAAAGGTGAAAAAAATAAAAAATAACACAGTGTGATGGTGCATCTTGCCAGCCTGGGTCAGAAGGCTGATGACCTGGATGCTCAATGGAGTTCCTGATGCTTTCATATGCTAACCTGGCCACATAATCAACATCCCCACCACAACACAATGCATGGCTCTACTGTACATGGAACCTGCACTGGAGTATACTGTGTGTCGATTCATATAACAGAAAATACATACATACTGTACCTACATGAGATACTGGATGGATGGACTATTGAGACCTCTTTATCATCTTATAATGAGACTTATTATCAAGTGAAGTATTAAGTATTTATTAAGTATTTATTATGAATGTTACTGTACAGGCTGAACATCAGAGACCTCTGATTGATTATAGGATTACAAACATGTAAAAGTCATCAGAGAGAAATGGAGGGAGAGAAAAGGAGAACAGAAGTGTTCCGACCAGGGTAAAACTCCGGTCCCTTTCTATGAGTAATCACAAGGTTGTTACCCTGGTGATTATAAGTGACAGCATTGGCACTGGGGTGTTAATGTGACATGTAAACTATTAACAATATCATTGCTCTACTCCACACTACACACTACACACTACACACTACACACACACACACACACACACACACACACACACACACACACACACACACACACACACACACACACAGCATTTAGCTACAAGCTCTCACGGTCTCATTGCAGAATTAGACATTTTGACAACCTGGCTTCTCCTGCTCAGCATCGTTCCATTTCTCCAAACAGTCACAAGTTGCTCAAGACATCAAATTTCAAAGTTAAGAGTTAAGTTAAGGGTTAAGGTTTGGGATAGGGTAAAAACCGTGTCCACCATTGGGATTGAACACAAAACCTTCTGATCTAAGAGCCAACACAGATGCCAAACAGCTCTCTGTCCTTGTACTTTTGGATTTAAGTGCTGCGTTCCGCATCGTTGACCATTATGTTCTTCTGGACAGACTGGAGAGGTGGGTTGGTCTCTACAGTCCAGTTCTAAATTGGTTTAGGACCTATTTATCCGTTGAGAGTTTTTTGTCACCCTTGGTGAACATAACTCAGAGAAAATAGATGTGGCGTTCCACAAGGTTTGATTTTGGAGCCAGTATTGTTCAGTTTATATATGTTACCCCTTGGCAGTGTTATCAGAAAGTTACTCAGACGATACTTTACATTTATGTCACCAGAGGATTTTAGCTCCACAGATAAATCATTAGACTGTGAGAACATCCTTCTCCAAATTAACACGGGAATGTTGCTTTGTCTACAGAGACGTTTCCCACCGAAACTCTAACAAGTTCTAAAGCGAATACTGGAAAAATATTCCTAATAGAGAACGTGGAGAATGATCAGAGGCGAGCTAAAGAATAATAATTTCATATGGGTTGTTATTTTGTGATGTCATTAAAAGTATTATAAAGGAAATACGGTAACTTGGAAAGTATGTCCACCACATGTACAAAGTTTTCATCCAATATGTTGTGCATATAATATGAAAAATTATGATAGTATATTTGTTAAGATAGGAATGTGATTTTAGGAGTAATACGATAACTGCTATCTATAAGCTTTGCAGAGTGAGTAGCCATGACCTGAGTGAGGTCAGAGAGCATGTCAGCTTGACGGAACCGTCCCCATTTAACCAGAGTGCATAAAGGCTTGGAAGAGAAATCAACATTCAGACCAGGAAGACGGCGAGCTGCACCTCATGTTCAAAGTGGTCAGAATCCTGAATACCAAAACAAGAGTGAGAACCAACTCCCCTCTCAGACAATCACTGGTACAGATGATTAGCTGTTTTCAGTCAAGTATCTCGAAAAGCGAATTAAAGTGGGACCATTCTACTACTATATCCAAATCATTCTACTAAGCTACTCATCGACAGGGCTGATTAGCCTACCTTCAAAGGCCCAATCTTCCAGAACGAGTGAAAGGAAAATCCATCCTGTAAATCTGTTCAAGACTACATGACAAGTCATTGGCGACACGGACAACTAAGAATAAGGACATTGTGACCTCTTGTGGACAATCAGAGCCTTGCACACGAGCCGAGAGAAGACCTAACCAAATACCTTTCGGGGAGGCCCGGTTCCGAGAGCTACACGGCGGGACACGACGTTCAGAATGATGATATGATACGAGTTAATGGTTAATAAGTTGACTGTTTATCGATGTAATAGATATATACCTTATAGAGTTTAATTCAGTATACAAGTTAATTGTTACATGATTAATTTAACAATTAACATAGTTTGTTAATTAGAGATAACAGTCCTCATATTAATAAAGGTCACGTCATGACAGTGTCATTTTAGATTCTGAACCCAATTTCGAATCACACATTAGGAATGTGACCCAAATAGCTTTTTACCATCTGAGGAACACTGCCAAGTTGCGGCCGTTTCTATCTCAGGCTGATACAGAGAGATTCATCCATGCTTTATTATAAGCAGGCTTGACTACTGTAATACTCTCCTGTCTGGTCTACTCAAGAAGGCCATCGGTCAACTGCAAAACATACAGAATTCTGTAGCACGGTTACTGACCAAGACCAGACAGAGAGCACACATTACGCCGGTTTTAAAGTCTCTGCACTGGCTGCTTGTGAGTTTTAGAATTTATTTTAACATTCTTCTATTGGTTTTCAATACATATCAGACATGCTTTTAAGTTGTGTATCCTGTAGGTTCCCCAGGTCCTATGGCACTGGCCTTTTAACTATCCCAAAGCCTAGGACCAAGAAGCATATTTGATTTACTTTGCCCCCTGCCTCTGGAATAGCCTGCCAGAGAACCTGAGGGGGGCCGAAACTGTGGACATATTTAAAAGGGATCTTAAAACACACCTTTTTAGCTTGGATTTTCTTTAGGGTGCTTTTATAGTCTTTCAGTTATAAATTGTTATTCTTCAGTTTTTCTATCCTCTTATGTTTTTTGTGTAGTAAATATTTATGTTTTATTGTCATTCATTTCATTTTTTCCCCATGAAGCGTATTGTGTTGGATTCATGTCTGGAATGGGCTATATAAATAAAGCTTGATTTGATTTGATCGAGAGTCATGAGATTACAGCTATCTGCCACCCCTATCCACAGTACCCTAGCAAAACCTAAGCCTTTTTAATAGTAATAGCGCCCACTGTTGCCATCCTAGTGGCCGGTGTAATGTAGTGAACATTATGCCATAATACAGTCCATGTATTTGTACTGTTTGGATTCCAGTTCCATGTTTTACAGTAGCCATACATTGCGAGATATATGCCATGTGAACCATGTAATGCCAGCATACTTCTGAATAAAGTTAAACTAAAGTATATGAATGCCCCGACCTCAGTTCTTATAAACATAAGCAATCTCAACAACGGGACGTTACAATTGGCGACGAGTGAAACGCAGCAGAGAAGAATGCAATTTACAAGACGAACTACGTGCCAATGTGAGTAAACGCAATGTTTGATGTGCACACAGAACCCAGCTCAATCGGCTCAAGGTGGAAAAAATGGATCAACAGATTCAACAATTTTCTAGTGGCATTAGACATCGCGGATAACACACAGAAAAGGGCATTACTGTTACACTATGCAGGGTCAGATGTGTACGATATATTTGACATACTGCAAGATACCGGAGCAGCTGATGACTATGATACAGCTGTAGCCAAGCTCAATGCATATTGCTGTCCAAAAGTCAACACAGAACATGAAACAAATGTTTTAAGACAAGCAAGACAAAATGAAAACGAAACCTTTGATGCTTATCACACAAGATTGAGGCAATTAGCATCCACATGCAAGTTTGCAAATGTTGATAAAGAAATCAAGTCACAGATAATACTAAGCTGCAGTTCCGCACGCCTCCGTGGTTCAATGGCTCTCCAACAACTACTGGATACAGGCAGAGCATGTCAGATAAACAAGCTACAGGCATGGAGAATACTCAATTAAAATCGCAAAAATAACTTTCAGTGTGTGCTGTATAAAAGAAAATATATAACAAAAGCCAGGGCTACAAAAATGAAAGCGACAAACGTCAAAACAGAACCTGCAATAACTGTGGAGGAAAATTCCCACATGACGGAGGACAAACAAACTGCCCTGCAAAAGGAAAAAAATTTAAAGGATGTGGAAAGTTTAATCACTTTAAAAAATGCTGTAGATCACAAAGAAACACAGAAACCGTCGCAACCACACATCCAAGTTACCTTTATGAACACAACTGTGGATGTTATTGTTGATTCGGGAGCATGCGTGAATTAAAACAGGCTAAAGCAAACATCTTTGCTTATGGCTCATCTGAACCACTTCCACTGAGAGGAAAATTCACAGCACCAGTCCGCTCCAAGACTAAGATGGTGGAAACCACTTTCTATGTAATCAAAGGTGACTCTGGCTCACTACTTAGCTGTCAGACAGCAACAGAACTTGGACTTCTGAAAATAATCAACTCTCTGTGCACTCCAAGTGAACCAGCTGATGGTTCATTCATAAGCCAGCTTACCAACGAATACCAGGACCTCTTCCAAGGCATAGGAAAACTCAAAGACTTTCAAGTGTAGCTGCACATTGATGACACAGTGCAACCAGCTGTACAACCACACAGCAGGATTCCTTTTCACATGGTAAAAAAAGTTGAACAGGAGCTTGACACACTACAAAGTGAAGACATCATCAAAAAAATCAGCTGGTCAACGCCATTGGTATCCCCAACCGTGGTCACATCGTCTGTGTCGACATGCGCCTTCCGAACACAGCAATACAATGTGAACGACACATCACACCAACCGTTGATGACCTCATCCATGATCTGAATGGAGCAGTGGTGTTCGCCAAGCTAGATCTTAATGCTGGATACCACCAGCTTGAGTTACATCCAGACTCAAGGTATATCACTTCACTACACATACTGGCCTCTGGAGATACACCAGACTGAACTTTGGCATAAATTCAGCTACCGAGGTATTTCAAAATACAATACAGCAAGTGCTGCATGGCATTCCCAAAGTGAGAAATATGAGTGATGACATCCTAGTCTACGATAGATCTCAAGATGAACACAACGCAAGTCTCAAAGCTGTGTTTCAGAGATTGAGAGAGAAAAATCTCACGCTGAACAAAGAAAAATGCGAATACAGCAAAACAACACTTGAGTTTTACGGCTATGTTTTCTCAGAGCAAGGCATTTTGGCGGATCCAAAGAAAATCAAAGCCATACGGAATCTGTCAGCACCTCAAAATGTCTAAGAAGTTCGCAGTCTACTGGGTATGATACAATACTGCTCACGGTTCATACCAGACTTCGCAACAACCACACAGCCTCTTCGTGAGCTCACAAGAAAAGACCACACCTGGTCATGGGGACCAAAACACAAGTCTGCGATGAAAAAAAAACACGTCTGATGCAGCACACAACGACAGCCTACTTTGACCCAGCCAAGAGGTCAACACTGTTAGTTGACGCCAGCCCAGTTGGTTTAGGTGCCATACAAAGTCAGCACAACCCTACAAGTGACAAAGATGCCCATATCATCGTAAATGCCAGCCGAGCGCTTTCAGAGGTTGAACAGCGCTATTCACAAAACAGAGAGAGAAGCTCTGGCGATCATCTGGGCATGTGAACACTTTCACTTGTATCTCTACGGAGCTCACTTCACGGTCATCACAGACCATAAACTACTGGAGCTTATCTTCAACAACCCAAAAGCCACACCCCCAGCATGACTTGAGCGATGGAGACTGAGACTACAACCCTACAGCTACACTGTGAAGTACAAAGCCGGTAAAGACAACCCTGCCGACTACATGTCAAGACATTCCATCGCAGGGGAAACACCACAGAGAACCTCTCACATGGCAGAGGAATATGTGAACTTTATCATTGACAACAGAATTCCCAAAGAGATGACTCTAAAAAAGGTGCAAGAAGAAACAAAGAAATACTCTGCTCTACAGAAGGTGATGCGCCTACTGTCCACAGGAACCTGGCAAGATTCACCACGTGACACACAAGATGCTGATTTCCCAACACTAAAAGAACTCTTTCGCATGAGACATGAACTAACAATCAATGCACAAGCAAACGTCATCCTGAGAGGAACACGGCTCGTTCTTCCAGTCTCTCGCCACAAAAAAGCAATCAACCTAGCTCACACAGGACATCTAGGTATTGTGAAAACAAAACATCTACTGAGAGAGAAGGTTTGGTTTACAGGCATAGATGGCATGGTGAGAAAAGCAATTCAGCACTGCATTCCATGTCAAGCTGCCACTGCAGAAAATCCTATGGAACCACTGTCTATGTCAAAACTACCCAAAGGTCCATGGCTAGAAGTATCAGTCGATTTCTGCAATCCTTTCCCATCGGGTGACTACCTACTTGTAGTTGTCGATGAATACTCAAGGTATCTGTAAGTTGAAATCTTAAAGTCCACATCTGCCACTTCTGTCATTCCCAAGCTTGACAAAGTTTTCTCCTCCTTTGAAGTACCTGAGATTGTAAAAACGGACAATGGACCTCCCTTCAATGGACAGTCCTTCACAGATTTCAGCCACTACCTTGGATTTAAACATAGAAAGATAACACCTTACTGGCCGAGAGCTAATGCCAAAGCAGAACGCTTCATGAGAACACTCAAGAAAACTGTCACAGCCACAAACTCTGAAGGAAAACCTTGGAAACAAAATCTCTACAGTTTTCTGAGAAACTACCACGCAACCCCTCACGGAACTTCTCAACAAACCCCAGCACAGCTGAAGTTTGGCAGAAAACTCTGTACTACACTTCCCACAATGCCTCACGTTGCACCAAACACAAAGCTACGTGACACTGACCAACGTGCAAAGCAACTCACGAAAGAGACAGCTGACTACAAGAATCGAGCATGACCCTCCACACTCAAACCAGGAGACACGGTACTCTGCCGTCAGCATGTCAAAGGAAAACTCATGACTCCCTAAACCCTACAAAGTTGTGAGAATCAAAGGATCGATGATAACGGTGATAACGGTGGTAACCAGAAACTCATCCTTCTTCAAAAAGCTCCCACCGTCAATACCTGTTGACATTGACCCCAAGCTGTCGGAAGAAGAGGACGACCTGTATGCTTGTCCAAATGCCACTGAACAACCAGATCAAGACCCGGATCAAGATCCAAACCCTCGATACTCTATGAGAACCAATAGAAGACCTCCAATATATCTCATTGAAGAGATGTTATTAATCAAGTTCAAAGACTGTGAAATAGTTCACCTTAATGTTATATCCCAAGTGAAATGTATACTGGCCAGCAGTGATAACCTAAGTTTATCTTTATTTTGAAATAAGGGAGGGATGTATAATGTAGTGAACATTATGCCAAAATCCAGTCCATGTATTTTTACTGTGGGATTCCAGTTCCATGTTTTACAGTAGCCAGACCGTGCGAGATATATGCCATGTGAACCATGTGGTGCCAGCATACTTCTGAGTAAAGTTAAACTAAAGTATATGAATTCCCCGACCTCAGTTCATATAAACATAAGCAATCTCAACAGCGGGACGTTACAGCCAGTTATGACGACATTTCCCGACATCCTTAGTACATGGACAGATGTCCAAATTCGAAGTCAATCTTGAGCGATTTGTATGCATTTAGACACCCTTCTTTATCTCGCCCACCCTCCCCCCTCTCTCATTTCAATTTACATTTTAGAGCTTTATTGGCATGTGAAACTTATGTTAACATTGCCAATGCAAGTAAATTAGATAATAAACAAAAGTGAAATAAACAATGAAAATTAACAGTAAACATTACACTCACAAAAGTTCCAAAAGAATAAAGACATTTCAAATGTAATATTATGTGCACATAGTTAGGGTACAAAGGGAAGATAAATCAACATATACAGCGGGTGAAATGAGTATTGAACACGTCACCATTTTTCTCAGTAAATATATTTCCAAAGGTGCTATTGACATGAAAGTTTCACCAGATGTTGGTAACAACCCAAGTAATCCATACATACAAAGAAACCAAAACAAATAAGTTCAGAAATTAAGTTATGTGTAATAATGTGAAATGACACAGGGAAAAAGTATTGAACACATGAACAAAGGGAGGTTAAAAAAGGCATGGAAAGCCAAGACAACAGCTGAAAACTATCAGTAATTAAAAAGCAATCCAGCCCCCTGTCAGTGCAAATTAATATCAGCTGGTTCAGTCCCAACTGATGGCCTACAAAAAGGTCTCATTGCCAAGGTGTCACACAAGACACATCTCATGATGGGTAAAAGCAAAGAGCTGTCTCAAGACATTCGCAGCCTAATTGTTGCAAAACATAATGATGGCATTGGTTATAGGCGCATTTCTAAGCTTCTGAATGTTCCAGTGAGCACTGTTGGGGCCATAATACGGAAGTGGAAAGACAATCATTTCACCATAAATTTGCCTCGACTTATTTCCAAAGTGTCAAGTAATTATCTTTTTGTTTTCTCATTATTTGGTTGGGTTTAGTTGTGTTGCTGTCTTGGGGCTCTGTGGGGTCCCTTTGTGTTTGTTAACAGAGCCGCAGGACCATCTTGCTTAGGGGATTCTTCTCCAGGTTCCTGAGTCTCCAAGTTACAGTTTTGACTTAAATCTACTTGAAAGTCTATGGCAAGACCTGAAAATGATTGTCTGGCAATGATCAACAACCAATTTGACAGAGCTTGAAGAATTTTGAAAAGAATAATGGTCAAATGTTGCACAATCCAGGTGTGGAAAACTCTTAGAGACTTGCCCAGAAAGACTCACAGCTGCAATCGCTGCCAAAGGTGCTTCGACAAAGTATTGACTCAGGGGTGTGAATATATATGTAAATAAGATATTTCTGTATAATTTTTTATTTTTTTTATGTGCACATTTTTTAGAAACATGTTTTCACATTGACGTTATGGGTTATTGTTTGTTGTTTGTTTGTTTTTTAATCAATTTTGAATTCAGGCTGTAACAGTAACGGTCTTGTATTGCAAGTAATGTTTACACTAATCTAAATATTTGTATATTTTTCCATTTGTATATTTTTTCTGTGAGTTGAATGAGTCTGCGTGCTGATAAATATTTGACATTTTCCTTGAATTGGCTGTAAATCTGTACATTTGCATAGTAAATATATTTATTTATAGAAATTGAATGTTCAGTTGCCCAGTTCCTTACTGGTCCTTAACTCCTTCACCCTAGCCATGAATCTTTTGTGCTCAATTCCTAAATCAAACTTTAGGGTTGGTTTGGAATTAGATATTGGTTTCTGGTTAGTGTTTGCATATCTGGAGGTTCTAGATTTGTGTAAGTAATATGGCAGAAGTTTCCCAGAGCCCATTACACAGCAGGGTGGAGTCATCACCATATTGCTACATCTTTCCAAGCCCCATCAGGTCAAACACTGAAAAGATAGACTAAGGGGTTAAGGGCCTTATTTAAACTGGGTTTATAAAAAATACAAATACCTCTCAGCCTGTACCTTGACGTGGTGAGAGCGCTTTCAACTAAACCAGGCCCATGTTATTTAAAATGAAGTAACCCCCTCCCCTCTTCCCCTTACTCTGCTTTTGATCTCCAGGGGTTCTGCCATGTTCCGAGACGGAGACGAGACGACGACCAGCTTGAGCAAAATTCAAGCCCCCCTTCTGAGACTGGCTCTCTGTCGAGGACAAGTGACTTGAAGATCTAGCCGCAGCACCTCCTGTCTCTTGATTCTGCCTCTTCCCTCTCTCATCATCCTTTAACGTTTTCTCTCCTCTCCCTCCAGACAACATTCTGCATCTAGTGACATCTGATTGGCCAAAAATCTGCCCACTCATCCCATCCCCTACTCCATCTCTGGAGACCCCCTCTCATTCCTTACCGCCCTCATCAACTCCTCTGACATAAAACATGACCTTTCTTTCTTTCTTTCTTTCTTTCTTTCTTTCTTTCTTTCTTTCTTTCTTTCTTTCTTTCTTTCTTTCTTTCTTTCTTTCTTTCTTTCTTTCTTTCTTTCTTTCTTTCTTTCTTTCTTTCTTTCTTTCTTTCTTTCTTTCTTTCTTTCTTTCTTTCTTTCTTTCTTTCTTTCTTTCAATAATGTCTGCCATTAACATTATTGCATGTTTATCGAACATTTAAATTAAATTAAATCAATCAATAACTGTATTTTTACAAACCTGATCTACCTGTAACCTGTGTGTCTCTGTCTCTGTCTCCTCCCCTGTCCCCTTGAACTCTGCTCCTGTTCTCAACGTCTAGTGTTTCTGCCCAACACCCAGACGTGGCTCCACCTGATGTCCTCCATTACCAACCACCCTTCATTTTACATAATCTACAGCTGCTGTTATTGTCATGTCATAATCTGCTAAGAAAGTTTGCTTGCCGTATCACAGAACCAGAATTGAACACACTAACACACACAATACCACACTTGGAACCAAAATACCCTCAGCTGTGTGCCTGTGTGTGTGTGTGTGTGTGTGTGTGTGTGTGTGTGGTGTGGTCTGCATGTATGTTTTATTTAAATCCAGGAGGTAATTATTGGCATGGAGGGCAGTCATTAAGAAAAGCAGAGCCTGTATTTAAAAAAAACGCACCCTTCCTTTGTTCTACACTGATTACACGTTCCAGAGGATGGAGAGAGTAGAGAAGAGGGGAAGAGGGGGAAAGAGGCGAGAACGGGAAGAAAGGGGAGAGGATGGAGAGGAAAAGAGAGCAGTGGAGATAAGAGAGAGATTGGGGACAGAATGGAAAGGGGAGAGGAGGGGTGGAGGACAGTGTAGGATTGCTGTTTACAATAGCTTTCCATCTCTACAGTGATTTAACAGAAGAGTCTGACCTTACAGGATCCACATGGCTTGGTGGACTAAGCTCTGGAGATTGAAGACATGGCTAACACTAGGGTCTGGCTAGCAAGCTTTGACGCCGGGCTGCATTGGCCACTGATACATTCACCACCATACATTGTTCTCTCTCTCTTTTACTCCCTTTTCCCCTGGTCCCATACACACAGAGAAAGAGAGAGGCAGTGTGTATGTGTGGGTGCGTGGAGAGAGCAAAAGAGAGAGTGTGTGTGTGAGTGAGGGCGTGAAAGAGAGAAAGCGAGAGAGAGCAGTCTCCTCCACTAAGACAGGAAGTCCATTAACACACATGTAAATGAGCCTCAGTAATTTACCCCATACCACGCTTCTGCACAAATTACTGACTGTGTACAGCATGCAGATTGCAGATGGCAATTAAGGAGGATCAGAGAGAGAGTGTGTGTGTGTGTGTGTGTGTGCTTTGCCTGTTTCCTATGCAGGAGAGAGAAGGAGAGATAATAAAGGAATCTTTTGGGTGCAATATACTGTATATAGGCCCTGCACATGCTCTACTGGCTATTTTCTGTGTCTTTCCTTTCTATGACACTGTACCATGCGCTCACATACCTTCATCTCTAACTGTCTCACTAATAGCCCTGTTTCTCTCTTTCTATCACCCTTTCTTCATGTCTCCTTCTCTCTGGTTCCCTCTCCTATACCTCTGGCAATCTGAAGTCCTAAACCTCATATGACTCGGCACTGAACACTTTTAGCCAATAACAACCCAGAATGTGGTGACAATCCCCAAATCCTCATCTAGCCAATGGGAGAGCAGTGCATCAGAAGCTCTGAATTGGATGTGTCCTCCTATCTCTCCTCTCCTCCTCTCTCTTCTCCCTCCTCTCTCTTCTCCCTCCTCTCCTCCTCTCTCTTCCCCCCTCCTCTCCTCCTCTCTCTTCTCTCGTCTCTCTCTTCTCCCTCCTCCCCTCCTCTCTCTTCTCCCTTCCTCTCCTCTCATCCTCTCTCTTCTCCCTCCTCCCCTCCTGTCTCTTCTCCCCTCCTCTCCTCCTCTCTCTTCTCCCCTCCTCTCCTCCTCTCTCTTCTCCCCTCCTCTCCTCCTCTCTCTTCTCCCCTCCTCTCCTCCTCTCTCTTCTCCCTCCTCTCCTCCTCTCTCTTCTCCCCTCCTCTCTCGTCTCTCTCTTCTCTCTCCTCTCCCCTCCTCTCTCGTCTCTCTCTTCTCTCTCCTCTCCTTCTCTCTCTTCTCCCCTCCTCTCCTCCTCTCTCTTCTCCCCTCCTCTCCTCCTCTCTCTTCTCCCCTCCTCGCTCGTCTCTCCTTGTTTTCCTTGGTTATGTTATGTAAGACAGACAGAAGTGGAGCAGGCTTCAAAGTGAATGGCAAAGCAGCCTTTCCCCCAGCTCACTTTGCTGTTCACGCATGTCATTCCATCTGTCCCCCAATCCCCCCTGTCTCCTTCCACCACTCTCTCTACCCCTGTCTCCTTCCACCTCTCTCTCTACCCCTGTCTCCTTCCACCTCTCTCTCTACCCCTGTCTCCTTCCACCTCTCTCTCTACCCCTATCTCCTTCCACCTCTCTCTCTACCCGTCTCCTTCCACCTCTCTCTCTACCCCTGTCTCCTTCCACCTCTCTCTCTACCCCTGTCTCCTTCCACCTCTCTCTACCCGTCTCCTTCCACCTCTCTCTCTATGTTTTTCTCTCCCTCGTCCTCTCTTCTCCCCATTCTCATTCTCTGTCTAACTCCGTTCTCCCCCATCTCACCTTTCCCTCTATTACTCTGTATACCTTCTCTTCCACCCCCTCTCTCTCCCCCCCCATCACCCTATATCTCTCCACTCTCTCAATCCCCTATATCTCCCCATGTCTTTCTCTCTCCCATATTTCCCCCTCTCTCCCCCTGTCTCTCTACCCCTCTTTCGCCCCAGTCTCTCTCTCCCCCTCTATCTCCCCTTCTCTCTCCCCGTCTCACTCTCTCTATCTCCTCGTCTCCCCCACCCCCCCTCTCCCCTGTCTCTCTCCCCCTCCCCCCTCTCTCTCTTCCCCTGCCTCTCTCCCCCTGTCCCCCAACCCTCTCTTTCTCCTGTCTCCCCCTCTCACTCCTCTCCTCTCTGTCTCCCCCCTGTCCCCCCCTCCCTCTGTCTCTCTCCCCCCTGTCCCCCCCTCCCTCTCTCCCCCTGTCTCTCTCTCCCCTGTCCCCCCTCCCTCTCCCCCCCCCCCCCTCTCTCTCCCCCTCTCTCTCTCCCCACTCCTCTCACTCTCTATCTCTCTTTCTCCTGTGTGTTTGCTCTGATGTTTTATGTGGAACACACATCAGAAGCTCCAAAGCGTCTGTCTAATGAGAGCAGGGAGGAAACAAGAGGAAATTAAAGGAAAATAATGGCTTTGCTCTTTCATCTGCTAGCCCTCACCCACCACTACACCAGCACATGGAAATGGCTTTTGTCTAGCAGAGTGTAATCGAGGTTAAAATTATTAATTTGAGGCACGCACAGAAACACAAGTGCACAGAAAACATGCACGCACGCATGCACGTACATTCACACTCACACACTGGCACACACACTATACTGCACACTATACTGTCATCCTCCAGGCCAATGAAAACACTATACAGTGTCCAATGCATCGTTCTCAACGCAATCATTTTCTAAGAGTACAGAAGTCGTCTTCTGACAACATCCACTAATCCTAACCCTCTATCCTAACCCTCTATCCTAACCCTCTTACCCTTTCAGAAACCCCTTCCTCCTTCCTCCTCTCTCCCTCCCTCTCTCCAGACGTCTGGCTGGCCTTAAGGCCATTCTAACCACACAACTGAAGTGGTCTACTTAAGATATGTGTGTCACAGGAGGCTGCTGAGGGGAGGACGGCTCATAATAATGGTAAGAACGGATCAAATGGAATGGCATCAAACACCTGGAAACCATGTGTTTGATACCATTCCACTTATTGGAACTCCAGTCATTAACACGAGCCTGTCCTCCCCAATTAAGGTGCCACCAACCTCCTGTGGTGTGTGTGTGTGAGGAGTGACAGGGTCTTTCAGGTGTTCTTTACTCTGACACACACAGAGCTCATTTCCATGTCCCCATCACCCCTATCACTCACTCCCTCTCTCCCAATGGTGAACGAGGGACAGCCTTCACTCAGAAGAGAGAGAGAGAGAGAACACGAGACAAAGAAAGACAAGGGTGAAAACAGGAGCATCTCAAGACAAGAGAATCTAAAAAAAGCTAGGAAAGTCTGATTAAGTGTTTCACTTTCCTCAGCTTAGCCGAGCGTTATCAATCGGCCTGTAAACACAGTTGTGTCTCTGAGAGTGTCAATGAACCAGGGCTTTGGTAAGTGGGACCATTACCTATAAAGATCTGCCTCCATTTAGTGGAAATAATGGGATGAATAGAAAACCCTGTATTAAACAAGCCTGTGTTTAGGCTTCAACAAACAACATAGTCTATCTAATTGGGTTAACACTAAAGATAGTTGTACATGGAAACATATACCATATTGCTAGAAGCTTTTGATGGAGTGTAGTTTAAGCAAGTTCTACCCTAAAAGGACCATGAATACACAATATTCATGGATCAATTTCAGACAATGCTGAAATTGATGCACACACATGCTTTTATTATTTCTTATTGTTGCTGCACTGCCGAGAAGGAACTTGCAAGTAAACATTTAATTAGACGGTGTATACCATGTGTATCCTGTACAAATGACTATTAAAACTTGAAAATTGAATCCGGTACACACACACACACACTCTTTTGTAAGGTAAAGCCAAATGCCCTACAGAATAATTACCTGACCATTATAGCAGTAATTCCAGGAATGGAAAGGAACAGAATGTGTGGGTACACTTTACATACTGTATTATGGCTGTTACATGTACTGTTGCTCTTCCTTTCCTCTCTCCTTCTCCTTCTCTCTCTCTCAACCCTCCCCTTTATATCTCTCTCTCATCCCTCCCTCCTTATCTTCTCCCTCCATCCTGTAGGGTCTGTGTAGCCGTGCTGTTAGCTCATTAATCATTGGCCTCTACTCTGGGCTCCACACTCAGTGATTAATGACAAATGTTCACGTGCTTAAACAGTTAGCTTTGTTTCGCAGCGACCCCAGTTGCAGTGACATTTACTGTGGGTTACTTACCATTGGGTCGTCGTAGTGGGATCGGAATGGTACACTAACGATGAAGCAGAAATCTCCAGAATGTTTCTGAAACCCATATGGGACCTGGCCAATTCCATTTCTATTCAGTCATTGGTTAATCGAAGTCAAAATCTATCAAAACGCACATTTATGTTTATTGAAATTGACCACAACCCTTCACCTATTTGGTTTTCACTGAGGACAAGATACACTGATCACAACTAGGGCTGTGGCGTTCAATAAATTTCATCAGCCGCTGATTGTCAAGCAAATAACTGTCGGTCTCACAGTAATTGACCGTTAATTAACATAAACACATTTATGTCTTCCACACATAGCCCACAAGCCACTGATGCAGACCTTTGGAACATGGAAAAAGTCTACTAAATCCATGTAATATAGCCTACAACTTCACAATAAATCCATGATTTATTTTAGACAGGTCTAAAGAAGCATGACATGAAGAAAATGTAGTCTATTTCTGTCACGGTGAGTGTGCTGGGAACGAGGCGCAGAGCGAGAGGACTGTCCGAACATGTTTTATTATAATACTAATAATAAAACTTAACAAAACAAGAAAGCTATTGGCACCGTGGCGTGAGTACTTACACGAATACAACAGCACAAGCAATGATCCACACACAGGTGGATGAGTGTGGAGCCTAAATACTATCCCCAATCAGAGACAACGCTAGACAGCTGTCTCTGATTGGGGATCATTCATTTCCCCAGTTAGGGTGTGCAGACCTGATTGTGTGCCTCTTACCCCCCCCCCCCCCTGGTGGGAGTAAGAGGCCTTACCACTACTAAGACCTCACAGTACCCCCCCCTAAGGTGCGGGCTCCCGATCGCACTTGATCCCCCCTCCCGAAAAAATCTAAATACAACAACAACAAAAAATACACAAAACCAAGGGGGAAATGGCGGGGTACTGAGGTGGCTGATGGTGGGGGCTCCGGTTCCGGCTTCGGTTGCGACGCAGGCAGTGAAAGTTGCTCTCTTCCTGCCTTCCCGTTGCACCCCCGATCCGATCCGGACCCCGGGGCGATGATTCCCCCCTCAGTACTCCCGCGATGCACCAAGTCCTGTCTGGACCCTGGTGTGGGAGCCCTCGACCCTGGAGAGGGGCTGACATCCAGTGGAGCGGACTGTTCAGGCATGGGGGTGGAGTAGATTTCCGGTCCCGGACTGGGCACCGGTGGAGCGGACTGCTCCCTCACTGGAGTGGAGCAGACTTCCGGACCCGTATCCCTCCCCATCTCTGGAGCAGGACTGAATGTCGTGCCCAGCCTGGGCACCGACGCAGAGGAGGATTCCAGCCCCGTGCCTGGAGCAGGACTGAATGTCGTGCCCAGCCTGGGCACCGACGCAGAGGTGGTTTCCAGCCCTGTGCTTGGGCTGGCTGTCGGCCCCAAACTGGGCACCGACACGCTATGGAGCTCCTGCTCCACAGCGGGGCTGAACATCGTGCCCACCCTGGGCACCGACGCAGAGATTGTTTTCAGCCCTGTGGTTGGGCTGGCTGTCGGCCCCAGACTGGGCACCGACACACTATCAGCTGGGCTGAACGTCGTGCCCACCCTGGGCACCGACACAGAGATGGTTTCCAACCACAGAGCTGTGCTGGCCTCTGGAGGCTCTGTCGCTGGAGAATCTGGGCTGCCGACCGTCGCTGTAGGCTCCGTGCTGTCGATCGTCACTGGAGGCTCTGCGCTGTCGATCGTCGCTGGAGGCTCTGCGCTGTCGATTGTCGGTGGAGGCTCTGTGCTGTCGATCGTTGCTGGAGGCTCCGCGCTGTCGATTGTCGCTGGAGGCTCCGCGCTGTCGATCGTCACTGGAGGCTCCGCGCTGTCGATCGTCGCTGGAGGCTCCGCGCTGTCGATCGTCGCTGGAGGCTCCGCGCTGTCGATCGTCGCAGGAGGCTCCGCGCTGTCGATCGTCGCTGGAGGCTCCGCGCTGTCGATCGTCGCTGGAGGCTCCGCGCTGTCGATCGTCGCTGGAGGCTCCGCGCTGTCGATCGTCGCTGGAGGCTCCGCGCTGTCGATTGTCGCTGGAGACGGCGCTGGAGGCTCTGCGCTGTCGATCGTAGCTGGAGGCTCTGCGCTGTCGATCGTCGCTGGAGGCTCTGTGCGAGGAGCAGGCACGGGGCGTACTGGACTGGGGGAAACCACCACTGGTCTGGTGCGAGTAGCAGGCATGGGCCGCACCGGGCTGCGGGAACGCACCACTGGTCTGGTGCGAGGAGCAGGCACCGGCTGTACCTGACTGTGGAGGTGAACCGGTGGTCTGGGGTGAGAAGCAGGCACGGGAGACGTAGCTGTTCGATTGACCACACAACTGGTCCCGGACTGGACACCGGCCTGGCGAGGAGCTCCGGCTCCTTCTCCCTCTTTTCCTCGGGAAAGAGGTTAGCAAAACGCTTCCGCCAGATCTCTGATCTGGCCTCAACTCCCCGCCTCCTCGATCTCCCGAACGTGAGGGTTGGGCTCGGCCTCGGGAGGAAGGGCCACCCAGGCTCTCCACCACTTATTTTGTTCCTCCGACGATCGATTGAAGAAACCCTCCGGCGTTTTCCTGTTCTCGACCGTCGGAGGCGGAAGTGGTGGGAGTTGATCTTCCAACCTGGGTTGGCTAACCGACGGTTGGACTCGTGGAGCTGGGGTCCATGGGCTGGGAACACGCACTGGATCTCCGGTGCTGGGAGCTGTTGCTGGACGTACCGGGCTGAGGAGGCGCGTGGGTTGGGCAGGCCGGGAGCGCGCTGGGGATCTGGTACTGGGACCGGAGACCGAACGCATCATCTCGTCGTCTTCCTCGGCCCACCCGAAATACCTCCTCAGCCGCTTCTCCTCCTCCTTATCCCTCACGTCCCAAGGACCCCACAACCCCCCCACCTTCAATATGGGGGACCTTCGGGGCTGTCCACGGTCGGTCCTTCCTCTCCTCATACTCCGCTGGTAAGGGCTCTGTCCCAAGCCCCCACGCTGGTCCAGTCACGAACCCATCGTCTCCCGCAGGTGTCGATAAGTCCCTGATGCTCCCCACCTCCAGTGGCTGTGCACCCTCCACAACTTTTCCTCCCCGACTTCTCCGCCTATTGTGTCGGTGCCCTCCACTCTCCTCTTCGAAGCCTGTGGTGTCCTGACTCCAATAATCCTCCTCCTTCTCTCGATGCGGGTTCCCTTGGTGGTGGATCATTCTGTCACAGTGAGTGTGCAGGGAACGAGGCGCAGAGCGAGAGGACTGTGCGAACATGTTTTATTATAATACTAATAATAAAACTTAACAAAACAAGAAAGCTATTGGCACCGTGGCGTGAGTACTTACACGAATACAACAGCACAAGCAATGATCCACACACAGGTGGATGACTGTGGAGCCTAAATACTATCCCCAATCAGAGACAACGCTAGACAGCTGTCTCTGATTGGGGATCATTCATTTCCCCAGTTAGGGTGTGAGGACCTGATTGTGTGCCTCTTTGAAAAAAGTTGCTTGAAAGACGAGCTCTGCTTTGTTTTTTGCGCTGGCTGTACACACTTCATCAGTCTCTCATTCACAATTTGACAAGCACTTGATACTGCCTAGAATTTAACGGTGGCATCCCCTTTGTGTGACCGTAATGCACCCTAAAAAAATCCATGCCTTTTGCAGCCAGTGGCCATTGTGCCCTTGGCCAGGAGTGCTGCGCGTGATTGAGTCTTTCTCACAGGCTACAAGTGAAGACAGACACATCGGGGACGCAACTGCCTGTGTCCTTATCCAATTCCGAGGTGCATATTGAAGATATTGGAAAAACTGTCCACATTGACTTTTCGTCAGCCAACAAGATGAGTAGGCCTAACGAACAGCAAAAGCACTAGCCTGTCAATCTACTATCTCCCATAGTACAAAAGTCGACCTATTCTATTCTGTGCGAGAAATAAATATTTCGAAGATAGTCTGGGGCAGTTGTGGGATGTGATAGATCCAAAATGAATACAACCACTAGCATCACTAGCGTCAGACACATTTTTCACGCAGAACGTTTAGCTTAAAATGTTAATAAAATGTTAGGCTATTTCTTCACATTATAAGTGCAGCAATGCACACGTGGCAGTAGGCTATAAGCGCGGATGTTCCATTAGCGGGAAAACAACATTGTCAAAATGGCCGCAAATGCGATTATGCATGTAATGGGTTTATGTTAAAGGTGCATTTGTATGGTGAAAATGATCTTCCCCAAACATGAAACTCACGCGCTGCTTACAGTGGGGCAAAAAAGTATTTAGTCAGTCACCAATTGTGCAAGTTCGCCAACTTAAAAAGATGAGAGAGGCCTGTCATTTTCATCATAGGTACACTTCAACTATGAGAGACAAAATGAGAAAAAGAAATCCAGAAAATCACATTGTAGGATTTTTTATGAATTTATTTGCAAATTATGGTGGAAAATAAGTATTTGGTCACCTACAAACAAGCAAGATTTCTGGCACTCACAGACCTGTAACTTCTTCTTTAAGAGGCTCCTCTGTCCTCCACTCGTTACCTGTATTAATGGCACCTGTTTGAACTTGTTATCAGTATAAAAGACACCTGTCCACAACCTCAAACAGTCACACTCCAAACTCAACTATGGCCAAGACCAAAGTGCTGTCAAAGGACACCAGAAACAAAATTGTAGACCTGCACCAGGCTGGGAAGACTGAATCTGCAATAGGTAAGCAGCTTGGTGTGAAGAAATCAACTGTGGGAGCAATTATTAGGAAATGAAAGACATACAAGACCACTGATAATCTCCCTCGATCTGGGGCTCCACGCAAGATCTCACCCCGTGGGGTCAAAATGATCACAAGAACGGTGAGCAAAAATCCCAGAACCACACGGGGGGACCTAGTGAATGACCTGCAGAGAGCTGGGACCAAAGTAACAAAGGCTACCATCAGTAACACACTATGCCGCCAGGGACTCAAATCCTGCAGTGCCAGACGTGTCCCCCTGCTTAAGCCAGTACATGTCCAGGCCCGTCTGAAGTTTGCTAGAGAGCATTTGGATATCCAGAAGAGGATTGGGAGAATGTCATATGGTCAGATGAAACCAAAATATAACTTTTTGGTAAAAACTCAACTCGTCGTGTTTGGAGGAGAAAGAATGCTGAGTTGCATCCAAAGAACACCATACCTACTGTGAAGCATGGGGGTGGAAACATCATGCTTTGGGGCTGTTTTTCTGCAAAGGGACCAGGACGACTGATCCGTGTAAAGGAAAGAATGAATGGGGCCATGTATCGTGAGATTTTGAGTGAAAACCTCTTTCAGCATGACAATGATCCCAAACACACCGCCCGGGCAACGAAGGAGTGGCTTCGTAAGAAGCATTTTAAGGTCCTGGAGTGGCCTAGCCAGTCTCCAGATCTCAACCCCATAGAAAATCTTTGGAGGGAGTTGAAAGTCTGTGTTGCCCAGCGACAGCCCCGAAACATCACTGCTCTAGAGGAGATCTGCATGGAGGAATGGGCCAAAATACCAGCAACAGTGTGTGAAAACCTTGTGAAGACTTACAGAAAACGTTTGACCTCTGTCATTGCCAACAAAGGGTATATAACAAAGTATTGAGATAAACTTTTGTTATTGACCAAATACTTATTTTCCACCAAAATTTGCAAATAAATTCATTAAAAATCCTACAATGTGATTTTCTGGATTTTTTTTTCTCATTTTGTCTCTCATAGTTGAAGTGTACCTATGATGAAAATTACAGGCCTCTCTCATCTTTTTAAGTGGGAGAACTTGCACAATTGGTGGCTGACTAAATACTTTTTTGCCCCAATGTATGTATGCCAGTTAGGCTCTACGCCCCTTGTAAATGTGCTTAATTTTAATAAGTTATTTGGTCACTTTAGTTGCGATACAAACCTTATTAAAACATATAGGCCTATGGGCTAGGCTACATGAGCTGTGTGACTATGATTTGAAAAAGTCGCAAAAAAAAGGCATTGTTTCTTATTCTGGGCATCATTCACAAGTGATAATATATCATTCACAAGTGATGGGCTAATATTGTCACCCTATTCTTGATTTAATCTTGCCTTTACATATACAGCGGGTGAAATAAGTATTGAACACGTCAACATTTTTCTCAGTAAATATATTTCCAAAGGTGCTATTGACATGAAAGTTTCACCAGATGTTGGTAACAACCCAAGTAATCCATACATACAAAGAAACCAAAACAAATAAGTTCAGAAATTAAGTTATGTGTAGTAATGTGAAATGACACAGGGAAAAAGTATTGAACACATGAAGAAAGGGAGGTTCAAAAAGGCATGGAAAGCCAAGACAACATCAGTAATTAAAAAGCAATCCAGCCCCCTGTCAGTGCAAATTAATATCAGCTGGTTCAGTCCCAACTGATGGCCTACAAAAAGGTCTCATTGCCAAGGTGTTTACGAGGAGCACCTGGTCGAGGCAAATTTATGGTGAAATGATTGTCTTTCCACTACCGTATTATGGCCCCAACAGTGCTCACTGGAACATTCAGAAGCTTAGAAATGCGCCTATAACCAATGCCATCATTATGTTTTGCAACAATTAGGTTGCGAATGTCTTGAGACAGCTCTTTGCTTTTACCCATCATGAGATGTGTCTTGTGTGACATGAAGTGTTTGATTAGATTTTTGATTACATTTGCATTCATGTGAGAGGGATTAGAGGGACAAGGTAGTTAGCAAGTTTGGTAGGCTACTAATGACCATCAGCAGCATCAGAGCTTGGTGAAGCCTAATTACCGTGACTAAACGGTCACATGGAATTTGACTGCCTTCATGACTGGTGACCGCAGGTGTGGCGCTAATACGGTCACCGCAACAGCCCTAATCACAACCCTTTTCCTTTACAATGGCCCTCCATGTATTGTGAGACAAACCTTCTAACAAACAGCATGTATTAGCCAGACACAGCCAATTGTGAAATTAAATTCTAACCTTAACGCCCTGGTGTCAGAGATATAGATAGATGCAGTTAGTTAATTAAAAACCACAATACCCTGATGGATTACATATTACGTATTAGAGAAGCACTGTGACTAGAGCAGCGACCATCAACTAGATTTAGCAAGGGGCTGATTTTTTCTTGAGTGGATGGTCAGGGGGTATTGACTGCAAGAAGCCCAAACAGATATAATATTTGACTAAAACATAATCATTTCAAACCTTGCTTGCATTTGTATATGATCACCTATCTCTCTATTATTAGTGGGAATACTTAACATCACTTGGAGCTGATTTCCTGGTGTTTTTACAGTATTTTATGTCAAGCAATAAAAAAATTAAATGCATGCACGCACACACACACAAACACACTCCCTTCTCAAGTTAAGCGTGTACAAAGGACAATATAAACTAGAGTGAAATTAAGTAGTGCCTGAGCTGAAAACATAAACGTGGCGAGGGAGAGGGAGAGAGAGAGAGAGAAAAAGTAATCTAGCGTGTGACTCGAACCCTGACCTTCAGCAGCCTTCAGCCAACAAGCTCTCACAGTCTCACTGCAGAATCCGTCGTTTGCCCATAAACGTCAAATTTTCTAAGGTTAACTTTAGGCCGAATAGTTAAAGCTGCAGTATGTAACTTTTTGTGCGACCTGACCAAATTCACATAGAAATGTGTGTTATAGATCTGTAATTCGCATGAAAAGCAAGTTCCTCAAAATAGTCCGAATTAATCTAGATACTCAAGAAATCTGTCATTCATTTTGAAGTTTTTGCTGAGGAGATCTTAGTTGCACAATTTTACATCTAACTAAGATGTTTGGCGTTGTATTTCACAATGAAAAAAAACCGAGTCGTCCCTTTAAAACGAGTCGTCTCTTTATTGAATAATCCCTTCTGTTGACCAATCACTGACGAAGGGGCGTAAACTTCGACTCCGAACTTTGGCTTGCCTCTAGAAAAAATGTTGTGCACCTGAACAGCCCAAAACAAATCCCCCACAAAATCCCAAATTAACAAAAATGTCACAAAAGGTTGTCATAAGTCCATATGGACAACAGGCTGGAATGGGCTGGTAACACCGGGGCCCTATACAAAAAGGGCCAGAGCCGACTATACTTTCTGAGGTGGCTCAGGTCCTTCAACGTGTGCAGTAAACTACTGCATACCTTCTACCATTCTGTGGTCTTTTTTGCAGTGGTGTGCTGGGGAGCAAACATTAAAGCCGGTGATGCTTCTCGGGTAAATAAGCTGATCAGGAAGGCTAGCTCTGTCCTGGGGATGAGCCTTGACACTCTAGAGGAGGTGGCGGAGAGATGGATCCTGGCCAAACTGCTGGCCATCATGGACAACGTCACCCACCCGCTGCACGCCATGGTTATGACGCAGAGGAGCACCTTCAGTCACAGACTGATCCCACCACGGAGAGCGCTACAGGAGGTCCTTCCTGCCGGCGGCTATTAGACTATATAATGCCTCACCGGGTGCCGTGCCGTCGGCAACATAGACCTGGAACTGTTGGGGTGCTAGGACCTAGTTTAACAATTATGCATCCATCCGTGAGTAACTCTGGTCCGTCATCACTCATTCACTCAGGACCTATTTATTCATGCAGGTCTGTATATACATACTCATGTACAGTTGTTATATCATATCACATGCAATATTGCTAGTAATTCTTGGACCTCACTTACGTGTGCATTCACTCAGGAATGCATATTAGTATCCTGTCAGTTGCACCTTTTCTCATTGCTTTTAGTATATCGAATGTGCAATACGTGCAGTTGTCTGTAATTAAACCCTGCGCACTAAGGACTGTATTTTAAGGGAATTACTATTATTACCCCAAATTATATCATACACACATTTAGCTATTTAAGTATCTCTTCCTGTCATTTACCTGTACAGTTTGTGTAACCATGCAAGTATTCACTTATCTGTAAATATAACTGTATATTTACCTGAACGGCTAATTTAACCATGCAAAATATTCACTTACCTGTTCATTTAGCCAGTCTGTCTATTAAGTAAACTATTATTACCCTCGCTCATATCATATGCATTTTTAACTACTGAAGTATTTCTCTGCCATCGTCCTGTATAGTATAGTTAACCATGCAACATCCGCCAATGTATAGTGTACATAATCAGCCAACCACCATACTATGCAATGTCTTTTTATAGCTTTTTTTTGCACTCCAGATATCTTGTATTTCTATACTTTTTTTATACTACCGCTCTATGTATCATGTACCGTGTATCTGTCTTTTGTGTACTTTTGTTGTGGCATTTTGCACCTGCCCTATGTTGTGTTGTTGAACACAAAACATTGTTCTATAGATGTGGTCTCCTCCTACTGGGGGGATGACACTACAGCACAGTGGGAGACTGTTGGTTATATCACACTGATGCCTCTGGAGCTCGGATAGACAGAAAGCAGGGAGAGAATGGGAGGGAGGGAGAGAGAGCAAGAAAGAGAGAGAGAACGAGAGAGAGAGAGAGGGGGGGGGTTGTACTGAGGGAATCCATACTGTAGCAGATCAAAGCTCTAGAGTATGTGTCAGAGTGTGTGTGTCAGGGAGGAGTGTGAGTGTGTGTGTCAACCTCCCTCTATGCTTGTCACAAATCCATCAGTAAAGCACCATGGAAACCAGGGTAGTCAGCAAACTCTGATTGTCAGTATATTTCTGATGAATGCCATAGTGTGTATCATCAGTGTGTGTGTGTGTGTGTGCGCGTGTATGTGAAAAATGTATGACTGTCCTTCCAAATACAGGCCTCTTGACTGCTATCCTGTGTTGATGGAGCCTGGCCTGTGAAATAATGGAGTCTAATTCCTTTCCACTAGAGTGCTCCCATCTGCTGGCTTTGGGGGCCAGTAAAACCCTCAGTTACAATTATCCCACGCTTAGAGAGGACTGCACCGTTAGCGTGTGTGTGACCCACTCACTCCCACTACAAATGGTGAAAGGAGTGTGTGTGAATGTGTGTGTGTCGTTCCGGGTGGACTGCTGCGTAAGTGTGTGTGAATCTCTCACTCCTCTCCTCTGGGATAGCGAATCCATGACAAAACGCCCTGAGGGAACATCACAAAGGGTGTGTGTGTGTGTGTGTGTGTGTGAGTGTTAGTGTGAGTGTGAGTGTGAGAGTGAGAGTGAGAATGTGAGTGAGAGTGAGAGTGGGAGTGAGAGAGCGAGAGAGCGAGAGAGAGAGAGAGAGAGAGAGAGAGAGAGAGAATGTGTGTGTGTTAGTGTGTCCCACTCCCTTCCAGGGATGACGGATGCTCCTCCCGGGACGTCACAGCATGAATCATTCCCCATATTCTTGGAAAGGCGAGGTGGACTGCACCAACTCAACCCAACTCAACTGTTGGGGGGGGGCAATATATCTGCTTCTACAGGTACAGTAGCGGTGGAGGTAAAGGTTGTGTTCTGGAGGAAGAGGGCATAATACAACTAGTAATGTACAGTACAATCACAACTCCAGATTTTTAGGTATAGTGGTTGGGGCCAAGAGGTTTTCCGGAATACTTGCCTTGACTAGGAAAACTGTGTGAATGTGTATGTACAGTTGTGCCTTTAAACAGCTTGGAAAATTCCAGAAAATTATGTTATGGCTTTAGAAGCTTCTGATAGGCTAATTGACATAATTTGAGTCAATTGGAGGTGTACCTGTGGATGTATTTCAAGGTCTACCATCAAACTCAGTGCCTCTTTGTTCGACATCATGGGTAAATCAAAAGAAATTAGCCAAGACCTCCGAAAAAAATTTGTAGACCTTCACAAGTCTGGTTCATCCTTGGGAGCAATTTCCAAACACCTGAAGGTATCACGTTCATCCGTACAAACAATAGTACGCAAGTATAAACACCATGGGACCATGCAGCCATCATACCACTCAGGAAGGAGATGCGTTCTGTCTCCTAGATATGAACGTATTTGGTGTGAAAAGTGCAAATCAATCCCAGAACAACAGCAAAGGACCTTGTGAAGATGCTGGAGGAAACAGGTACAAAAGTATCTATATCCACAGTAAAACGAGTCCTATATCGACATAACCTGAAAGGCCGCTCGCAAGGAAGAAGCCACTGCTCCAAAACCGCCATAAAAAAGCCAGACTACGGTTTGCAACTGATCATACAAAGATCATACTTTTTGGAGAAATGTCCTCTGGTCTGATGAAACAAAAATATAACTTTTTGGCCATAATGACCATCGTTATGTTTGGAGGAAAAAGGGGGAGGCTTGCAAGCCGAAGAACACCATCCCAACCGTGAAGCACGGGGGTGGCAGCATCATGTTGTGGGGGTGCTTTGCTGCAGGAGGGACTGGTGCAGTTCACAAAATAGATGGCATCACGAGGAAGGAAAATTATGTGGATATATTGAAGCAACATCTCAAGACATCAGTCAGGAAGTTAAAGCTTGGTCGCAAATGGGTCTTCCAAATGGACAATGACCCCAAGCATACTTCCAAAGTTGTGGCAAAATGGCTTAAGGACAACAAAGTCAAGGTATTGGAGTGGCCATCACAAAGCCCTGACCTCAATCCTATAGAACATATTTGGGCAGAACTGCAAAAGCGTGTGCGAGCAAGAAGGCCTACAAACCTGACTCAGTTACACCAGTTCTGTCAGGAGGAATGGGCCAAAATTCGTATTCGTACCCAACGTATTGTGGGAAGCTTGTGGAAGGCTGCCAAAACGTTTGACCCAAGTTAAACAATTTAAAGAAAATGCTACCAAATACTAATTGAGTGTATGTAAACTTCTGACCCACTGGGAATGTGATGAAAGAAATAAAAGCTGAAATAAATCATTCTCTACTATTATTCTGACATTTCACATTCTTAAAATGTAGTGGTGATCCTAACTGACATAAGACAGGATATTTTTACTAGGATTAAATGTCAGGAATTGTGAAACACTGAGTTTAAATGTATTTGGCTAAGGTGTATGTAATCTTCAGACTTCAACTGTATGTGTGTACAATGAGTGTGTTTCTTTAAAGCTATATTGTGGGTAGGTTAGAGCTGCATTGGCCAGCAGCTTTGTAAAGGAGATAAAGCGGTCTGGGTTTCCAGGCATCTCTCTCTCTCTCTCTCTCTCTCTCTCTCTCTCTCTCTCTCTCTCTCTCTCTCTCTCTCTCTCTCTCTCTCTCTCTCTCTCTCTCTCTCTAGATTTATCCCTCTTACACCATCACTTTTACTGCCCTCCTTCCCTCCTTCATTTATTCCTTCCATCCCTCTATCCTTCCATCCCTCCCTCTATTCCTCCTGCCTACATAATGGCTACCCACACTATCTCTCTCCCTTTCTCTCTCTCTGACTCTCTTTATGCCTTTCTCTCTTGATTTTTCTCTCTCCCTCTCTCCTCTTTTTCTTTATCTCTCTATCTCCACCCCCCCCATCCCCCCCCTGTACTCTCCCCTCTCACTTCCTCTCCTCCCTCTCTCCATCAGGGACGCCCTCAGTGCTGCCGGCTCCCCACAGTAAATCTGCCATATCGCTCCATAAAGCTGCTAGGGGCATGACTCGACAAATATTAAGAAAGAGGAGAATAAATAAATACAACTAAATAAAACAGAAGACCGTCTGGAGGGAGAGGCTTCTTCTTCCCTGCTCGGTGAAAGTGTGTGAGAAAAACAAAATGGAGTCAAGCTGTAAAATATTTCTCTCAGTGTCTCTGAGCGTCCCTTTCTCTGCTGGGAGCCCTGTGGACTCACTGCATCAACACCATACATATATACACGCACCCACGCGGGTATACTTGTGTTTTTGTGTGTGTTTTTTGTGTGTGTGTGTGTGTGTGTATATGCCAGTCCATTAAAGGTAGTCTATTCGCCCTTGGTCAGCCATGTTGTCTGAAAGCTGTAGTATATCAGACCGTATACCATGGCAAAACATTTATTTTTACTGCTCTAATTACATTGGTAAACAGTTTATAATAGCAAAAAGGCACCTTGGGTGTTTGTGGTATATGCGTTGCGGCGTGTTGTGTCGTGCCTAAGGACAGCCCTTAGCCATGTTATATTGGCCATGTACCACACCCTCCCAGGCCTTATTGCTTAAATAACCCACCTTTCTCCCTAACAACAAAACACAAAAGACAGGAGTGGCATTGTCTCTGCAAAGCACTCTGTAGACCAACACACACACACACACACACACTCACACAGACTGTATCTGCCTGCAGTCCAATGCCTTTCACCCTGACAGACAAAGGGAAGCTGTTTAGCCATTCAGACAGCAGCAAACACCATGTGGACATCTGACTGTGCCCAGAACTCAGGCAATATGCTGTCACACACACACACACACACCTCGCCCACCGTGACCCCTGTCAACAAAGACAAACAGCGGTATTGTAAGCCACCTCCTCTCCATGTGGACGACCACGCTACACAACACTAGCACCATATGGAGGCGCCATTGTTGAGGAAACAGAACCGGGACATTAGCATAAGCACCATTTGTAAACCCTATTTGCATACAGAGATTTTTTTATTTTTTTTTACAGTGTTAGTGTTCTTCTTCCAGAGGTAAAACTGTCATCATCAATCTGTCTGAGAAAGAGAAGTTATAGCCTGAGAGGATGTGTGAAGTCATCACTTTCTCAGACGTTTAGAGATGTTGTTTTGGGTCTCTTTCTCTCTCTCTGGAGTATACACAGCCACAACTCTAGTATACAGCACCACAGAGGAGAGAGAGATGGATACAAAGATTGTAGAGAAAAACACAGCAGAACCATAGATAGAGAGAGAAAAGGAGAGGTTTGGTGATGCTCACAGTCCATAGCATACTGAAACAAACCTGTTCCGATTAGTAGCCACAACACACACACCTGGCAGAAAATACAGGCACACACACACACACACACACAGCACACGCACGCACACATACCAAGCAGTGATGCAGCCAGTCAAGATACTCTCAATGATGCAGCTGTAGAACTTGTGGAGGATTTGAAGGCCCATGCAAAACCTTTTCAACTTCCTTATCCTACAGACAATAAAATGGTAATAAAGCCCAAGCTCTTACCTAGCTGTAGCTCCATGTTGCTGATCTTGTTCTCAGAAGGAAAAAGGATCTTTGGTGGCTTGTCAGTCAGAGGAGCTGGAATGAAGAAACACATAGTTTAGACATGTTAGATATTACTCACAAACACTAGAATACCATGTCATTGTCAACACCACCTTACTACTACAGAACCTTGCTTTGGTAAAGTCATAGGCCCTGTTCATAAGAGTAAAGAATGAGGGAGGGAGAGGCAGGGATCGAGAGAGAGAGAGAGAGACAGAGAGAAAGAGAGAGAGAGAGAGAGAGAGGCAGTCCTGCAAGGCAGTCCTTCTGTCAGAGAGAGTTAAGACAACAGAGCATTTGAGGAATCTGACTTCATGTGCTGCTGGAGGACTGTATGTACTTTTAGCAGAACACTCCTAAAAGTACATACAGTCCTCCAGCAAATGCTCTGTTGTCTTAACTCTCTCTGACACTAAACCAGAACCCTCTAAAAGCAATTAAGCATTGACATAGTCTGAAAAACAGACTAGCAGGAAGGGATGGTGCAGTGTTGGTGGTCATGTCACATTCACAATGAACTAATGGACTTCAGTGGAGTGACAGCAAAGAACATCTCTTGTTGCCAAAACAAAGACAACACATTCTCTCTCCCTCTCTCTCTCTCTCTCTCTCTCCCTCTCTCCCTCTCTCTCTCTCTCTCTCTCTCTCTATGAATATCAACTCTGTTCCACTCCTCCTTAATCTTCTTTCTTCCTTTATTCTCCGTTATCTTTCACTATAGAGCAGTATTGCTCTCTATTGCCCATAGAATCCACATGCAACTCGTTTGGCTTAGTTATACACTAATAACTGAGTCAGTGATTTGACAGAGACATGACACCAGTGAATGGTGTTCCGTGTTTGAACAGACATCATGGTGAGTGTCTCATCAAGTATGAGAGGGAGAAAGAGAACGACAGATAGAGAGAGACAGACAGATTATGAGAGAGAGAGAGAGAGAGAGAGAAGAGTGTGTTTGAAGAGACATCACAATCTCTCTCTCTCTCTCTCTCTCTCTCTCTCTCTCTCTCTCTCTCTCTGTATTGTACGTGTCTCATTGAGTAGGAGAGATGATGTTCTAATGATGCTAATCGTCCAAACGGTGGATGTCAGGGCAGCTGGCTGGCGGAATGTGGAAACGTATTCACTGGGGAACCAGGAGAACACGGAACACTTTTTTGCTGTTAAAAGCCTTTGTGTGTTTTGGGAGAGATGGGTTCAGCTCTTCGAGGAGAGATGAAACCGAACGGGGTCATGTATGTACACCGCTTACCATTTAGAGACATAGAGACAGTGTGTGTCTGTCTGTGTGTGTAGGTGTGCAGGTGTGTGTTCTTCAGAGTTGGGATTGACGGCTCTATGTATGTACCTACTAGCTCACTACACAGTCAGTATTCGACATCCATTCATGTCTGAGGACGTTGGGAGATGATGTGGAAACTGGCCAATAGGTGCAAAAGAGAACACTGTTACCTTCAAGTAGGTTTAGGTTTTGCTAGTGTTGTGTGGGCAGGGATGGCAGACGGTCGTAATAATCTGTCATTACAAGGTCATTACAAAAGTCACTACACAGTAGCCTATTTTTTCATATTCACAAATTCATATTTACAATGACGGCGTACCCCGGCCAAAACCGGACAACTCTGTGCCAATTGTGTGCTGACCTATGGGCCTCCAAATCACGGCCAGATGTGATACAGCCTGGATTCGAACCAGTAGTGTAGTGTCGCCTCTTGCACTGAGATGCAGTGCCTTAGACCACTGCACCACTCAGGTGACCTAACACTGGAAGAAAGATCTAATATTCTAATCTGCATGTTAACCATTCTTTACCTTTTACATCACCAGTCCTCCAGCATATGTTTACCTATCCCAGCATGCCTGTGGGTCAACCAATGACGTGTCCATAACAGAGTCTCTCATGAGGTACCTAAACACCTTTACCATACACACCAATGTGTATCAGAAATACTCTATAGTCCAATGTCCATATAGCTTGGTTTCATACACAGTGGATCAAAGCAAAGATTGAAAGGACAGGTGTATCTACTTTACATATAGGCCAAAACACTATCTGCCATGACAATGCCAAGATTGCCCCAAAGGCATGTAGATATAAAACTATAAGTATCAACAGACCATATGACCAGGACTGCACCGTGGTGGGATCTGTTATGGGGGAGTATAGCTCCACATATAATCCCTCTGTTTACATTCGCTTTCTATTAGCGGTGCTAACAAGTTGATGTAGAAATTTGTGGAAAGACTTCTTCTAAGTAAGTTATGAGAGAGTAAAAACGAGATACACACATGCACACACACCGAGGCCTAATTATATTGCTGTGTGTGTGTGGAGTGGTGCTGTGCTGGGTTTGTACTCAGGGCAGTTCGTTAGCCTGAGTCTTTCATTAGCGTTGGCTCCTTAGACTGTCCTCAGTGGGCCCCTTACATCTTTAGCCCCCCCCCCCCCTCTCTCTCTCTCTCTCTCTCTCTCTCTCTCTCTCTCTCTCTCTCTCTCTCTCTCTCTCTCTCTCTCTCTCTCTCTCTCTCTCTCTCTCTCTCTCTCTCTCTCTCTCTCTCTCTCCTGCTGCTTGGGAGCATTGCTCTGGTTCTGCATAACTCACGTCTGATGTTACTATTGATGTAATAACATCACTCTTACTACTACGAGTAGAGTATGGTTCAATCATCATCACCTCTTCTCATCATGCTTATTTACAATGGGTACACAGTAGCCTAACACTGGAAAAAAACTTGCTAGCACTGCTAATTTACAACCCTGCAGTGGAGCAGATCGAGAGCTTCAAGTTCCTAGGTGTCCAAATGGCCTCTTACCCCTCAGGAAGTTGAAAAGGTTTGGCATGGGCCTTCAAATCCTCAACACGTTCTACAGCTGCACCATTGAGAGTATCATGACTGGCTGCATCACTGCTTGGTATTGCAACAGGACTGCCCACGATTGCATGGCACTAGAGGGGGTAGTTGGGACAACCCAGTCCATCACTGAGGCCGAGCTTCCTGCCGTCCAGGACCTCTTAATCAGGCAGTGTGAAAGGAAGGTCCAGAAGACAGTTAAGACTCCAGCCACCCAAGCCATAGACTGTTCTCTCTGCTTCCACACGGCAAGCGGTAACGGTACATCAAGTCTGACACCAACAGGCCCCTGAACAGCTTCTATCCCAAGCCATAAGACTATTAAATTGCTAGCAGAATGGAAACACGGACTCTCTGAGTTGACCCTTGTATTTTATTTGTATTTTTGCACTGTCTCTATGCATACTCACAGGACGCACTCACACACTGACACTCCAACACATACAAAACATGCACACATATTTATACTAACTCTACACACAAATACACACACTCACTTACAACCATCATTTATGCTGCTGCTACTCTTTTTATCATACAGTGCATTCGGAAAGTATTCAGTTTTCCACATTTTGTTACATTACAGACTCATTTTAAAATTGATTAAATAGTTGTTTCCTCTCATCAATCTACACACAATACCCCATAATGACAAAGTAACATAAAAAACTGAAATATCAAATTTACATACTGCAAGTATTCAGTACCCTTTACTCAGTGCTTTGTTGAAGCACCTTTGGCAGCAATTACAGCCTCAAGTCTTCTTGGGTATGACACTACAAGCTTGCCACACTTGTATTTGGGAAGTTTCTCCCATTCTTCTCTGCAAATCCTCTCAAGCTCTGTCAGGTTGGATGGGGAGCGTTGCTGCACAGCTATTTTCAGGTCTCTCCAGAGATGTTCGATCGGGTTCAAGTCTGGGCTCAGGCTGGGCCACTCAAGGACATTCAGAGAATTGTCCAGAAGCCACTCCTGCGTTGTCTTGGCTGTGTGCTTAGGGTCATTGTCCTGTTGGAAGGTGAACCTTCGCCCCAGTCTGAGGTCCTGAGCGCTCTAGAGCAGGTTTTAATCAAGGATCTCTCTGTACTTTGCTCCGTTCATATTTCCCTCAATCCTGATTAGTCTGCCAGTCCCTGCCGTTGAAAAATAGACATGATGCTTGGCATTCATTCCAAAGACTTCAATCTTGGTTTCATCAGACCAGAGAATCTTGTGGGCTGTCATGTGCCTTTTACTGAGGAGTGGCTTCCATCTGGCTACTCTACCATAAAGGCCTGATTGGTGGAGTGCTGCAGAGATGGTTGTCCTTCTGGAAGGTTCTCCCATCTCCACAGTGGAACTCTGGAGCTCTGTCAGAGTGACCATTGGGTTCTTGGTTACCTCCCTGACCAAGACCCTTCTCCCCCGTTTTCTCAGTTTGGCCAGGCTGCCAGCTCTAGGAAGAGTTCCAAACTTCTTCAATTTAAGAATGATGGAGGCCACTGTGTTCTTGGGGACCTATAATGCTGCAGAAATGTTTTGGTACCCTTCCCCAGATTTGTGCCTCGACACAATTCTGTCTCGGAGCTCTACGGACAATTCCCTCGACCTCATGGCTTGGTTTTTGCTCTAACATGCACTGTCAACTATGGGACCTTATATAGACAGCTGTGTGCCTTTCCAAATCATACCAAGTTAATTTAATTTACCACAGGTGTACTCCAATCAAGGATGATCAATGGAAACCGGATGCACCTGCGTTCAATTTCGATTCTCATAGCAAAGGGTCTGAATACTTATGTAAATAAGGTATTTCTGTTTTTTTATTTTAATACATTTGCATTTCACATTTTTTATGGGGTATTGTGTGTTTAGAATCCATTTTAGAATAAGGCTGTAACGTAACAAAGTGCAGAAAAAGTCAAGGTGTCTGAATATTTCAAAAGGTATTGTATGTCCTGATGCCTAGTCACCTTACATACATATCTACCTCTATCACTCCAGTATACCTTCACATTGCAAATATGGTATTGGAACTGACCCTGTATATAGCTTCTTACTTTCGAGTGTTCTTATTTCAAATGTTTATTTGTGGTGTGGTTTTGTTCTACCTTATGTTATTGTTAGTGCTACATTGATGTTGATAACTGCATTGTTGGGTTTGGAGCTGCAAGAAAGGCATTTCACTGTACTTGTGCACATGACATTAAAACGGGGGACCAGTGCGAAAAAAAAAAAGAATGAACATATGCACTAACTGCTCAGGATAAGAGTGTCTGCTAAATGACTCAAATGTAAATGTATATAATGTAGCTGTGTGTGTGCGTGTGTGTGTGTGTGTGTGTGTGTGTGTATAACACAGTTGTGTGTATGTGCTGAATGTGTCAGGGTTAATGTGCTAAATGTGTGAGTGGGTGGGTTGTCTGACGTTGGTTGGAGAGGGGTGGTCACGGGCTCAGACATGAGTGTTAACAGGTAATCACACAGCATCCATTACACTGGATACTCATACCAATCTAATTACATATCAAACTGCTACGTACATAATTACACGACTGGTGATCCTATAGACAAATGAGGACAGAATATGTGTTATGAGAGGGATAGAAAGAGAGAGCACAAGGAAAGACAGAAGTGAAGAGAGAAACATGAGCAGAGAAGAACAACTGGAGAGAGAGAGTCACACAGTCACACACTAGAGCAACATGCTCCTCTCCTTCCTTGGCATGCTACATTTGACTCTGAAAATCTCATTACTTTAATTACCATTTCTTTATGGAGAAATACATTAATTATGTGGGTTCAGGAGGAGACGCCATTTAACCAGAGAGAGAGAGAGAGAGGCTTGGAACAGACTCATACCCAAGAAAACACTCTGATCTGCCTCAGACACTGCACTAACACAGCTACGAGATGAAGGGAAGAAAAGAGAAAGACAGAAAAACAGGTTGCTCCCATGGATCTGAAAAGATGGAGGGAGGAAGGAGGTCGGGTATAAAAGGGGGTATAAAAAGAAACAGAATTTGAACATAGAGAGAGAGAAGAGAGACACACACAAACAGAGAAAGAGAGTGAGTGAGACAGAGAAAGAGAGTGAGTGAGACACACAGAGAAAGAGAGTGAGTGAGACACACAGAGAAAGAGAGTGAGTGAGACACACAGCGAAAGAGAGTGAGTGAGACACACAGAGAAAGAGAGTGAGTGAGACACACAGCGAAAGAGAGTGAGTGAGACACACAGAGAAAGAGAGTGAGTGAGACACACAGAGAAAGAGAGTGAGTGAGACACACAGAGAAAGAGAGTGAGTGAGACACACAGAGAAAGAGAGTGAGTGAGACACACAGAGAAAGAGAGTGAGTGAGACACATAGCGAAAGAGAGTGAGTGAGACACACAGAGAAAGAGAGTGAGTGAGACACACAGAGAAAGAGAGTGAGTGAGACACACAGAGAAAGAGAGTGAGTGAGACACACAGAGAAAGAGAGTGAGTGAGACACACAGAGAAAGAGAGTGAGTGAGACACACAGAGAAAGAGAGTGAGTGAGACACACAGAGAAAGTGAGTGAGTGAGTGAGTGAGTGAGTGAGTGAGTGAGTGAGTGAGTGAGTGAGTGAGTGAGTGAGTGAGTGAGACACAGAGAAAGAGAGTGAGTGAGCCACACAGAGAAAGAGAGTGAGTGAGACACACAGAGAAAGAGAGTGAGTGCCACTGCCGGAGAAGGACAAAGAGGAAACAGAATCACCATCGATCGCCATGGAGACCAGGAGAGGGCAGTAGGGAAAACCCAGCCTTTATCAGTGCAACAAAGAGCAAGCGCTTTATTACCACACACACACACACACACACACACACACACACACACACACACACACACACACACACACACACACAGGCGGCAGGTAGGCTCTCAACCCACACATTTCTTTAGAAGCCACTTCCTGTGACACACACAATCATAACATGTTTGTGTCTTTATGCGCATATAGGTATTTTGTGTGTGTGTGTGCATGTCTGTATAAGTGTGTTTAGGCACGTCTATCGTGATGTGTGTGCTTGGTGTCCTTTGTGAAACAGATATCCGATATTTTATGATTCACCATCTCATTGATGTGTGAGCATTGTCAACAGGTCTGTCTTTGTGACTGCTGCAGAGACACAGACACCACAAAGCATTTCAGGGAATACAGATATCCCTCCATCAACTCTGTGAAGATCTCCAAAATTTAAAAAGTTACTATAAGTCTTTGCTTTCAAATGAATGCGGCAAGCTATCAAGTTGAGGAGCTTGTACCAGTTAAGTGTATATGACTTTGTCTCTAGGCTTGTTTTACTGCACTTCTGTTCCAGTTTAGTAGCTTGAATCAGGCATAATTTGCAGAGAATTACGTAAGAAAAACCAAATGTGAATATATACACTGAGTGTACATAACATAACACTACAAGGTGTCGAAAGCGTTCCACAGGAATGCTGGCCCATGTTGACTCCAATGCTTCCCACAGTTGTTTCAAGCTGGCTGGATGTCCTTTGGGTGGTGGACCATTCTTGATACACATGTGAAAAAGCGTGAAAAACCCAGCAGCGTTGCAGTTCTTGACACACTCAAACCGGTGCGCCTGGCACCTACTACCATACCCCGTTCAAAGGCACTTAAATGTTTTCTGCACTCAGTGTACAGTATAGTAGCTTTGCATGTTGTTTTAATTTAAATTTAAAATATATGTTATATCACTCTGAAACACTAACACCAGCCCACTGTGAGCCAGTGTATTAAGCTCACTACATTCAACTAACCTTTGTACTACCTGAAAATTGAGACATGCCGCATCATTCCTTTCACAGCAATGGGGGCAGTGTTATCGCTTGTTTCCTATAGGCTACAGCAGGGCTCTCCAACCCTGTTCCTGGAGAGCTACCCTCCTGTAGGTTTTCACTCCAACCCCAGTTGTAACCGACCTGATTCAGCTTTTCAATCAGCTAATTATGTCAGGTTGGAGTGAAAACCTACGGGATGGTAGTGCTCCAGGAACAGGATTGGACAGCCCTGGGCTACAGTATATAGGCTACTCATCAAAGTTGCATATTTTACATTGTTAACCAAATATAATCTCTGGGACTGTTCAAACAGTAAACCAAACAACAAGGAGCCAGCCCAAAAAGTATTTTGCTTAGAAGTAATAACTACTGATTACAGGCTATTGTGAAATGGTAGAGCCTGTTGTAGCCAACTAGCTAACCATGTGCCTTTTTATCCTTGACCAACGGTATATTTTTAGCTTATATGGGAATGAATACACAAGCATCATCTCAAACTGTGATAATGTTTTAGGTTATACCGACAAGTATAAGAATATTTGCCAGGGCATATTTTATTTCTTATAAATCTGATTATTACACATGGAGATGTTGGAAGTTAAAAAGGCTAGCTAGCTTGCTATGTTTTTGGCCAGGCTAAAGGCAGCTAGCCAGGCTGCCAGCTAGCTAATACTAGCAAGGGAAGGCGACTCTTCCCTGATTTCCCTAAATTAAAAGACAAAAATAAAAAACGTTGCTATCGCCCTCTTGTGAATGGAAGTGGGAGGAGGATATCATGTTAAGGTGCCCACTATTTCAAAAATCCCACTCCACCCACATGCACGCATGCACGTAGATCAACAGAGTGAAGCTTGTAGTAACCTTAAGCAGTTTGGAATTCTATGGATATTAGCCGTGCATGTGTGTGTGTGTGTGTGTGTGTGTGTGCGTGTGTGTGTCTGTGCGCACAGTGGGACTCCATGGTTCTAAACTTTGTGTTTTGTGCGCATGCACGTGTATGTGTGTGTGTGTGTGAGAGAGAGTGAAGGAGAAATAGACGGTGCGTGCGGACCTGTGTGTATTAACACAGAGTGGGGACTCTATGGATATAAGATTTGTGATCAGTCATCCACAATCCCATTTCTGCTCAGCGGAGAAAATGCTTGACGGCTTATTCCGGGTGAGTGACTGTGGGGAAACAGCAAATTAATAAATTACGAACGAAGCTGGAATGCTCGGATCATTGGGCCTCTCACCTTCAAGACTGCGGCTGCTGAGACATTTGTGTGAGAGGAACGCACTACTAGCAAGTTGGTGACAAAGGTAAAAAAAAGAAAACAAATTAAAATGAGAGATGCATAGAATGGAATTGCTCCCACATATCGATGTAGAGACATAGAATGGAATTGCTCCCACATATCGATGTAGAGACATAGAATGGAATTGCTCTCACATATCGATGTAGAGACATAGAATGGAATTGCTCCCACATATCGATGTAGAGACATAGAATGGAATTGCTCCCACATATCGATGTAGAGACATAGAATGGAATTGCTCCCACATATCGATGTAGAGACTGCGGTTTTAAATGTTGGTAGGCAAAGACAAAGGAAAAGCAATGCACGCACGCACACACACATATATTGTACACACACACACACTCCTGTGAGGTCCTGAATATAAGGCTGTGCTGTCCTGTGGTCCAGGTAATTAGCTCCCAGAGGTCGGTAGCACTTTACCTACAAAGACTGACCAGCTGAGGATGGACACATGAACAGTAGGAATGGAGGGATGGAGGAATGGAGGGATGGAGGAATGGAGGAATGGAGGGATGAAAAGGTGAAAACGTCAGCTATAATATTCCCTCTTTATCTCTCCCCAACAGTTTCCAAAGGTGTCCTTCTGCATTGGGATGTGATGATGATGATGCAAATGAGTTTGGCCCTGGCCTAGATAGGAATCAGCTGCTATTGTATTCGTTATCATGTAATAATAATAGATGAAAGGCCAAGTCCTGCTCTTCGCTTTACGCCTCACCCCAAGAGGACGTGTTACCATGACAATGGTGAGGTGAGGTGCATCAGGCCTTCCAAAGGGCTTCTTCTAGATGCTGATATGTGAAATACCAAACACTGATACACTGATACACTCAGTCTCTCCTTAATGTCTGCTTACAGAGAAGCAACATCCTTGTGTGTTTGAGCCTGTGAACATATAAAAATTAAAAAATATAAAGTTACATCCCAAATGCCCCCCTAGTGTAGTGTGTCTCTAGCCCATAGCCTGTATTAATATATGGTGAATAGAGGGCCATCTGATACACAGCCAGACTCATGCTGTCTGAGATGTTTTATTAATCCATATCAAACTGAAATGAGAAAAGAGACATATCATTAAGAGCCACTTCCTGGATAGATCTATTCCTGCCCCACTCCCCCTCCTCGCATCCCAAGGAATACCAGAAATCCTTAATTAACTCCCAGGAACAGCACTCATTCATTATGGGAATGTCCCTGTATGTGACACAGTGCTTGTGTGTAATTCCAGAGTGGAGCGCTCTGTTAGGATACTGTGAACCTTTAACAAAGTAAATACACATCATCCTACTGACATAAGTTTGTTTTTACCAGGTAGAGGGAAACAATTAGAGACAGAAGTAGATATAGAAAAGAGAGAGAGAGAGAGAGAGAGAGAGAGAAGTGGAGAGATAAATGGAGAGAGAAGAGGAGAGAGAGGGACTAAGAGAGAACATGTTGTATTGATTGCCAGGGTTTGCTGTGATTCTGCCATCTCAGCAGGTGTGTGTGTGTACAGACATTCGGTTGGCCCTTAAATCTACAGGGCTGACAGCTCCGTCCAATAAGCTCTACCATCCTTCCTTACACAGCCTCAATACATTAGACTTATCCTAAAGCTGCAGTATATGTCTACACATAGTGGAAAGACACTATACTTTTAAGTGATAATGCCTGAGAAGCCGGTGTTTGGAAGATATATTGGCACGGGTGTTGTTCGGCCCGAGATGAAGTCGAGGCCCAGCAAACTGTGCCAATTTACCCTCCAAACACCGGCTTCAAGGGCCTTATCACTTTTATACAACGGGTTACCAATATATTCAAATAATGATGGAAATATTTTCATAAAAAATTCATACTATTTCATCCTTCCACAAGATATAGTCCCGACACAAATCTAGGGTTGCTACCCAAGTCGGCTGGTCGTTCGTTCTATCGGTTCGGTTGCTAGAGATGTGACCCAGTTGTTCAGTAATTATGTTCTGCATCTATGGATGCGACCCAGTTCTCAATGTTCCATTGCCATACTGGCTGGCAACATTCTTATCCCTTGCTTGCTAGCTAGACAACTTAACAGTCACAACAAAATGTGAAGCCAGACTACTAAGATGGCGCCGGAGAGGATGGCTGACGTTTTCTGGCCTCCTAACCAACTGTGCTATTTTCTTAGTTTTTTTGCATGGTTTGTAACTTATTTTCTACATAAAGTTGTCTCTTATGACCGAAAAGAGCTTCTGGACATCAGAACAGCGATTACTCACCTTGAACTGGACAAAGATCTTTTCTTTAATGAGTCTGCATTCCGGAGAACAGGCCCAAATTCCTGCCATTAGCGTGACGAAAAGGCGGCGATACCGAGGGAGAAGGTCGGGGTGCCTTGTTAGGATTTGTAGGCGAGTAAGTAAATCACCATTACCATTGGTTCTATTGGCCAATGTGCAATCACTGGAAAACAAACTCGATGACATACGGTCGAGACTATCCTACCAACGGGACATTAAAAACTGTAATATCTTATGTTTCACAGAGACGTGGCTGAACGACGACACGGATAATATAGAGCTGGCTGGGTTTTCCGTGCATCGGCAGGACAGAGCAGCTATGCCTGGTAAGACGAGGGGCGGGGGTGTGTGTCTATTTGTCAATAACTGTTGGTGTGCAATGTCTAATATTAAAGATGTCTTGAGGTATTGCTCGCCTGAGGTAGAGTACCTCATGATAAGCTGTAGAACACACTATCTACCAAGAGAGTTCTCATCTATATTTTTCGTAGCCGTCTATTTACCACCACAAACCAATGCTGGCACTAAGACCACACTCAACCAGCTGTATAAGACCATAAGCAAACAAGAAAATGCTCATCCAGAAGCGGCGCTCCAAGTTGCCGGGGACTTTAATGCAGGGAAACTTAAATCAGTTTTACCTAATTTCTACCAGCATTTCACATGTGCAACCAGAGGGAAAAAAAAAACTCTAGACCACCTTTACTCCACACACAGAGACGGATACAAAGCTCTCCCTCGCCCTCCATTTGGCAAATCTGACCATAATTCTATCCTCCTGATTCCTGCTTACAAGCAAAAACTAATGGAGGAAGTACCAGTGACTCACTCAATACGGAAGTGGTTCGATGACGCGGATGCTACGCTACAGGATTGTTTTGCTAGCACAGACTGGAATATGCTCCGAAATTCATCCAATGGCATTGAGGAGTATAACACCTCAGTCACCGGCTCCATCAATAAGTGCATTGACAACGTTGTCCCCACAGTACGTACATATCCCGACCAGAAGCAGGCAAAGCATTGATACATGACTAAGATTGAATCCTACTACACTGGCTCTGACACTCGTCGGATGTGGCAGGGCTTGCAAACTATTACGAACTAAAAAGGGAAACCCAGCCGCGAGCGAGCCTACCAGACGAGCTAAATGCCTTTTATGCTCGCTTCGAGGCAAGCAACACTGAAGCATGTATGAGAGCACCAGCTGTTCCGGACGACTGTGTGATCATGCTCTCCATAGCCGATGTGAGCAAGACCTTTAAACAGGCCCATATTCACAAGCCCGCGGGTTACCAGGGCGTGTACTCAGAGCATGCGCGGAACAACTGGCAAGTGTCTTCATTTACATTTTCAACCTCTCCCTGACCGAGTCTATAATACCGACATGTTTCAAGCAGACCACCATAGTCCTTGTGTCCAAGAATGCGAAGGTAACCTGCCTAAATGACTTCCGCCACGTGGCCATGAAGTGCTTTGAAAGGCTGGTCATGGCTCACATCAACACCAGCATGCCGGAAACCCTGGATCTCAATCGCACTCCACACAGCTCTTTCCCACCAAGACAAAAGGAATACCTTTGTGAGAATGCTGTTCATTGACTACAGCTCAGCGTTCAACACCATAGTGCCCTCAAAGCTCATCACTAAGCTAAGGACCCTGGGACTAAACACCTCTCTCTGCAACTGGATCCCGGACTTCCTGATGGGCCGCCCCCAGGTGCTAAGGGTAGGTAACAATACATCTGCCACGCTGATCCTCAACAGCGGGGCCCCTCAGGGGTACGTACTTAGTCCCCTCCTGTACTCCCTGTTCACCCACAACTGCGTGGCCAAGCACGACTCCAACACCATCATTAAGTTCGATGACGACACAACAATGGTAGGCCTGATCACCGACAATGATGAGACAGCCTATAGGGAGGAGATCAGAGACCTCTCAGTGTAGTGCCAGGACAACAACCTCTCCCTCAATGTGAGTAAGACAAAGGAAATGATTGTGGACTACAGGCCCCCATTAAAATCAACTGGGCTGTAGTGGAGCGGGTCGAGAGTTTCAAGTTCCTTGGTGTCCACATCACCAGCAAACTATCATGATCCAAACACACTAAGACAGTTATTTTTTACTTTTTATATTTTTTTTTTACTTTAGTTTATTTGGTAAATATTATTTCACGGTAAGGTCTACACCTGTTGTATTTAGCGCATGTGACAAATAAAACATGATTTGAATAACAGCAAAGTAGTTGCATTTGCATTAGTTTAAGTTAAGTTGTTTTCTAGTGACATTTATTTGGATTCATCCATAACAATAATAACGCTAATGAGGCGCGATTTCACCTGAAATTTAACATTTGTTCAGAGGAGCTAGCCAACAACACAGCTAACACAATCACTTCAAACTGAAGCTGGAAAGACTGCAAACTAGCTGCAATTCATTTTGTTTGACCTTTTTTCAATTGACATTTCCTTGTATATATCCATAAAAAGTATGCCAGTTGATTCATGATTTCGACTGGCTGAGAAATGCTGCCTGTCTGTCTGTCTGTCTGTCTCGTCCTGACTCCCGACACGTTCATTACTATGGGACAGCAGGAGATCTAATTTGAATACTGATACAAATTGCAAATGTCGGAGAGACAGAGAGCAAGGTTTATACAAAATCCCACTGTTGAAAAATAAGTATTAGTCTAAAGAAATGTGAGATAATGTCTCGATGCTTTTTATAGTGGAGATCAAGTTCATAAAGTGCCTGGCTGGGCTGAAGAGACAGTGGATTGCGCAGTCAGATGGAACAGAGTAAATAGGCATTTTAACGTCATATATTTAGCTGGTGGTAAATTGTGGAATAGACACCGGCTGGAATGCGTTTTTAACCAATCAGCATTCAGGATTAGACCCACCCGTTGTATAAAGTATCATGCACATTTGGTAACGTCTATTTCTTCATAGAGAAGCAGAAGACATGGGTTTTCTCAGCCTGTTGAATGCGTATTCATACGGGGGTGTGTGCGTCTGAGTGTTTGCTAGAGGTTAGCTGTATGATTGCTAGAGGTTAGCTGTATGATTGCTAGAGGTTAGCTGTATGATTGCTAGAGGTTAGCTGTATGATTGCTAGAGGTTAGCTGTATGATTGCTAGAGGTTAGCTAGAGGCCTGCTACATTTGTGTGCCTGTTTGAGTGTGAGCATATTTGTGTATGGATGTGCGTGTGTGTGTGATAGGGTCTGGGCTGGGGTGGTGTGCCTGTTAAGTGTGTATTCATGCGTGTGTGTTTCTACGATTTAGAGGGCCTAGTAGAGAAAGTGTGTGTGTGTCTGTGTATCATCTCCTCAGGGGTGGTGTGCCTGTTAAGATGTGTAACAACAGAAATATGCGTGCGAGTCCGTGATCACTGGGGGGAGGTGTGTGTTCAGATGTGTAAAGATAAGTGTGTGTGTGTGTGAGTGAAATGATCACTGGGGTGTGGTGTTGCGTGTTGCTGAACAGTGAGACACTGCTGGAGACCCAGCAGGGGAGAATGCATGGATGGAGAAAAAAGGACAGGGAAGTCTGTATCTCTCTCTCTCTCGCTTCCATCTTCCTTCTCTCATTCCCTCTTCTATCTTTTCTGTCTCATATCCTGTTTGGGCCAAACACTTAGGCCTTTAAACAGTGGTTAAATTGGGATTTGGGAGATGGGGGCGCTAGTTCATGGGTGCACACAATGAATAAACTGCTGTGATTGGCAGCTGTTTACCCCATTTCTTCACAACCAAATAGCATGTGATTTCTATGTAATGCTCAGATGATGGTATTCCAGTGGAGTGACTTTTCATATTCAAACATATGAAGCTCTCACTTCATTTTAAGTGTGCAGGCTTTCACAAACCAAAACATCAGTGGTTGGTCTGCGTTTTTTAGCAGTGGTGGCAAAGGTTGCAGAGGGACCAATCAAATGTGTTTATAGAACGACTGTGAGAAGGTCAGTTCTGGTGACTTTTTAAAAGGACAATCTACTCCAATATAAATGAAATAAAATGATGCTGACACCATCTAAAATATAATTTGCTCCTCCAGAAACTAGCCCAATAGCACGCTGGTCCAAATTATCATGATATGGCAGGTGTGCTACGTAGCAAAAAGCATTAGGCTATCACCTGGCTGTAGCCCAACTGATGCAGCATAGTGGCCAATAAATAGGTTTTGCCCATCTGTATTTGGGTTAGTCTTTAGCTAGATCACACACTCTGAACATTATCTTGTTGCTAGTTAGCAACATATTGATGACTTGAATGTCCCCAAAATATAATGTAGGCCTACCTGTTACACCTGACCCATGTCACATTTGGCCCTGGTCTACCCTGTATGTACTCAACGTGAACGGCAAGCGCTAAACGCACCTATAACAATCCGCTTCAAAGTGAGCCTAGGCAGAAATATTTGCTCATGTCTATTATTTCTTTGGGTGTGTCAGAAACATTTTTTATAGCCGTGGCGCAGCTTTTGTGAGCAGTCATAAAAGTGCTTGCACAGATAATTTCTTATGATGACATGGGGCGGGTGACGTGGTACAATACCAGAATTCCGATTTGATTTTCATTAGATATTGTTGTTGGCAAAATTCGCTCAACCTAACATACCGGGGCTCAGCTCCGACTGGCTATCATTTGGATCATAGGTGCTCGGGGCTCAGCTGGCCCAATTTAATCCCTGCCTTTAAAGCTGTAAACCCTGGCCCCTGCCATACCCCCACAGTCTCCCTGTGCTCTCTACTGCTGATTGGCTGAGTGTGGGTGTAGCTTAGTATAGTCTGCTATGTGCTCTCTCTTTTTCTCTTATTCTCTCTCTCACCTTTCTCTTTCGCCCTCTAATTTTCTGCTCTCTCTCTCATCCCCACACTACCTATTTTCTCCCCTTCCCTCTCTCTGTGTCCTGTATGGTATCTGAATGTGTGTGTGTATTAACGTGCCCCTCAGCTGCGGTACCTCTTGTACACGACACTGTTCTTCCATTAGGGGCCAGCTCACAGACAACATGTAGACGTTCAATAATGCAGACCTGCAGCTTAGAACTACTGCTGGAACAGAACACTAGCAGACAACCAATCGCTCGGCGCTCCCCAATCCCCTCCCAGACCTGGCCTCCTGTCTGCTTCAGATAGCACATCAATGGAGCAGAGATACAGGAGCCATTACTGCCTGATAACACTGTAAAGACTATAGTAAATACAGGCGGGAGAGAGGGAGTAAGGAAGGGACGGAGGGAGAAACGGAGGGAGGAGATGAAAAGAGAGAGAGAGGGAGAGAGAGATAAGAGGGCCTGAAAAGAGACAGGTGAACAGATACATAACGCAATAGGATGCTGAGGCTTAGTTGATAATATGTGGCTATCACACCTGGACATGACGGGAAAGCCCAGGTACCGTCACACGCAAGCATGCACACACACACACACACACACACACACACACACACACACACACACACACACACACACACACACACACACACACACACACACACACACACACACACACACACACACACACACACACACACACACACACACACACTCTAAACTATGGACTGTGGGGAAAGCAGCCAGTATGTCCATCCATGTCTGAGGTTGCAAGTTCAAATCCAGCAATAGACATTCGATTTTAGATTTAAACCTATCCCAAACCTTAACCCTTACTGTAACCATTTTGAGTTAATGCCTACACTTAACCTTAAACACTTTGAAATGTGTGGTTTGCAACAACTTCGAAATTTGAGGTTTGAGAAACAATTCTGATGTGAGACTATGAGAGCTAGTTAGGGAAAAGATGGAAACAGGAGCTGAGAGACTTGATTAACTCTGTTATTGCAAATTAGAACCAGCATGCCATGCAGAGACACTAATCATATCTGTGTGTATTGCGATGCGTCATGGCCATGTGGGGCACAGGAGCATGAGCCCCCTCAGATTTGTCCTTGTTGTTGTTGTCTTTCTGTAATACTACTAGCCAACTAGCAATTTGATGAGTTTGGTTTTAGCTAGCCCAGGTAGGTTCCCAATCTACCAAGAAGTCATTTCAGGCTATCAATCAAGTTAGAGTAGCTAGCTTGTCTAACTACAGGTAAAAGGGTATTGGTCCACCATGAGCCAAAACAGATTCAATATTCCTTGGCATAGATTCTACAAGTGTCTGGAACTCTACAGGAGGGATGCGACGCCTTTCTTCCATGAGAAATTCCATAATTTGGTGTTTTGTTGATGGTGGTGGATAACGCTATTTCAGGCGTGTTCAATTGGGTTGAGATCTGGTGACTGAGACTGCCAAGGTATATGGCTTACATCATTTTCATGCTCATCAAACCATTCAGTGACCACTCGTGCCCTGTGGATGGGGGCATTGTCATCCTAAGGCCATGATAGCCAAAATAATGGCCAAAATAAAGACCTGCCCAGCATTTTTTACATGACCCTAAGCGTGATGGGATTTTAATTGCTTAATTAACTCAGGAAACATATGTGGAAGCATCTGCTTTCAATATAATTTGTATCCCTGATTTACTTAGCTGGCATACCTGCTGGCAAGGTTGGTAGACTTTAGAAAATCAAGCAATAACTACATGTATTGAATAAGACACATTCATTTAAATATTTTACCCATATTTCAGCAGAGATGCAGAGAAGCATATTAAATTCCTTTAAAAATAATAATCAGCCGCCGCAGAAATCTAATTAGCATAATACAAAAATCCTGTCAATCCCGTCAGTTTAAGTTAGAGATACCTGCATCCGCGGTGAAAGGTGACAGAGCTAGAGCGGTCTTTGTCAGACAATGAGACAAGCCGAAATTCGGTCTTCTCACAAAATCGTATGCAAGGTCTGAAAACTATACTCAGCAAAAACAGAAACGTCCTCTCACTGTCAACTGCGTTTATTTTTCAGCAAACTTAACATGTGTAAATATTTGTATGAACATAACAAGATTCAACAACTGAGACATAAACTGAACAAGTTCCACAGATACTGTATGTGACTAACAGAAATGGAATAATGTGTCCCTGAACAAAGGGGGGATCAAAATCAAACGTTTCTGGTGTGGCCACCAGCTGCATTAAGTACTGCAGTGCATCTCCTCCTCATGGACTGCACCAGATTTGCCAGTTCTTGCTGTGAGCACTGATGGAGGGATTGTGCGTTCCTGGTGTAACTCGGGCAGTTGTTGTTGCCATCCTGTAGCTGTCCCGCAGGTGTGATGTTCGGATGTACCGATCCTGTGCAGGTGTTGTTACACGTGGTCTGCCACTGCGAGGACGATCAGCTGTCCGTCCTGTCTCTCTGTAGCGCTGTCTTAGGCGACATTGCAATTTATTGCCCTGGCCACATCTTCAGTCCTCATGCCTCCTTGCAGCATGCCTAAGGCATGTTCACGCAGATGTGCAGGGACCCTGGGCATCTTTTTTACGTGTTTTTCAGTCAGTAGAAAGGCTTCTTTAGTGTCCTAAGTTTTCATAACTGTGACCTTAATTGCCAACCATCTGTAAGCTGTTAGTGTCTTAATGACCATTCCAGATGTGCATGTTCATTAATTGTTTATGGTTCATTGAACAAGCATGGGAAACATTGTTTAACCCCTTTACAATGAAGATCTGTGAAAGACAGGGTCCTGAAAAAGGGACGTTTCATATTTTGCTGAGTTATTATGACCCTTCTATGGAAAAATTAGACTCACGAACACGATGGTGTTCTCCATTTTGCTCTACAACCGTCACAAGCGTCTTGGGACTCGTCTGAAGTCGTTTGTTTTTACACTTTTGCTACCTGCTGTCTATTATCTATGCATAGTCACTTTACCCCTACTTACATGTACAAATGACCTCGACTAACCTGTACCCCCACACATTGACTCCTGTATATAGCCTTGACTAACCTGTACCCCTTGTATATAGCCTTGTTATTGTGGGTTAAGGGCTTGTATGTAAGCATTTCACAGTAAGTTCTACACCTGTTGTATTCGGCGCATGTGACAAATAATGTTTGATTTGATTCGATTTTTACAGCCGATCTGCCAACTTCTATCTGTAGCGTCTGAACAGTTTGGGCTACACTAATATGACCCCTCTGTGGAACGGTGGGACTCTCACGAACACATACATGTCGGTTTGCTCTCGGACGCCTATCGTGTACATGTCTTTTTTGTATCTTCGTTCTGGCATTTTGCACAATCAATAAAGTATCTATCTATCTATCTATCTATCTATCTATCTATCTATCTATCTATCTATCTATCTATCTATCTATCTATCTATCTATCTATCTATCTATCTATCTATCTATCTATCTATCTATCTATCTATCTATCACTTCTGTCATCATTAAGTGTTTTAAGAGGCTAGTTAAGGATCATATCACCTCTACCTTACCGGACAACTAGACCCACTTCAATTTGCATAGATCCACAGACGATGTAATCGCCATAGTATTGGTACGGTGCCTTTTCCCATCTGGACAAAAGGAATACCTATGTACGAATGCTGTTCATTTACTACAGCTCAGCCTTCAACACCATAGTACCCTCCAAGCTCATCACTAAAATCGGGGCCCTGGGTCTGAACCCCGCCCTGTGCAACTGGGTCCTGGACTTCCTGACAGGCCGCCCCCAGGTGGTGAAGGTAGGAAATAACACCAATACTACATTGATCCTCAACACTGGGGCCCCACAAGGGTGTGTGCTCAGCCCACTCCTGTACTCCCTGTTCACCAATGACTGCGTGGCCAAGCACGCCTCCAACTCAATCATCAAGTTTGCAGACGAAACAACAGTAGTAGGCCTGATTACCAACAACGACGAGACAGCCTACAGGAAGGAGATAACATCTCCCTCAATGTCAACAGGAGCTGGTCGTGGACCACAACACATCGACAGGACCACAGTAGAGAAGGTGAAAAGCGTCAAGTTCCTCGGCGTACACATACCTGACAATCAACAGCTCCTCTTCAACTTCAGGAGGCTGAAGAAATTTGTCTTGGCCCCTAAGACCCTAACAAACCTTTACAGATGCACAATTGAGAGCATCCTGTCGGGCTCAATCAATGCCTAGTACGGCAACTTCACCGCCAGCAACCACAGGGCTCTCCGGAGGGTCCTGTCCAACACATCACCTGGGGCACACTGCCTGCCCTCCAGGACACCTACAGCACCCGATGTCGCAACCATCTCTGTAGCACTCCATCAATCCGGCCTTTATGTTGGCCAGACGGAACCCACTCCTCAGTAAAAGACACATGACAGCCCGCTTGGAGTTTGCCAAAAGGCACCTAATGGAATTTCAGATCATGAGAAACAAAATTCTCTGGCCTGAATGCCAAGCGTCAGGTCTGGAGGAATCCCTACGGTGAAGCATGGTGGGGGAAGCATCATACTGTGGGGATGTTTTTCAGCGGCAGGGACTGGGAGACTAGCCAGGGTTGAGGGAAAGATGAACGTAGCAAAGTACAAAGAGATCCTTTATAAAAACCTGCTCCAGAGCACTCAGGACCTCAGACTAGGGCGAAGGTTCACCTTCCAACAGGGCAACAACCCTAAGCACACAGCCAAGACAATGCAGGAGTGGCTTCCGGACAAGTCTCTGAATGTCCTTGAGTGGCCCAACCAGAGCCCGAACTTGAACCCGATCGAACATCTCTAGGGAAACCCGAAAATAACTCTGCAGAGACGCTCCCCATCCAACCTGACAGAGCTTGAGAGGATTTGCAGAAAATAATGGGAGAAACTCCCCAAATACAGGTGTGCCAAGCTTGTAGCGTCATACCCAAGAAGACTGTAATCGCTGCCAAAAGTACTTCAAGAAAGTAGAGTAAAGGGTCTGAATACTTATATTTCAGTTGTTTTGTATATACATTTGCTAAAATTTGTAAACCTGTTTTTGTTTTGTCATTATGGGGTATTGTGTGTAGATTGATGAGCAAAAAAAGGTTTGCATCCATTTTAGAATAAGGCCGTAATAAAATGTGGAAAAAGTCAAGGGGTCTGAATACTTTCCGAATGCACTGTACATACAGTATAGGCTGCTGCAGATGTAGGATCTTAATTTGAGCCAGTTTGCTACAGCAGGAAAATAATCCTGCAGCAGCAAGAAATCTGAATAATTATGTGGATTATAATTAATGGTCATTTTTGTAGGGGTTAATAGATCTATTGTTAATAGATCTATCTATTGTGTTGTTGTTTTTGTCGCACTGCTTTGCTTTGTCTTGGCCAGGTCGCAGTTGCAAATGAGAACTTGTTCTCAACTGACCTACCTGGTTAAATAAAGGTGAAATAAAAAATAAAAAAATAAAGTAAGGGAAAATCAAGTGTGAAATCTGAAAGTGAAAATTACAAACTTCAAAAGCCTTTTTAAACCTCAATACACTACAAGTTTAAAATGCCCTGAATTGCAGGAAAGTTATCTTGCAACTGGGTGCTCAAATTACTAGATATGTACTGTACTGTCTATAAAAACCTCACCCTCTGTAGAACAGAGAGAGAGATGAAGGTCGTTCATTAGACCAATGCAGAATCTAAATGAATGTTCAGGGCCTGAGAGACAGGTTTGTAGTCCAGGGCCCTTCTAGGAGGTGTGGATAATGAGAACCACATTGCAGGTTTACTCAGAATGTTTACATTGTGTACAAGGTGTACTGTAAACCGCGATATTGCATGCCCATCTCACAAATATTGTCATTGTATACTGATTGCAATCAATTGCCTTCATCTGCGATTGGTTGAATTGGGGCCAGGGTACACTCTTAGAAAAAAGGTTCCAAAAGGGTTCTTCGGCTCTTTTTGGTTCCAGGTAGAACTCTTATGGGTTCCATGTAGAACCCTCTGTGTACTAAGATCTACAAGGGTTCTACGTGGAACCAAAAAGGGTTCTTCAAAGGGTTCTCCAATGGGGACAGCTGAACAACCCATTTTGGTTCTGGATAGCACCTTTATTTCCAAGAGTGCAGAAGAAGAGTGTAAAAGAACTGCTTTTAAAAACACTTAAAGGAGCTTCTTTTACTTAGAGGCAAATCACTCATTCAAGGTCGGCTGTCTTTAAAAGTACACTTAACAAAACTATTTTGGAGTAAAGTGCATCTTCTTTTCACCAGAACTCTGTTTTTAGCCAGCTAAGCAAAACCCTTAAGCGATACACACTTTTTAAAGGCTTTAGCCCTCTCGGAGTGCCATGGTTGTTAATTGGTGCTCTTGCTCCATAAGCAAGGAGGAGGACATTCACATGCAAAATGGAGCTAGAAAACTAACATTGTGGTCTGTCTGAGAAGGTGATGGGACAGGCTCAGGAAAGATTAACTCCCGGGAGGCAGAGAGAGAGAGAGAGAGATGGAGAGAAAGAGAAATAGAAAGAGAAAGAGAGAGAATCTGCTCTCTGCTTTCCTTGTTTGCTCTGTCAATCATGGACCCGGAGAAAATACATCCTCCCATCCTCCCCTCCATAAAAACTAAACTGGGCTGTCTAAAACAAGTCTCAGCTATGAACTCTATACTCTCAGCTATGAATTCGACTGACAATGTATTAACACACACACGTACGCACGCACACACACCAGAAGTCCCAACAGCCACTCAGAAACGGCGTAGCCTGCAAAAAAGTAAGGGCTCTTAGACTGCAGTGCTAAATACGCTGTGGCTAAACTAGCACTCATGCTAAGTGTTAAACAGTGAGTGCTAACAGAGATCAACATTACCGTGGTGTGATGGATGAGGAGGCCCTCCTCTCCCCCAGCTGTCATGCTGAACCTTTAACAACTGAGTTCAATGATGCCAGTCTGAGGAGATTTGTGTTTCTGTTTGTTTGCCTCCCTTTCGTTCTCATTCCAAAACCAATAAACGATGCTCTCTCCTCTTAACGACGCTCTCTCTCGCTCTCCTCACGAGACAGATGGAGATCATTAGTCTTTTCTTTTTTCTTTTCACTCCCTCTCTCTCTCTTTCTCAGTCTCTGTCTCTCAGTATCGCTCTCACACGCTCAGTAAATGTCTCTCTCTCTAGGACTTCATCTTTGTGTCTGTCCTCTTCCCGCTCTCTCCATCTCTCTCTATCACTCGTTCTTCACATACTTACTCATCTCCATCTAAATCTACACAGATTTAAAGGTAATGTTTAACATGTCATCTCTAACAAGCACTCTGTCACCAATGTCACAGTGGCTTAGTCAAGTCATGCTACACACTTCTCAGGAGGGGATGGACTGATGAGGACCCATTATGCTGACATACACAGATGACTATCTATTGAACTTCACTGTTGAAAAATGAATGTGAGTGAGAGTACATTTTGTCCAGGGTATTTTGCACAGCCACAGACAATAGCATCATGGCTCCAAGTCTACCAACTGATATAACAGTTGTTTGTACTATGTAACAATGTTTACCCGTATACTTTACTTACAGGGAAAAGTTTGATATTCCGGACGAGTTGAAAAGGCGACGGCGTGGATGCAGGGCGGGATGGAAGTCTAAAGCAAAGCTGAGGAAGTTCAAGCTGGCTATCCCGTCTATCATTATGGACAACGTGAGATTGCTGAATAACAAGATGGAGGAACACGAGGGTCTAGTCCGTGGTCAAAGGGATTACAGAGAATCTAGTCTAGCGTGTTTGACCGAGACATGACTGAATGAAGACATCCCAACAGGGAACGTCACTATCGGCAGTTTCCAGACCATTAGAGCAGACAGGGAGGAGGGCTTCTTCCGGTAAGTGTAAGGGAGGAGGGCTGGCTTTATTAGTTAACAACAGATGGTGTAATCCGAGCCATATTATTGTTAAGGAACAGTTTTGTAGCCCGGACATTGAGCTGTTAGCTGTTAGCCTGAGACCCTACTATTTGCAGAGGGAATTCACGGCGGCCATTGCTGTTATTGTTTACATCCCGCCTTCCGCTGACGCAAACACCGCGTGTGAAGTCATCCACTCTGTTATCGCAAGGTTATAGACAATGCATCCCAGTGCCTTCTTTTCCATTTCTGGGGATTTTAACCATGCCTCTCTCTCTTCAACGCTGCCCACGTTCAAACAGTTTGTGAAGTGCCCAACCAGGAATAATAAAACTCTGGACTTGCTATATGCTAATATGAAGGATGCATATAACTCCACTGCACTCCCTCCCCTTGGTAGATCTAATCACAACCTTGTCCACATCACCCCACTACAGGCCTATGGTCACAGACTGATCCCACCACGGTGTGCCAGAGAGCGCTACAGGAGGTCCTTCCTGCCGGCGGCTATTAGACTATTTAATGCCTCACCTGGGTGCTGTGCCGTCGGCAACATAGACCTGGAACTGTTGGGGTGTTAGGACCTAGTTTAACAATTAGGCATCCATCCATCCATGAGTAACTTTCTGCTATGTAATCACTCATTCACTCAGGACTGTATATACATATTCATATACAGTTGTTATATCATATCACGTGCAATATTGTAAGTAATTCTTGGAATGAACTTACATAGTCATTCACTCAGGACTGTATATTAGTATCCTGTCAATAGTATCTTTTTTTCATTGCATGTAGTATATCGAATGTGTAATATGTGCATTTATCTGTAATTAAACCCTGTACTAAGGACTATATTATTATTACACTAAATTATATCATACGCACATTTAGCTATTTAAGTATCTCTTCCTGTCATTTACCTGTACAGTTAATTTAACCATGCAAATATTCACTTACCTGTACATTTAACCAGACTGTATATTAAGTAAACTATTATTACCCTCATCTTTCTCTGCCATCGACCTGTATAGTTAACCATGCAAATATTTTTTATTTATATCAACTTGCATTTTTTCACCTAACACTCTATAACAATGTATAGTGTACATATTCAGTCATTCACTCATACTATGCAATGCCTTTTTATAGCTTTTTGCACTCTAGGCTTCTTGTATTTTTATACTTTTTCATACTGCCCCACTATGTATCATGTATCGTTTATCTGTCTTTTGTGTATTTTGTTCTGGCATTTTGCACCTGTCCTGTGTTTTTCGTAGCTGCTTGACAAAATAAAGTATCTATCTATCTATCTATCTATCTATCTATCTATCTATCTATCTATCTATCTATCTATCTATCTATCTATCTATCTATCTATCTATCTATCTATCTATCTATCTATCTATCTATCTATCTATCTATCTATCTATCTATCTATCTATCTATCTATCTATCTATCTATCTATCTATCTATCTATCTATCTAATCATTGTGAAGTAAACAATTTGAGCACCACTTGATATAAATTGGAATGGTATGTAGTCCACCCTGCAGTATTTAGTGTTGTGCAGTGTCGCACAGTGTAGCAGTAGCGTAGCACAGTGGTGTTAACAGATCTCCCTCTGTCTCCCAGCACCTGGTGCCCTCTGGGCTAGATCCATCACTTCCTCCTCTACTTCCTGCTCAGCCCTGTCTCCTCATCTCTCATCATAACATCACAGAGGGAGGGCTCGGCATGCTCCGGCCACATGCCCATCACTAAGGCCTCACTCCCAGAGACTGGAAAGTCTGAAGTTATTAATCCATGAAACTGACTTTATTTACAATTCAGCTGGTCTTTCTCTCTCTCTTAACAGTATTGTGCTACCTTTTATTTTATTTCCTATTGTTAACAAACACAAGCACGCACACACACTCACACAACCGCCCGCCCGCCCCCCCCCCTTTCCCCCCTCCCTGAACTTGTTATAACACAGTCCTCCGCCTCATATCTTTCTTTCATTGCATGGTGAGATAATACAACTAAAGGTGACCACCAGTGAGCTGATCAAGTGCTAAGGGTAAGCTGAGTTAAATGGGTGCAGGGCTCGTCTCTGTTTCTCTGCCTTTAAAAGCCAATCATGTTCCCCGCAGGATATCTGACCCACCCTGACCACAAATCAAGCAGCAATTACAACCTTACACAACCTCGTTCTACACGGTTGACCACAGCCCCCTCTGGACCGCTACTGGAGCCGGGTGGTAGGACAGTTAAAGACTATTCTACTGTTACTGTCTAGAAAGATACTATTCTACTATTACTGTCTAGAAAGAGACAATTCTACAGTTACTGTCTAGAAAGAGACTATTCCACTGTTACTGTCTATAAAAAGACTATTCTACTATTACTGTCTAGAAAGATACTATTCTACTATTACTGTCTAGAAAGAGACAATTCTACTGTTACTGTCTAGAAAGAGACTATTCTACTGTTACTGTCTAGAAAGAGACTATTCTACTGTTACTGTCTATAAAGAGACTATTCTACTGTTACTGTCTATAAAAAGACTATTCTACTATTACTGTCTAGAAAGAGACAATTCTACTGTTACTGTCTATAAAGAGACTATTCTACTATTACTGTCTAGAAAGAGACAATTCTACTGTTATTGTCTATAAAGAGACTATTCTGTTACTGTCTAGAAAGAGACTATTCTACTGTTACTGTCTATAAAGAGACAATTCTGTTACTGTCTAGAAAGAGGCTATTCTACTGTTACTGTCTATAAAGAGACAATTCTACTGTTACTGTCTAGAAAGAGACTATTCTACTGTTATTGTCTATAAAGTGACTATTCTGTTACTGTCTAGAAAGAGACTATTCTACTGCTACTGTCTATAAAGAGACTATTCTACTGTTAACTGTCTATAAAAAGACTATTCTACTATTACTGTCTAGAAAGAGACAATTCTACTGTTACTGTCTATAAAGAGACTATTCTACTATTACTGTCTAGAAAGAGACAATTCTACTGTTACTGTCTATAAAAAGACTATTCTGTTACTGTCTAGAAAGAGACTATTCTACTGTTACTGTCTATAAAGAGACAATTCTGTTACTGTCTAGAAAGAGGCTATTCTACTGTTACTGTCTATAAAGAGACAATTCTACTGTTACTGTCTAGAAAGAGACTATTCTACTGTTATTGTCTATAAAGTGACTATTCTACTTTTTCTGTCTAGAAAGAGACTATTTTACTGTTACTGTATATAAAGGGACTATTCTACTGTTACTGTCTAGAAAGAGACTGTTGTGACGTGTTTACACAGGATATGGGAATGTGCTCAGTCCATTAGCAGGTCACTATGAGGGGTCAAGCAAGCCTGAGGGTATCACAGGTTAATAGATTATAATTGAGCAATATGTCACTCTAGGACACAGGATGTGGGAATCCGGTACTGTCTAATTAAATATGTTGTCTTCTCTCTCCATCTATTGTATCTTCATTCTTACATCCTGAATGATCAATACCAAATAAATCATCATTACAGAGACTATTATACTGTTACTGTCTAGAAAGAGACTGTGTTATGGTTACTTTATAGAAAGAGACTATTCTACTGTTACTGTCTAGAAAGAGACTATTCTACTGTTACTGTCTAGAAAGAGACTATTCTACTGTTACTGTCTTGAAAGAGAATATGTTATGGTTACTTGAATGAAATTAGATCCAACAATAAAATCAAGGGGCTAGAAATCCAGAGCTTAAAAACAAAGGTGTCATTGTGTGCTGACAATTCCTGTTTTCTTTTAAATATTCAATTTGGATTCCTGCACAGCCTCATAGAAGATCTAGATCATTTACGCTTGGAATTCAGGCCAAAGAGTTCAATCTTAGTTTCATCAGACCAGAGAGTCTTGTTTCTCATGGTCTGAGAGTCCTTTAGGGGCCTTTTGTCAAACTCCAATCGTGCTGTCATATGCCTTTTACTGAGGAATGGCTTCCGTCTGGCTACTCTACCATAAAGGCCTGATTGGTGGAGTGCTGCAGAGATGGTTGTCCTTCTGGAAGGTTCTCCCATCTCCACAGAGGAACTCTGAAACTCTGTCAGAGTGACCATTGGGTTCTTGGAAACCTCCCTGACCAAGGCCCTTCTCCCCCGTTTGCTCAGTTTGGCCAGGCGGCCAGCTCTAGGAATAGTCTTGGTGATTCCAAACTTCTTCCATTTAAGAATGATGGAGGCCACTGTGTTCTTGGGGACCTACAATGCTGCAGAAATGTATTGGTACCCTTCCCCAGATCTGTGCCTCGACACAATCCTGTCTCTGAGATTTACGGACAATTCCTTCGACCTCTTGGCTTGGTTTTGCTCTGACATGCAGTGTCAACTGTGGGACCTTATATAGACAGGTCTGACCCCTTCACTTTTGTGGAGGTTAATTTTTTTATTATCAAATGAGGAGAGACTATTATTTTGATTGATTTATTTTTTATTTATACTTAAACTAAATTTTTATTTTTTTATTGCAATAATGAGGCTGGTCAACGGACCACCCGTAGGTGATTCCTTCAGAGCCCAATGAGCGGATCTGAGCCACAGCATTTTATAGCAAAGTACATCCTTCTGAATGTTCATTACAAACAACAGATGTGTGGAATGGGTCACAAGGTCAGACATGATATGAGAAAGGAGTATCCTCCAACCAGATAGCATTTGCTATGAAGACTGTCCTTATTGTACAGAAATCAGAGTTTGGCCCCTAAGACAAGGTTCCTCTCATAATTATCTATACCCAAGCCATCTCTCCCTGGTACTTTCCAGTACACAAACACCAACTCATGCTATGGAATGCAGTCTTTTAAGTTTTATCATCAAAGACATCGTAAATCTACTGTCAGCATTAAGCCGACACACTTTTTACACAGACGGAAGCCACTCCTCAGCAAAAGGTGGTTACATATCTCTTTCACAATCACAGATCTGGTGGTGTACAGACATTTCCGATTGCTAGCGACCGAGAAGTTACGAGTTCAAATCCCATTTAAGGGAAACTCGAAATTGTAGTCACAGTACAATATTGTACAGTAAACATACTGTAATTTTTACTGCAAATTTAGGCAAAGTACAGAAGTGTTTTCTTGGCAATAAATATATAGCTTTTTCCACAGACCTTCAGGTAGCTAGCAACCAAGAAGTCCCAAGTAATCATACTGTCCTTCCACATTAACAGTATCATATTCATGGTACAGTATCACATGTTGAAAAAATTGCTTCCCCACATTAATTTCACGAGAGTGTGCTCACGTGTAGTTTCATATTATCACGTTGCGATTTTACCTCCCGATGTTGTCCCATTTATTTTACATTAATTTCACGAGATCATGTTCTCACATGCTAACATGTTGTCACGTGTAGGTTTTTGTTTTCACATGTTGCTTCAATTTATCACATTAACTTCACATTAAATCATGTGATCACATGAGATCACACAAGATCACATTTGTTTACTTGAAATTCATATGTTTCTTTCCGTAAGGGCAGTGGTTTGGGACGTCCGTGTCATGGGAGACTTAGAGCTTATGAGTGGCCATCAGATTTGCTCAGCAGGCTTCTGTTAGTACTGTCAGCTACTGGCCGACATTGGCCCGATGTGAGGCCGATGACCAAAATGTGGCCATAAGTTGGCTTCGAAGCACACCAGCAAAATAAAAATGTAATAATGTGAAATGTAGCACAAGATTTATATAGTCCAAAGTCTGGAAACTAATACAGTACACCACTAAACAAATTTCATCTCCCATTTTATGTAGGCAGAGTCTTCATAAACCAAGGGAAACAAGTAGTTGGGTGCAACATTAATTACTAATCATGAAGCTGTACTACATGACGGCGGCGGCACAGGGAGTCTTTGATGCAGGTGAATCGCATCCTACACATAATTATTGGAGGGAGAGGGGGGAGGAAAGAGAGAGAAAAGGGGGAGGAGAGGGGAGAGAGAAATGTGTTCCGCGCGTTAGCCTGTACGCTTGGCCGCACCGGAACAGAAGGGTGGCATAATGAATTTTGGCGTACGGGCCACCGTTAATGAAATAAAGAACCCCCCGCCCAAACTGAGGTGTGCGTGTGTGTGTGTCTGTCTGTCTATCTGTCCGTGTGTCTTGGTGTTAGGGTACTTTTATGGGACTAAAGCAGGAAGAAAAGCGAGCAGCCACATTGTTCCCAGGCCCTGGTGAGATGTAGAAATGGATTGTAAAGGTGTTTAATGAATGAACACAGGATATTAATGTGTGTTTCCTCCTTCACAGCCGTGACATTGGAGAGGATCTTGGGAGAACAGTGGGAGAAGGAACAAAAGATGCTCGCATGCAAATGGAATTAGAAAAAAAAGGAAGAAAGAAGTTTATGAGATGTCCCACCTGAGTGTGTGTGTGTTCGGCCTCTAAAGGAGACAAGTGTCCTACAGATGCACTGCTGCAATCAAAGATGGATTCCCAACAACAAGTTCTGAACTTCAGCTAAACTTCAGAGAGAAAGTCTCCCAACTACCATACTCTCCCCAGAAACAACAGTTTCAGTCGTCAACCTGCAAATCACCCTTCAAGATCTCTGATTGGCAGATTTTTGCATGTCAATTGAACAAAACCCAACAAGAAATCCAAGCCTCATCTCTGCGCAAACCGACCTTTCCTCATCCTCCCAAAAAACGACATCTATCCAGATTGGTCATACAGACGTAGGATCTTAATTTGAGCCAGTTTGCTACAGCAGGAAAATAATCCTGCAGTAACAGGAAATGTGAATTATTATGTGAATTATAATTAATGGGGAAAATGAAGTCTGACATTTTAATGTGGACATTTCAAACTTTAAAAGCCTTTTTAAACGTTGAATACACTACACATTTGCATTAACTCTGAAAAATCCTTAGGTCTCTACTGAGATAGGTAAATCAGCTTTTAGTGTTCTTGCACCTTATTTGTGGAACAGTCTTCAAAATGTTCTTAAATGTGATGTTGTGGTTCCTCTAGGACAATTCAGAAAGCTGATTGAGGATCTTATTACTGATGAATGGGTTTTTTATGACCGTGTTTTTCTTTCTGCTTGCATTTTGTATTTATATTGATGTGTATTTTCTGTTATTTATGAAATGCAGGGCTCATCTGTAAAAGAGACCTTGGTCTCAGTATGAATAAATCAATTCAATTTCCTGCTGTGCAACAAAAGAGTGATCAAATTAAGATCCTACATCTGTTAGATCAACAGAAACATTCTTACAGTAAGGTATAGAGATGTAGGACCTTAATTTGATCACCCTATTGCTTAAAATGGAAGGACATTTAAAACTTGTAGTGTGTTTAAGGTTTAAGAAGGCTTCTGAAGTTTGTAATTTCCAATTTCCTTTACAAAAGATATATCAACCCATATAAAAACGGGCATGAATTATCATCCACATAATAATTAACATTTCCTGTTGCTGTAGGATTATTTTCCTGCTGTAGCAAACTGTCTAAAATTAAGATCCTACATCTGTAGTAAAAATGTCAGGCTGTGACAGCAGGTGTGAGAGTGCTGCGTATCTAAGTGACGTGTTGTTCTCAGTGGGGCATGGTGCCGATGGAGTCTCTGAAGTGATTTCCCACAATCCTCGGAAGACACTTTAGCGCTGTCTCTTCCCTCCTCTCCACGCAGGCCGTCTAATTGCCTGTTAATTCGGTGCTAATTAGATAATGCGTCATCCTGGTGAGCCTCCCAGATGCCGCCACGTGTTGAAACGGGAGCGATTGCACTAGCAAAGCACTCTGGGATATGCTCGGCCCAGAGGTGATTCAGCCGGCATCTGCTTCCTGCTATTGGAGTCACCAACGACAAAAGCAAACGTCTTGCTGTAAAATAGCACCTATTTAAACATTTCAAGTAGTGAAAATAAAGGGTTAGAACCATAAAGAAACTGAATTTATTGTAATTCTTCAAACAACGACTCTAAAAGAAAAATTGCTTTTCAACCTATTTAACTGCCTGGAAAATGAAGCATTACAACTGTAAACTTAACAGAAAACCTTAGAGGACATTAAACTTGAAGTTGCTCTGCAAACTCTATAACCCCGTGCTCCGTAGGCCTTCAAATCAATTACTCAACAAATATTACCCTCTGCAAGCAAGACTCGTTGTATGAAACATTTAACAAGCATTTCCCGGAGAAAATTAAGGCCCTGAATTAAATATTCAACAGTTATTTTCCTGTAAAAATGCTGAATAATGAAGTGGAGCTGGGTCTAAAACAATTGAGGCGCCAACGGCGCTGCTGTATACTGTACTGTGTGTGTCTGTATGTGTTTACTGTAATCCCCCTCTTTTTTGTTTGTGTTTGCGTGTGTTAGTGATGCGTGGGTTAACTCATAATCCGCAGTCCCCTTGGTTATATCCGTGGGGTAGATATAACCACGTATGAAAGGTGGGTGGCGGGCAGGTTGAATAAAGAGAAAACAACGCATTAAACATCCAAAAATGTATAATTCTTGTGCAATTCATATCTGTAGGCTACATTGAGGTTTTTTCTTTAATTATTTTAGAATCCCGACTGTATCAGTCCCGTAGGGCGGCGCACGATTGGCCCAGCGTCGTCCGAGTTTGGCCGGTGTAGGCCGCCATTGTAAATAAGAATTTGTTCATAACTGACTTGCCTAGTTAAAGAAAGGTTACCAAAATAAAAAATAATATCTGCCGTTAGTGCGTAGCCTAAGACTAAGCTTTAGTGCATAACTGTAGAATGCTAAATACACACCAATCGCCACATGCTTTTGGTAACTTGGGCAGAAAAAGTTAAAGGTCGATCCACTGAGGCAAAAAGGACAATGTCAGAGCTTAATTCAATAAGAGAAAAGTTGCTAAATGGAGAGTTGAAAATAAATAGAAGGGAGGGCCAGAACAGTAATCTAATGTTTGGGAAAGATTTGCTGAAGTGGGAAAAGAAGGATGAGAGCAGTGCCGGCTATGTTATGTGTGATGATTGTGAGGCAAGGTAACTCTACTGTAACAGATGGGTTAAATGGAATAGTAGCCTAATTGAAATCACGACACTAACTGTATATCTATAACCTCTCACATAGCCCAATATAATATTAACTCCTGCAGAATTAAGCATTTCAAAGCATTTAAATTATACACGAAATGTGCTTTTGACTAGAGAACAGGAGTGGAGAAATATGATTTATTTCTTTCAGCTTCTTGAGATAATAAATCTGAGGTTAGGGACCGTCTGTTAAGGTGCTATCTTTAGCAGCATCATAAAAGCTGATAGTATTTTAAACACAGAAAATATGCATCCAAGCCTAACTGAAAGGGCTCCCGAGTGGCGCAGAGGTCTAAGGTACTTCATATCTGAGCTACAGGTGTCACTATAGACCCTGGTTTGATTCCAGGCTGAATCACAACCAGCAATGATTGGGAGTCCCATAGGGTGGCGCACAATTGGACCAGCGTCATCCAGGTTTGGCAGGGGTATGCTGTCATTGTAAATACGAATTTGTTCTTAACTGACTTGCCTAGTCTAATAAATAAAACATCTTTGCAAAAACGTGTTGGGTTGTTTTAACAGCTTTTAATTTCCTTAAAACCGGTTAAACTGATGTAATTTTGTCATTTTGCAGAGAAACTTTTTCCTATGTATTTATTTTGTTATTGCATTTTCTCCCCGGTCCCTAAATTTTGTGTCTGTGCGATAGAAGCAGAGATCTAAGAGAAAAGTGAAAACAAACGATGTCAACTAGGTTGAAGCATTCAATCTATCGATTTATAACATTATTCTAGTGAGTAAGGGTTTATTTAGTCTTCTAGGCAACAAGTTATAACAGAAGAGAAGCTGCATGTATCTAATTATAGACAAGTTGACTAACAAATAGCCTACCAAAATGATGTATATTATAAGCAGAAACTTAGGGCTATCTAAAAAGGCCCAGCAAAATGTTTTCTGCCATCTATGACTGTACAGCACATTTTCAATATTTGCGGGTTAGGGTTGGCTGCAGACCTCAAATTTTCACAGCTGACCCATGCATCACTAGTGTGTGTGTCTGTCTGTCAGCATTTGCACGTGTGGCTATAGGTTTGCCTGTTGACATTTCTATTATGGAGCCCTCTGTGCTCTCTCTGGAAACAAGATCATCTGGTTCCCTGCAGACGACATGTCACTGAACACATTACAGAACCTTTGGAGAGATGGAGAGAGAGAGAGCGAGAGAGAGAGAGGTAGAGGGTATAAATGTATGTGTGTGAGTGAGAGAGTGACAGAACGAGAGAGAGAGTGTGTGTGTGCACGTCTATGAGCGTATGCACATGTACAGTAGAATATATATACATGCAGTGCATGAGTGCAGTTGAACTAATGCTACTCACCACCCTCTCATTCTGCTTGACCCCTCTTAAAGTTCCCTAATAGATGTCCTATTCTACACTAATTGTACCAAGCCTTTCCAATTGCACAATGCTGCTATACTAGAGGGAGTGGGGAGGTCAACAGCAATCCGTCAGCAGTGACAGAGTTAACTGGCATATAGCCAATCGGTGCACTGTGTACTGAAGCAAAACCCAGGGTATGACCGGGCCCCTTCAGCCATCTACCATGGCTCTCCACCAGGGTATATATATCCCTACACGCTTTAATGAGTTGGTTTATATTCAATGCTTTTTGCTAGAATATCAACATTGCTCATGTGACTGGGTTGGTATATCCACACACTGTGTACTGAGAGCGAGGCCAAATGGTTTACTGAGAGAAAGGATGGATTGGAGCAAACGCTGAGGGAGAATTCATCAGGAGAGAGGAGGGGAAAAGATCATTAGGGAGAAGGAGAGCGAGGTAGAGATATTCTGCTCTAGGTAATTACCTGTCCCCTCCACCTATCACTCTGAGGAAGAGAGGAAGAGAGAGAGAGAGGAGGAGGTGGAGAGGAGAGAAGGGAGACAGGGTGAGGTTGGATAGAGAAGGGAAGAGGATGTGATGGCTGATACTGGTCCTTCTCAGAGACAGATCTAATAGGGAGGCACTCACACTCCATGGACCACAGGAAGCAGAGTTATACTTCTCAAGGCCCTGATCTAAGGTCAGTTTTATACTTTATTTCCTCATAGACAAAAATATACACAGTTAGAGGAAACAAAATCAACATCATCACTAGCTAAGAAGAAGTGACAAGTGAGCTAGGAGAATATATCGTTAGTACGAGAGATTAATGGAAGGTAAAATGTGAGCTGCCATGCTTCTCAGCTGGAGAGAAGGGAAAGGGAGTGAGTCTGAGAATAACTGTGTGGATGAGGAGAGCTTGCCAGGGCATGCATGGCTTGGCACTGAACCTTAATTTGCTAGCCTGGCACCCTACCTGTCTTACCTGCCCAGGAACCAAGCACAGCCTCACCTGGCTGGCCAGACAGAGCCAACTGGACCGGAAAAAAAATGCCACTTCACATAAATACACCCATATTCTATTCCTGATCTCCTTCTATGACAGTAAGGAACACCAAAGGGAGAGAGACGGATAGAGAGAAAGGAAGACAGGACTGCCCTGGATCTCCATTGTGTACCAGGGAAGTGGTAGGAAGAGAAATGGTAATGACAGTTAAGTCGGTTGGTCACAGACACACTAGACTAAAAGAGAAAAGGCTCATTTTGAAAACCTCAATGGTCTATAAAGAAATACTACCATATAAACAGTATACAGTATCAGGTGTTTATGTACCGTGTACTAAATGTAAGGATGAGAGACTTGAGATAGAAAGAGGGGAGAGGGATGAAAAAGACAGACACACATTTACGTAACTTAGCAAACGACTTACAGTAGTGGCCACATACCTTTTTATACAGGTCCCCCGTGGGAATCGAACCCACAACTCTGGCATTGCAAGCGCCAAATGCTCTACCAACTGAGCTAATTTCTCATCCCTCACTCTTCTTCCTCTCTCTTTCCCCTCCCTCTCTCCTGGTCTGAGCGTATGACTTTTAATGGTCCCATTCTTATCTTTTAATTGGATGAGAAGGTTCCAGAATGGTCTTTCTAAGGGGACTGGCTAATGAGACAGAGACATTACGTATTCTAATTGACCTACAGCTTCCTCTCATCTCAGGGTTAACAAAGGTCACACATTTCCTTTAATAATACACTTGCTCCAAACTAGCACTCAAACTGTCTACTAACACTGAAACAATGATTTATTTTTTTATTTTTTTACTGCTAATAAAAATACCTACTGACATGATTCATTCACAGACATGAATAAGTGTCTCCAATCCAAAGGTGTCTTTAAAAATATTTTTTCATCGACAAATTATATACATAATGTATTGCAACTAAGTCAATAGAGTCTAATGAAGCCAATGGATAGTGTGTTAATAATAGTCTGAGCATTTAGAGATAATCTGTCTATCCAAATGGACTGAGACATAGGGGAGGAGAGGAAGGCGAAAGGAAAGAGAGAGGCAGGAGGCCAATTACTATTGGACAGATGGCACAGAGAGAGAGAGAGAGAGAGAGAGAGAGAGAGAGAGAGAGAGAGAGAGAGAGAGAGAGAGAGAGAGAGAGAGAGAGAGAGAGAGAGGTGGGAGAAGGAGGGGGGTTAGATAAATTGAGGGGTTGGGCATCAATATGCCTAATATAGTCACTTCATTAGGAAACAAATGAATGAGATGGAAAGAGAAGGAGAAGGAGGGATAGCGAGGGATAGAGAGAAAGAGAGAGAATTAGAATTAGGCCGATACCCGCTAATGATCAAAATCCAGAAAAGAGCCGTTAAATTCTACAACCACCTAAAAGGAAGCGATTCCCAAACCTTCCATAACAAAGCCATCACCTACAGAGAGATGAACCTGGAGAAGAGTCCACCTAAGCAAGCTGGTCCTGAGGCTCTGTTCACAAACACAAATAGACCCCACAGAGCCCCAGGATAGCAACAGGAACACAATAAGAACTAACCAAATAAAATAACATTTTATTGGTCACATACACATACACAGATGTTATTACGGGTGTAGCGAAATGCTTGTGTTTCTAGCTCCAACAGTGCAGTAATATCTAACAATTTATAACAATACACACAATACACACAAACCTAAAAGTAAAATAATTGAATTAAGGAATACATAAATATTAGGACAAGCAACTTCGGAGTGGCATTGACTAAAATACAGTAGAATAGATTACAGTATATACAAATAGATATGAGACATACATATGAAATGAGTAAAGTAAAATTATGTAAACATTATTAAAGTGACTAGTGTTCCATTATTAAAGTGGCCAGTGACTTCAAGTCTATGTATATAGGGCAGCCGGGTGGAAGCCGCCTAGTGATGGCTATTTAACAGTCTGATGGTCTTGAGATAGAAGCTGTTTTTCAGTCTCTCGATCCCAGCTTTGATGCACCTGTACCCCCAGTGATTCATTGGGCAGAACGCACCATCCTCTGGAGAGCCCTGCCGTTGTGGGTGGGGTAGTTGCCATACCTGGCGGTGATACAGCCCGACAGGATGCTCTGAATTGTGCATCTGTAAAAGTTTTTGAGGGTTTTAGGTGTTAAGACAAATTTCTTCATCCTCCTGAGGTTGAAGAGGCCCTGTTGTGCCTTCTTTGTTTTGTTGATGTTGAGTGAGAGGCTATTTTCCTGTTGAGGATCAGCGAGGAGGAGGTGTTGTTTCCTACCTTCACCACCTGGGGGCGGCCCATCAGGAAGTCCAGGACCCAGTTGCACAGGGCAGGGGATCAGACCCAGGGTCCCGAGCTTAATGATGAGCTTGGAGGGTACTATAGTGTTGAATGCTGAGCTATAGTCAATGAACAGCATTCTTACATCGGCCATGGAGAAGGAGAGCCAACCGTCGTTGGTAGCGGGCTGCGTCAGTGGCACTGTATTATCCTCAAAGCGAGCGAAGAAGGTGTTTAGCTTGTCTGGAAGCAAGACGTCGGTGTCCGTGACATGGCTGGTTTTCCCTTTTGTAGTCCATGATTATCTATAGACAATGTCGCATACGTCTCGTGTCTGAGCCGTTGAATTGCGACTCCACTTTGTCTCTGTACTGACGGTTTGCCTGTTTGATTGCCTTACGGAGTGAATAACTAAACTGTTTGTATTCGGCCACCTTGTCATGGTTAAATGCGGTGGTTTGCGCTTGCAGTTTTGCGCGAATGCTACCATCTATCCACGGTTTCTGGTTAGGGTAGGTTTTAATAGTCACAGTGGGTACTACATCTCCTATACACTTCCTTATAAACTCAGTCACCGTATCCATGTATTCGTCGATATTATTAATTGGAAAGAATTTACCCAAAAAACTGAGCAAAATGGAATGCTATTTGTCGCTAAACAGAGAGTACACAGTGGCAGAATACCTGACCACTATGACAGACCCAAACTTAAGGACAGCTTTGACTATGTACAGACTCAGTGAGCATAGCCTTGCTATTGAGAGAGGCTGCTGTAGGCAGACCTGACTCTCAAGAGAAGACAAGCTATGTGCACACTGCCCACAAAATGTGGTGGAAACTGAGCTGCACTTCCTAACCTCCTGCCAAATATACGACCATTATAGAGACACATATTTCCCTCAGATTACACAGACCCACAAATAACTCCCATATCTATTGGGTGAAATACTACAGTGTGCCATCACAGCAGCAGGATTTGCCACAAGAAAAGGGCAACCAGTGAAGAACAAGCACCATTGTAATACAACCTATATTTATGTTTATTTATTTTCCCTTTTGCTGTTTGCACATAGTCATAATATGACATTTGACATATTACTCACAAACTTTTGTGAGTGTAATGTTTACTGTTAATTTTGTATTGTTTATTTCACTTTAGTTTATTATCTATTTCACTTGTTTGGCAATGAATTGAAAATGGAATTGAATTGAGAGAGAGAGAGCGAAAGAGAGGGATAGATAGACCACCAAATGATAGATATATGTACAATAAGCACAGTAGAGTAGTCTCTGACTACCACTTTGTCTGTGTCTGATACTCTAGAATGGCCTCTCTGTTTTGGTTAGGATACACAGGGCCAGTGGAGACCACAATAACACAATAACAGCATTAACAAACAATGAGGTAATAGGGTACACACAGAGAGAGAGAGCAAGAGAGAGAGGGAATGAGAGAGCAAGAGAGAGAGAAAGGAGAGAGAGATAGAGTGAGCGAGAGAGCGAGAGAAGGAGAGAGGAAGTGAGCAAGAGAGAGTAGAGAGAGATAGAAACAGAGATTGAAACAGAGTGAGAGAGATAACAGTGTGTAGCCTAGATTAGTCCTCTCCAGAGACAGGGGCTAGGGGGCTAAACGCTGCTCTAACATGATGGTTTACCACAACACAACAATACCAATAGCCTGACAATACAACACAGCTTTGTGTTGTCTCTATTCACACCAATAAACTGTTGAAACAGTTTTAGTGTTAACAAAAATCTCCATTGACATTATTCATTCACTGACATACATTGGTGTCTCCAAACTAAAGGTGTTTCAAAAAATTATATTTTATTGACAAATTATATTCATAATTGCAATTTGCAACTAAGTCAACCGAGTCTTGATTGACATGTAATGAAGCAAATTAATAATGTGTTAATAGAACATTTAGAGATCATCTGTCTTTCCAAATGGAGTGAGACCCAGGGGAGGAGAGGATGAGAGGAGAGGAGGAGAGAGGAGAGGAGGAGAGAGGAGAGGAAGACAAGAGGAACCAACCAAATGAGGCAGGAAGCCAATTACTATCGGACCCTGGATGTACAGTACCAGGGTTAGAGACTCACATACAGTAGGCATACAGGGACTCTAGATGCTCTGAGGCAGGCATCACTAACACAACGGAAAATCAATCTGTATGTCCCTATAAACAATCAAGTTTCACGTTTTTATTGTACAGTAAAATGACATTCTTGCAAGTTCTTTCCCATCAATGCAGTAATCAATATCAGTTGTACTATAAAGATGGTTGAACATAAACACATGAGAAATAGAAATATTGGTCCCATGTTTCATAAGCTAATAAATGTTTCATAAGCTAATACGCACAAAAAGCTTATTTCTCCCAAATGTTGTGCCCCAATTTGTTTACATCCCTGTTAGTGAGCTTTTCTCCTTTGCCAAGATAATCCATCCACCTGACAAGTGTGGCATATCAAGAAGCTAATTAAACAGCATGATCATTACACAGGTGCACCTTGTGCTGTGGACAATAAATGGCTATTTTAAAATGTGCAGTTTTGTCACACAACACAATATCACAGATGTTTAAAGTTTTGAGGGAGCGTGCAATTGGAATGCTGACTGCAAGAATGTCCATCTCAGCTGCTACCAGAGAATTTAATTTCTCTACTATAAGCCGCCTCAAACATTGTTTTAGAGAATTTGGCAGTATGTCCAACCGGCCTCACAACCACAGACCTCCACATCTGGCTTCTTCACCTGCAGGATCGTCTGATGGGGGCTGGAGTGGCTTTGGGACAAGTCTCTGAATGTCCATGAGTGGCCCAGCCAGAGCCCGGACTTGAACCTGATCGAACATCTCTGGAGAGACCTGAAAATAGCTGTGCAGCGACGCTCCCCATCCAGCCTGACAGAGCTTGAGACGATCTGAAGAGAAGAATGGGAGAAACTTCCCAAAAACATGTGCCAAGCTTGTAGTGTCATACCCAAGTATACTCGAGGTTATGCCTTTTACTGAGGAGTGGCTTCCGTCTGGCCACTCTACCAGGCCTGATTGGTGGAGTGCTGCAGAGATGATTGTTCTTCTGGAAGGTTCTCCCATCTCCACAGAGTAACTCTAGAGCCATCAGGTTCTTGGACACCTCCCTGACCAAGGCCTGTTTTCACTTTGTCATTATGGGGTATTGTGTATAGATTGATGAGGGAAAATCTTTCATTTAATCAATTTTTGAATAAGGCTGTATTGTAACAAAATGTGGAAAAAGTCAAGGGGTCTGAATACTATCCGAAGGCACTGTATTGCTGTTCTCCCAATTTCTGCAGGGCCCATCGAGTAGGATTGTATTGCATTGACAGGCAGGAGCGTTTTTTCAATCATCCTCGGTTACAAGCTTTTGAGATCAAAATGCAGAGCTTTGTATAGCTGCGTGTGCACATTTGTTGATATTCCTTACTAATTAGTGAGTTACTTGCACAGTTTTAGCACATTTTTGGTCAACAGGGTTTGTACGGTCATGTAAATCCTGTAAAGGTCATTTGTGCCAATGCGAGTGGGCCAGAGGAGAGACTTTCCACCAGCACTCAAACCTCAAATGGGTGACATGCAGTCGATGAATAGGTGTCCTACTAGACCAATGCCACATACTGTGATTCTAAAACCCTTTCTAAAAATAAATTGTATACTGCTGGAAAGCTGTGATTCCCCCCTATTTCACATGGCCAAATACTTCCATGCTGTCAGTAGATCTCCCGTAAAACCGGAATATTTTAGCCTTAAAAGGTGATAAACATGTACTTGTTAGTTACCTTGCTTTGAAGTAGCTTACCTGATCCCTGATTCATTGAATGAGGAAATTATTTGATAAAGACATAAAAAGTATTTGGCCTAATGTTGCAATAGTTTAAAAGCTACGAAGGGTAGCCAACAACCCTCCAAGACAGCCTTAGTGTTGGCAGTGTTGACAAGTGACTTGAGCTTTCGGACAAGTACAAAATCAGTTCTAGAAAAGGCTAACAAGGTTCATGTCAAGCACTGACAATAACACACATTGTAACCTAATTTGATCATGATGTGGACGGTCTTTATTGCCAGGTGTGAATGCAAGCACACCCAGCTTAGATCGAGATTCAATCATTAAAGATTAAAGATCCAATCTATAGTATGGTCTCCTGCTCCATCCAACACTAATATTACAGAACATGATCTACATATCCTCTCCTCATCCTCCTGTGGAGGTATATCAATGTTCCTCTCTAGTATATAGCATTATCTTATGCTGTATGTGTTGGTCCCCCCTACACACATGTGCGCTCACACACACACACCCTGCTTTGATTGACATGGTCGTCTCAGGAGAGGTGGTGAGAAACAGAGGTGTGACACTGTCGTTGGCAGTATCTCATGTTTGACTGTCATATGACATCCAGCTCCTTAACAGCTCCTTGAGATGTGTGACATGCCGCCTAAACAGCTCAGTCTACTCAGGACTGAAACACTATCTTACAAGTAAACCATCCCAACAGTCAACCTATTCATCAACTCTTTTCTTTTCTAGGCCTCCTCTTGTCTCTCCTCCGTCTCTGTAATAATATTCAGTCTATAATCACTCTCCTCTTGTCTCTCCTCCGTCTCTGTAATAATATCTAGTCTATAATCACTCTCCTCTTGTCGCTCCTCCGTCTCTGTAATAATATCTAGTCTATAATCACTCTCCTCTTACCGCTCCTCCGTCTCTGTAATAATATTCAGTCTATAATCACTCTCCTCTTGTCTCTCCTCCGTCTCTGTAATAATATTCAGTCTATAATCACTCTCCTCTTGTCTCTCCTCCGTCTCTGTAATAATATCCAGTCTATAATCACTCTCCTCTTACCGCTCCTCCGTCTCTGTAATAATATTCAGTCTATAATCACTCTCCTCTTGTCTCTCCTCCGTCTCTGTAATAATATCTAGTCTATAATCACTCTCCTCTTACCGCTCCTCAGTCTCTGTAATAATATCCAGTCTATAATCACTCTCCTCTTGTCTCTCCTCCGTCTCTGTAATAATATCCAGTCTATAATCACTCTCCTTTTCCGCTCCTCCTTCTCTGTAATAATATCCAGTCTATAATCACTCTCCTCTTGTCTCTCCTCCGTCTCTGTAATAATATCCAGTCTATAATCACTCTACTCTTCCCGCTCCTCCGTCTCTGTAATAATATCCAGTCTATAATCACTCTCCTCTTGTCTCTCCTCCGTCTCTGTAATAATATCCAGTCTATAATCACTCTACTCTTCCCGCTCCTCCGTCTCTGTAATAATATCCAGTCTATAATCACTCTCCTCTTACCGCTCCTCCGTCTCTGTAATAATATCTAGTCTATAATCACTCCCTCTATTTGCATCCATCTCCCCCTATCTCTCTCTCTCTCTCTCTCTTTCTAATGACTACCCCCCAACACACATCCACACACACCTCTGGTTGTACAGAGATGATAGGGACATACACACACACACACATTCCCACCCCCCTCTCACCCACCCATCCAGCTCAAACACACTAACATTCTCATCTATTCCAACTATACACAAAACATTCCATTATATCCCCATCAATATCATCATATACCCTTATTCCCTCCCTCATCTAATGCCTTTTAAATCTCCAACATCACAATAAAAGCAGTCCTAAATCCCATGCATTACCATAACATGTATGTATGAGTCCATGTGTATGGTGAAGGAGGACAGAGACAGACAGGAAGCAGTGGGATAGGGTGAGAGAAAGAGAGAGAGAGAGACACAGAGAGAGAGAGAGAGAGAGAGAGAGAGAGAGAGAGAGAGAGAGAGAGAGACAGAGAGAGAGACACAGAGAGAGAGAGAGACAGAGAGAGAGAGAGAGAGAGAGACAAAGAGAGAGAGAGACAGAGAGAGAGAGACACAGAGAGAGAGAGAGAGAGAGAGAGAGAGAGAGAGAGAGAGAGAGAGAGAGAGAGAGAGAGAGAGAGAGAGAGAGAGAGAGGAGAGAGAGAGAGTGAGAGAGAGAGAGAGAGAGAGAGAGAGAGAGAAAGAGAGAGAGAGACAGAGAGAGAGAGACAGAGAGAGACAGAGAGACCCAGGTCTCAGGCATCCGTCAAACCTAATGATTCTATTACAGTTAGTCAGAGACACGCTAACACTAATGTAAATGGTGATACATACTGGGATACTAATGTGTTTACAGTCCTGTACACACACATGCGCAGAGAGCATGCTGAGTGCGCACACACACGGGTGTGCAGAATGCAAACACACACACACAGACACATTCAGAAACTGTTTCTGGTGATGTAACCTCTGGTAAGGAGTACCGATTGGATACTTTCCTCTTTTGAATAGATTGGATACTCCCCCCCCCCCCTCTCTCAGCTACTATATTCGGTTCCCTGCAGGAGAGAAGGAGAGAGCAGCATATCTTGTGAATAGGGTATGTATCTGGTGTTATAGTGTTATAGCATCACCATCACAGCTCTGTGATGAGGCCTGGGAGGAATGTAGAAATGATTTGAAATAATTCTGAGGTTCCAGTAAAAGCCAAGAGTATCACTCAACCCGCACGCACACACACACACACACACACACACACACACACACACACACACACACACACACACACACACACACACACACACACACACACACACACACACACACACACACACACACACACACACACACACACACACACACACGTGTGCACTCAAACATATACAGACACACACAATAAGGTCTATTAAAGTAGTACAGGAGAAGGCACACTCTTTACAGGGCATTAGTTGTGGCAGGGCTATGGAGGTGAGAAGAACATAAATATACATATTATACAGTATATATTCCTCTGGGCCTCTGAAACCCCACCCTGGGAGAGAGATAAGGATGCTTACATAGTCCCTGACACGGAGCAGGAAGTACATTAGGCTGAGGTGGACCCAGTGTCCCAGTGTCTTTAAAACACTTCTATTATCCTGGTTAAAGCCTTATGGTGTGTCTGTGTGTTACCCTCCATAGCATGGTGCCTGGTACAGAATGAGTCACAGTAAAGAGCTAACACACACACACACACAAAATAATTGTTCTAAATAGTACCAGATAGGGGTTATTTTTGCTTGTAACCATAGTGGAACCCTTTTTGGTGCTATATACAAGCATTTTTTGAAGGTTCTATAAAGAACCATGATCATAAGGTTCTAAATGAAAATGAGAAAATGTTCTATATAGCACCAAAAAAGGGTTCCTGTATGGTTGCAACCCTTTCTGGGGCTATATACAACCTTTTTTATGGTTCTATGAAGAACTTTCTAAATCTGAAAGGTTCTTTGTAAATCCCTTTGAAGAACCATACAGGGTTTTTTATTCTGGTCAGCCATATTATATTCCATAGGTGTTATTACTGTGTTAATTGACAAGTTGTATCAAGTGAGCTACCTCTGAAACAGCTCTGGGTCCTTGAGGAGAGAATTGAGAACCACTGACTGATTTAGTCAACCATTCTCAATTGACACATGGCCATAAAGGAGTCTCTTACACAAGACACCGTCACTAGCCATAGTCATATAACACGTGATAGCACAACGAATTCTCACAAAAAAAAAGAGCTATGACCAAACCATGCCCCAAAATATTGAAATGAGCTGCCTCCCATACATTTGAATTATCCCTAAAAGAGGAAAGAACCTTTTTGTGAACTGCAAAGAACCATTGAAGAGTTTAAAGGGTTCTTTGAGTCATCATGGTTCCACATAGAACTATCACCCTTCCTGAGGAAACACACTCTCTCTCCAGATCAGTCTAGGGTCACAGCGGAGGGCAGTCTAGATTGTGCTGTGTTTAAGACCAGTTAAACTTAATGACCTCCTTCATCCTCCTAGCCTATTAAATAAACTACAACATTAGTCCGCCAAATGAAGTTTAGCCTTTTACGCTTGCCCTCCGGGATGTGGCGGTTTTATCAGGAAGTGCTAAAACATAGATCATCTCACGCCCACTTGAGGGGAAGATGGGTTGGTTTTAACAAGGGAAACGAACCTTCACCGTACAGCTGAAATGTACTGCCGTGCAGTATAGATTTAATAGGGCAAGTGGCCTAATAGTATAGTTTTTTAATGAGATAAAATAGTTATATGGTATATAGTGATAGGTTTATTAGAGAAACATCCATGACGCAGGCATGACGAGCATAGATTCCTTGTCTTTATTGGGTTGGTGTAAAGCAGGGGTGAACATACTGTATCTGGTACTCTAGGGCTGCAGTATCCGCTGGTTCTCAGTCTTGTGTTTCAATCAGAGACTGATTAACACCTGGGTAACAATGTGTTTGAAATATCTGGCCAATCAATGATACTATGTGTCTTGTTTTTACACCAAACAAAAAGAAGCAGTTAAACAAACCTGGAGAACACTGGTGAAACCCTGACGTTGCTTTTAGACTGGAGGATTCCACTATGGACCTGCTATTGTCCATCCTTCCCCTCTAATCGGATTGATTCAGACCAGGGACCTTTGACAACAGGTGAGTGGTGAGCCAATCAGAGACATTAATCAGTCATTTAACTACAAGGTAGAAAAGAAAACCAGCAGGAATGCAGCCCACAAGGAATGGAGATGCGCTCCTGTGTTGTAAAGACTTGGCTTACACTTCTACAACAGGGCTTTTTTGTTTCAGAGTTTACTTATGCCAAACAACTGATCCAGGATAATGTATTTTGTCACCCCCTTAATGGTTAAGGTTAGGATAGGGAACACTACCCACTATCAGACCTGTGTGTCACACAAAATTACTTCCCCGTTGTTTTTGACGAGTCACTGACACTCCATTACTGTGAACATGGAGAAAGGGACCTCAAGTGTGTGTGTGTGTGTGTGTGTGTGTGTTTGTGTGTGTGTGTGTTTGTGTGTGTATGTGTGTGTGTTTGTTTGTGTGCATGCGTGTGTTTTAATATTTGTGTGTGTTTGTGTGTTTTGCCAGTACATTTGATTGAAGTGTAATTCCAGCAGGCTTATAGTACCTCTTATGAGCCCAGCATGTTTTCTGTCAGAACCGAGGTGCTCTAACGTCAAATAAACAAGGAAGTGGAGATATTCTTCCAAACTGTCATATATACACAGTGGATGAGAGGTTTACTCACACTGAGAAAAAGAGAGTGAGAAGGGAAAGACTGAGAGAGAACGAGAGGGAAGGAGAGAGGGACAGTGGGAAAGAAAAATGTTACATGTAACAATTTGCTTGCTTCCTTGCTTTCTCTTTCTCCATCCCTCCCCTTCTCCAACCCTCCCCCTCTCTCTCTCTCTCCCTTGGCTCTCTCTCTCTCTCTCTCCTGTATGTCATTAGCCAGGGTATTCTGTATTTATAACCTCCATAAAGTTTTTATGGCCTCAACCATTACATGGAGGTCATACTGACATGCTAACACACACACACACACACACACACACACACACACACACACACACACACACACACACACACACACACACACACACACACACACACACACACACACACACACACACACACACACACACACACAGTAGACATAAATAAGCACACACGCACTCTCACATGCAGAACATACTGTGCTGAACATACCGTACACATACATCACACAAAGGACTACTATGCACACACAAGCACGTGAAGACACACATTCAAACACACTGGCTTGATGTGAGCGAGCTGATAAAAAGAGATGTAGTGTATCTGTTTCTTATCGGTCTCATACTTATTGAGCTCTGCCGGGGATAAAATACTGGCCATCAATCATTGAGTCCACCTATTAGGAAGCTTGGCTTCCGGGATCACGCCCCTGCCTTGTCCAATGGAAGGTCTTGGAGGAGTGGTGTATATCTCCCTGTTCCATCTCAGTGAGACAGTAGCAGCTCCCTGTATCCTATCTGTACCACATCGCACAAGAGCAATGACCAGCCTTAGAAATAAACAGCACAGGGGATACAAATCAGACACACACACACAAAAAGAAACATTTGAATGCAGACACGCACACACGCACACACACACACACACACACACACACTTACTTCGAGCCGTAGTCTACACAGTGAAGACCAGTTAGAGGAACTAGAGACATTTTGTCCTCTATCTGCCTCAATTCATTATTGCACTGTATTCCAGTTACATCTGCTCCATCCCTGTCTCTATCTGAGGGCCAAGTGGAACTAACCCAGTGTCAAGAGCTCAGCATCTATCCACTGGCCAAGCAGAACTAACCCAGTGATAAGAGCTCAGCATATATCTGCTGGCCAAGCAGAACTAACCCTGGCAGTGAATCAGGATACATAAAGATATATAGAGACAGACACCTAAGCTGCGTTAGTAACCAGATCAGGTCATATTCCAATGGTAGTGTAATACAACATTCATTTAGCTGCTAGGGACTCTTCTGATTCCAGAGAGAGAGAGAGAGAGAGAGAGAGAGAGAGAGATGAGAGAGAGAGATGAGAGAGAGAGAGAGAGAGAGAGAGTTGGATAGAGAAAATGGATAGAGAACGCATGGGGGAAAGAAAAACGTAACCTTTCCGTCAACACTAATCAGTACAGTTGGCCCAGTAGGATCCCACACGCCACTGCCTCCTGCCCAGCCAATGGAGAACACACCTGGGCTGCCTCAAGCACAGCGTGCCCTCAACCCTGGAACTTACCCTGCAGCTAGGACTGACTGAGCATGGGTGTTTGGTCTACATGTGTTAAAAAGAGGACTTACATAAGTGTGTGGTGGTGTGTGTGTGCGTGTTTGATATGTGTGTATCAAGCATTCATGTGTGTATGTGAGCGTATGTGTGTATGCAAGCATGTGTGTATGCAAGTGTGTGTGCATTCACGTATGCAGGCCTGTGTGTGTGTGTCTCCCTGACCTTGGTCCTGGCTCTTTAGCTCTCTGTGTGGAAAGGGCTTAGCAGTGTTTGGCTGGCTGTAAAGTGCTGATCTGGACCAATAGATGCATTATGGGCCAACGCTTCAACATCAATTAACACACCAGCAGGAGGTCAGAGCACTGTAGAGAGACGTGTGTGTGAGAGAGAGAATCTCCTACAACTAACATACAACACAAATGCAAAACAGTAGAATGGAGAAAAGTTTTAAAAAAAAAACAGAAAGAGGAAGTGATATCCTAAACAAGTAAACCCCTTCATCCCTCCCACATCTTACCTGTGACGGTGAGCTCAGTGGTCCTGCGTACCACAAAGCCCCCGAAGGTGACCTCACAGGTGTAGTTGCCGATGTCGTCCTCCTTGACCTCTCTGATGGACAGAGTGTCTCTTCTCTGGAGGATGGAGGCCCGCCACTGCTTCGGACGACACTCCTGGGGTTCGCACACACACGAACATACACAATACAACATGGAATTATAGTGCTATTGACACTGAGACACATTAAATCATCATAACATAGAGAACATGCCGGATTGTTATCTCATGAACCCCAACAACAGCATTGGAGATTCTGTTGAGGTGGCCTATGCATGATGCCTTTGATTTCTACATTGGTCACATACTAAATTTGTATATGGCATCTATTACAGTTAAGGACATTGGGGAAGAGGAGACCAAACAGAGTCATTATGTTATCCAGACAGTAGAGAGGACTGTGACGAGAGCAGTGGAATGCATAGTGTATCACTGCCAACCAGAAAGAACCCATATGGGAAGTTGATAGGGTTTGGTAACCTGAGTTATCCTACTTATTTGATAGAAGTGTATTGCACTGAACTGAATATTCCAGATTCAATATTCTCTGACTGGTAAGGACACGGAATGACATTTGAAAAGTCTCCACTGGCAAAATAATGTGTGTGTGTGTGGCATGTGCGGTGTGTACATAGGCAGAGTGTACATAGGCTTCTCACTCCGGGTACTCTCCTCCCTCTCTGGCAGGGACAACCCTGGCTCAGAGGATTCTATTCCACCGTAGCTCGCGGCAACCATCAGAATTGAATCAACTCGGCTGCGGAGCAATCCAAATAACTCTGGGTTCCAGCGCTCCCAGTCATTATCCAAGCCTTAATTGAATCCTGGGAAAACCTGGAGGTCGAGCCCGACTGGCTAATCTACCACTGATCTGCCTTTGATTAGTTTGGCCTGGGCCTCTTCCTGGGATGCGCGCTGTGATCCGCAGGCCATGCCTGACCTCAACAGGGGAGAACTCAGGTGAGAAAGGTAACTTGAGAGTCGGATAATAGATATCTTAGGCTAGAAGTATTTAGAGGACACACACATCACTCTCTCTCTCTCTCTCTCTCTCTCTCTCTCCTCTGCTCTCCTACTCTTCCGTAGGGCAAAAAGGACTAGAATATAAAACGGTTCTCTCCTCATCAGTGTGTGTGAATAATGAATCCCATCTTTGTGAAAGCCCTCTGTTCCTCTGTCTCTGTATTCATGTACTGAGTGATTCTCCTTAGATGACCTCTACATTGGTACTGGTGCACTGCAGACAGGCGTTGTGTAATTCTCCTATTATTAACAAATCCCCCATGCATAATCTGACCCAGTCTTAAACTCCTACGGACACAGCTTTTACATTCCGTAGAAACAACTGGGAAGTGATCTGAAAACAAAGCTATGAGCCACCATCTTCACCAAGGTAAATCACACACACACACACACACACACACACACACACACACACACACACACACACACACACACACACACACACACACACACACACACGCACACGTCTCTCACCTTAAACCAGGCGATATCGGGGTCTTTCCCAGGTTCTATGTAGTCCTCTATGTCTGGACAGGTGATGTCTTTGCTCTTGCTGAGTTCGGCCTTCTCCATATGTCTCATGTCAGAGTTGTAGCAGAGGTCTGTCTCGTTCTCAGCCACGTGGAGAGACATGGACACCTTCATACAGTAGGTTGAATTCCTGGAACACACAAGCACAACCAACATTAGCAAAAAAAAATGATGTCTGACTTTCTTTTTTACTCCCTCTTCCCCTGTCCTCATTCCTCCCACACGTACACAAACACACACAACACACACACACACACACACACACACACACATTGTCGGAGTTAGTGCTAACGACGTGTTGAGCAGCTTACTGAACCAATGACTCAGGCTCACGACCACTATTGAATTAATGGAAGGCCGTGCAGCCTGCCCTGGGAATACTAATGACACACACACACACACACACACACACACACACACACACACACACACACACACACACACACACACACACACACACAGTGATGTAATAGCCCTCTGACAGCACAGGAGCAAGCCTGTGGCATTGACATACTGTAGGCTGGGTCTAAATACAGTAAAATGGCTTCATTTTCTTGCCTACTTTCCTTCATTATGAGTCATAGGAGGAAGCCAGTGGCGTGACTATAACATAGGCTCATTGTCTGTAGCGGATGGCTAAGCTTGCATCACACAGAGACGTAATCTCTTCAGATATATGAATTGCTGACGTACTCGTTAAATAAATGCCATGGCTGTTATAGTTCAGTGGAAAAGTTGGTGGCTTCGGGAGTATGTTGTGTAGTGTGTGTGTGTGTATGTATTTTATGGTATCCTGGAGATGTTTACTACATGCTATAGCTCAATAAACACACCTACTCTTGCAGTTCCACCCCTACCTGCGGGGGCAGCATTCCCAACACCACCACCACCCCCACCCCTCTGCCTTGTGTGACCTGTGTAGCATACAGGGCTTCATTTCATTACATTACCTTTACTGTTGACCAGATGCTCCCATTCAGGCTACATGACTGGCTTTCATATGATGTAGTCAAGTTATGGAAGTAATAAGAGAGTCTCCTCTCCCATAGAAGAACCCCTGACCTCCAGACCATAAAACACACACAGCTGAGGTTGTCAGACACTGCACCAGGCTACTAGCGATAGAGCCAACAGGCTGGCTAGGAGGCTCTCTTATTGTGCAATGGAGTTAACTGAGAATAGGGCAAGGTAGGATTGGACTGGAAACCGTAACCTGATGTTAGATAATGCTATGTTTGTGCTATTTTAAATGTTGTGTTTTTATATCGCCTAAACATAAAGTATACAAATGTGTGTGCACACACACTCACGTGTATGCACGCACACGCACATTCTCACACACACACACACACAAGCACACGCACACCGCCTAAGGGCTTGTTGACATGGTGAGGGAGATTATCAGAGATTACCTCATAGTGGAGGGGACACCTGAGCCAATCAGATTCCTGGAGTTACAGGGGACTATCTTTCAAATGCTGTTTCACTTCAACACAGCAGGCATTAGTCTCCTACTTGCGTTAGCTTCCATTCTCCACACATACGTACGTTCCCAGAGTAATCACAACAGGAAAACACACACACAGACTACTGAGAGATGCAGGCCCATTTGAAAGGTGGTGAATTCATTCAGTGGGAGACAAATGCATGGACTACAGAGGTGGGAGGGAGGGAGGGAGGGTGTTTAGAGGAGAGAAAACACTGGAGGTTACAGCTCTCATTTACATTAAGTTGGGATGGAGAAAGAGAGAGGGGTATAGGGAGGAAGAGAGATAGAGAGAGGGTGTAGAGAGAGAAACAAAAACAAGGAGAGAGATAGGGAGGGAGAGAGCAGGGGAGGGAGAGAACATGATTGTTATGTAGATTAAGTCACCTTCACACATTCGCTGATGGGAAAAGTTAGGTTCCAGACAGCAAAGGAGAAAAGGGACTAGCACAAACACCCACACCACACCATATCTCCTTCAGGGAAAAACATCTGGAGAGTTTCAATGCTAAGCTGTACTTTCTGCACTGAAGGATTGATCTATATTTAGATATAGCTCAATATAGCGGCATACTCCAATGCACCACAATACAGTAAGACTAACTACGCTCCAAATAGTTGATAATAACATCCTACGCTACCAGTCAAACGTCAAGTGAATGGTTGAAAACCTGACCAGACTTTTACAATACGATAATCAATCACTGAGAAAAACCAGGAGACAAAAACAATTATTGTAATGTGGGGATATCGACTGTACGAGCAGCAATGGACTCCTCTCTCTCTCTCTCTCTCTCTCACACACACACACACTCTCTCTCTGTCTTTTCCCAGCAGAGCTGCTTGGTGGAAGTGTTTGGGTCATGTGTGCAAAAATTTGCCACTCAGAAGCTTACCCTCCAACAAAAAGAGAATTGATTTCAGCTCAGCGGCAAATCTCCAAAGTGCTTCTCTGATTAGGGTATTGGAGATCTTTTGAATCCACCCATGTACTAGATCTGAATACATGAAGCCTGAAGCATTTTAACACTTTAAAACACTGGAGAACATGCTTTGAATTTCATAATGCATGTGATCTGCTTGTCTAGTGTCATACACCTACACACATGTAGAAGACGCTGGCCATATAAATTATTTTTAAAGTAATGGTCAAGTCTTAGAGGGGGAGAAAGTGAAGGAGAGGGGAGTGAAAGAGAGCGAGAAGGAGGGAGAGAGTACTACGTGGCCTTCAGGCCTATGAGAAACATCCACTTCCACGGCAAAAACACAACCCCTTTGATTCTGACAGCCAGAGAAAGGAGGGGGGAAGAGATTGTGTGAGAGAGAGTGCGAGTGAGAAAGAGAAGGAAAGAGAGACTCAGCAATCAATATCACAGAAGAGTACCCACAGTTAAAAGTAGAGGGATGGAGTAAAGGACGAAGGGAGCATGTAGCCAAAATGATCCCTAGTTTCCCTAGTTTGACCCTTGTGTCTTACCGTAGCTCTAGTATCCCTACTGTCCCTCCTGTCTTACTGTAGCACGCAGAAGTTGACTAGAGCTGTAGAGCACAGTTAGTCCCTTGTGTCTTACCGTAGCACGCAGGAGTAGACTAGAGCAGTAGAGCACAAATTGTCCCTTGTGTCTTACCGTAGTACGCAGGAGTAGAGGCCCACGTCCTGCAGGTCGGCCGGTCTGAACCAGATGGCGTCCTCCTCCTTGCTCATGCGCACGCCGTCGAAGGAGATGGGCTCCTCGAAGTCTCCGTGACCCAGGCCAGAGCTGCGGTACCACATGAGGCTGAGGCCCACACTCTGGGCCTGGCTGTAGTTGGCCCGGATGTAGCCGTAGAACAGAGCACACTTCAGCCTCACCGGCTCTCCCTGCAGCACATGGTACTTCAGGTAATCCACTGACCAGTCTGTACAGAGGTCAACTATGGAGGGAGAGAGAAAAGAGACATAGAAGGGGATAGAGTTAGCTATCCTCAAGACAGGGGAGAGAAAGTTAAATTCTTCTTCTCTGTAGACAATTCCGTACAGCTGTTAGTCCCCTCCTCCTTACTCAGTAAACATGGCAACTAAACAACAAAAACAGAGAACCATGTTGTGCACTGAGCGAGAGAATACTACCTCTGGGAAAACAGATTTCAGCTGAATTTCATCAGTGTGGCCTTGGTGGATGCTAAATCAGTGTGTGTGTGTGAGTGTGTGTATTTCTGTCTGTACCACTTTCTGTCTGTATTCTCTCATCTTCTCTCCTCCATTTACATTCCCTGTATTGCTGTAGACAGACTACCACTACTGATTAAAACACTGCCAAGACATCATACACTCAGTGACAGAGGGGAACACAGTTCTTTATTTGGATCCCCATTAGCTCCAATGTCTTCTCTCTGGATGTGTGTGCGTGTGTATGTGCGTGAGAGAGTGTGTGTGTGTAAGAGAGTGTGTATGAAGTGCTACAGTAAAGGACCCCTGCTGTGTGCCAGTCTGAGCGATACAGAACCCTCACAGGGACAACTACACTTGTAATTAATGCCCTTAATTACCAGAGCAGGAGTGTGTGTGTATGTGTTATATGAGTGTGTGGGTGTCTGGCCAATTATTCCTCTTAATTAGCAGTAGACCTCACAAATCTATGTGTATTTGTATGTGCCTGACTGTGTGCGTCTGTCTGTCTGTCTGTCTGTCTGTCTGTCTGTCTGTCTGTCTGTCTGTCTGTCTGTCTGTCTGTCTGTCTGTCTGTCTGTCTGTCTGAGTGTGTGTGTGAGAGAGAGAGAGAGAGAGAGAGAGAGAGAGAGAGAGAGAGAGAGAAAGAGAGAGAGAGAGATATTAACTGTGGGATTCTGTCTAATTAACACCCTTAATTATCAGAACAGGCTCCCTTCTGTTGGGATAAGCACACACACACACCCACACAGCCCTTTGGAATCTGATTATGTAACCACGGAGGACGTTTCTGATAAACATTATTGACATTTCTAGAACCTAGGAGATCATTGGGATTGCTTTAGAAACAGACAGACATTGTCATTCTCATTATTCAAATGTCATCTCCACACAAATCCTATATAACGTTTTTATTCCATTCCAGGCATTGCATTGGCCGCCTTTGATAATCCAGTAGAGCATTAGATGTATTGGATTGGTTTGAAGGCTATTATTTATGATAATGAAAGTTGATTAAGAGACAGAGACAATAATACATGCTTTTGTCTGTATTGACATTAGACTGATTCTTCATTAGACTGATTCCTCTCTCTCTCTCTCTCTCTCTCTCTCTCTCTCTCTCTCTCTCTCTCTCTCTCTCTCTCTCTCTCTCTCTCTCTACCATTCTACCCCCCCCCCCCACCTTTCTCTACCCATTCTCTCTTTCCACATCCTTTCACAGTGATTTTAACCATTAAAATGTCTCAAATATCCCACACACGGACAGACAGACACACACACGGACACACGGACAGACAGACACATAGGCACACACTGTGTGTTAAATCAACACTGAACGAGTGAGACCACATACACACTGGAACCAGTGTTAAATGAACACATTGCTTAGTGTAAAACCTTATTTAAATATTTCCCAGAGTGCCTTGTCTTTTGAGTGAATTGTAATGTTATCACCCATGACTGTATTTGTTAGTGACAGAAACATGGTTGTAGCACTCATACATCTTCTTGGACATCACCAAGTGAAATCCTCAGTGAACATGTTATGATAAAAACAAATAGGTATTTTTCTTGTGGATACACTCCAATCCTCTCCACTTAAATTGATAGATTATCTTTTAGCAGCAGTAAGGAAATGTGTAACAAAACGATAAGTTGTGTATGTATGGTATGGAATAAAACATAAAAAATATAAAAAACATACAGTATGCATTTTATAAGGGTTTACAGTGCATAAGGAAAGTATTCAGACCCCTTTACATTTTCCACATTTTGTTACGTTATTCTAAAATTGATTAAATAGTCCCCCCCCACCAATCTACACACAATACCCCATAACCAAAAAGCAAAAACGGTTTTGAGAAAATGTTGGCAAATTTATTCAAAATAAAAAAACTTTTTACTTTGTTGAAGCATCTTTGGCAGTGATTACAGCCTTGTGTCTTCTTGGTTATGACGCTACAAACCGGGCACACCTGTATTTGGGGAGTTTCTTCCATTCTTCTCTCCAGATCCTCTCAAGCTCTGTCAGGTTGGATGAGGAGCGTCACTCCAGAGATGTTCGATCGGGTTCAAGTCTGGGCCACTCAAGGACATTCAAAGACTTGTCCCAAAGCCACACTGTCCTGTTGGAAGGTGAATCTTTGCCCCCAGTCTGAGGTCCTGAGTGCTCTGTACTTTGCTCCGTTCATCTTTCCCTCAATCCTGACTAGTCCCTGCCGCTGAAAAACATCCCCACAGCATGATGCTGCCACTACCATGCTTCACCGTAGGGATGGTGCCAAGTTTCCTCCAGATGTGATGCTTGGCCTTCAGGCCATAGAGCTTGGTTTTATCAGAGCAGAGAATCTTGTTTCTCATGGTTTTGCTACATAAGACCGATTTGAGCCAGTCGGTCACTTCCGTTTTGAGCTACTTTTTCTGCTACCTGCCAAACAATCCTGTGGCCTTTAAGTAAGTTCCTAGTTGAATGTTATCACTGAACTTGTGACAATAAAATACATATCTTTAATGGCTTATTCTGAGGCCTAATGTAACCCTAATACCGTGGCCTGACACTAATGGTTTTCAGGCCTCGTGAGCCTTGCAAGTAGGGTGGCAAAATTGCAGTACCCAAAATTTTGGTTGAAGAATTCCAGAGCCACCGTTTAGAAGAATCTTCCCAATGGGATTTCTGGAAATGTTGGGAAATGTTTACCATCATTTTGCAACTCTACCTGCAAGTCACATTATGCTGGCTTGCAAAGTGATATGTTATTCTTATTGGAATCATTTGAAAATTGAACTAACTGATTGGATTAGTTAGAAAAATGTGTTATTTATCTTTGTGTAGCATAAGATTGATTGATTCATCTATGTATATGCAAAAACACAGATATTAAAAGCAATTCCCAAATAAATCTACATGCTGGGAAATATGATAATGATGGGTGTGGCTTTGGTTCAAAGTGATGTACATGAGTTTCAGGCCCCTGTATTCAAATAAAACTAGGCCCTCAAAATAATGTGCACACACTGTAACAGAAATCCCTAGGGTAGTTGTCTAATGAATATTTACAGTGCCTTCAGAAAATATTAATTTACTTATTCCACACTGAGTGGATTAAACTGCTTTTTTTCCCCTTCACCCATCTACACACAATGCCCAATAATGACAAAGTGAAAACATGTTTTTAGACATTTGTGCAAATTTATTGAAAGTGAAATACAGACATATCTAATTTATAGAAGTATTCACACCCCTGAGTCAATACATGTTAAAATCACCCTTAGCAGCAATTACAGCTGTGAGTCTTTCTGGGAAAGTCTCTAAGAGCTTTGCAGACCTGGATTGTACAATATTTTCACATTGTTCACTTTAAAATTCTTCAAGGTCTGTCAGGTTGGTTGTTGATCATTGCAAGACAGCCATTTCAAGTTTTGCCATAGATATCCAAGCCAAAACTGTAACTAGGCCACTCAGGAACATTCAATGTCATCTTGGTAAGCAACTCCATTGTATATTTTGGCCTGCTGAAAGGTGATTTTGTCTCCCAGTGTCTGTTGGAAAGCAGACTGAACCAGGGTTTGCCTGTGCTTAGCTCAATTCTGTTTATTTTTATCCTTAACATTTCCCCAGTCTTTTCATATGACAAGCACACCCATAACATGATGCAGCCACCACCATGCTTGAAAATATGAAGAGTGGTACTCAGTGATGTGTTGAGTTAGATTTGCCCCAAACATAACACTTCGTATTCAGAACATAAAGTTAATTTCTTTGCCATTCATTTTGCAGTTTTACTTTGGTGCCTTATTGCAAACAGGACGCATGTTTTAGAATATTTTTATTCTGTACAGGCTTCCTTCTTTTCACTCTGTTGTATAGGTTAGGGCATTCCAATATTACACTTTTATACATCACAGAAAACTGAAATATAAGGCACTGTATGGGATCAACTCAATGACAGGTTTCCCACCACATCCCAATGTGTTATCTCATCCCAGACCTCTCACTGTCTCTCAAACTACATCTCCCTCTGTCTGTCTACGCCGTTCACACCACGCCCTTCTGTATAGAGAACTGCACACACACACACACACACACACACACACACACACACACACACACACACACACACACACACACACACACACACACACACACACACACACACACACACACACACACACACACACACACACACACACACACACTGTAGTACACAATTCAGAGTGCCATGACACACACACACACGTCCACCTTGAATATATGGGCAGGCCGCCGGACCAGACGGAATACCAGGGCGCGTTCTCAAAGCATGCGCAGACCAGCTGGCAAGTGTCTTCGTGGACATTTTCAATCTTTCCTTGTCTCAGATCCCACCATGTTTCAAGCTGACCACCATTGTCCCTGTTCCCAAGAAGACCGGAACTTTCCCGCTAGTCATGATTGGCTGAGATAATGGATGGGCTAGACATGCCAAGAGAGGAGTTTGGATTGGTCTACCATGTAGCACGCTTCTGTCTATAACATGAGCTGCTCAGTATGTGTAGATTATCTACCAAGCTCATCTGCAGTGAGAGAAGGCTAAAGAGGTGGAGATTAAAAGCTTGACTCCTGACCTGGAAGAGGCAAGCGGATACATCCGTTTCTGTGAGGATCTCGATATTCCAAAAAAGACAACATCTTTCCTGTGTTAATGATGATAATCTGTAATTTGTCTCACCACTATGGTCTATTTATTGTCCTACCTCTTAACCTTACTGCATTTTGCACTACATTTTGCACTCTGTATATAGACTTTCCATTGTGTTTTTGACCATGTTTGTTTACTGTGTAACTCTGTGTTGTTTTTGTCGCACTGCTTTGCTTTGTCTTGGCCAGGTCGCAGTTGCAAATGAGAACTTGTTCTCAACTGACCTACCTGGTTAAATAAAGGTGAAATAAAAAAAAATAAAAAAAATTCCCCAATAATAAACTGTGGGTAACTTGGAATTAAAAGAGCTCCTCAACCAGAAAAAAATAGTGTTTAAGGGAACTCAAAAGCAAGGCAGGATACAAACACAAATTAAAAAACCTTTTCAAGGACAAGGACAGCAGGAACGCCTGGCAACGGCTACAAACCATCACAGGCTACAAACCAAAGAGACATTGTATGACCGTCGAAAATGACCTTGCTTTTGAAAATTATTTGAACAGTTTCTATTGTAGGTTTGACATGTGTGATTTTACATTGCAGCAGAAAGTGGCCTTGGACAGTATAGACAGCATACCAGCTGTTGATATACAGATCTCTGTGAATGATGTCAAGCAATACTTTCAACGTGTCAACACACAAAAATCATATGGTCCAGATGGCATCAGCAGCAAGGTATTTCAAGCATGCGCAGACCAGCTCGCACTACCATTCAGAAGCTGTTCCAGCTGTCACTGAACAGTGGGATGATTCCAGACTTATGGAAGAAGTCACTGATTGCCCCAATACCAAAAAACAAAAGGCCAAAGAAAATAACAATTTACGCCCTGTAGTCCTGACATCTGTAGCTGTGAAATCTTTTGAAAAAAAAACCAATTCGCCTACCGTTTCTCCAGGGGTGTTGATGATGCGTTACTGGTCATGCTGAACAATATCTTCGAACATTTCGAAAAAGGCAAATAGCCTAGTAAAAATTGTATTCATTGACTTCAGCAGACAAAACAAAAAACTCATCCTCCTAAAACTTGAAAGCATTTTACAGGACAGCACTCATCCCCTTCACTCAAAATGAATTCACAGCAGCAGCCGGACAAGGGGAAAGAGACTTCTTAAAACAGATAGATATGGGGACTCTTTTATTCCAACAGCCATTAGACTGTACAATAAATAGTCTGTTGGTCTCTGGAGTACACAGCATATTGCACTTTCACTTTAAATGTGTTGCTATAGCACTTTGAATGAATTATCTTGTGTAGCAAATTTTTTACCTCAATTTCATGATATTCAATTGGTAGTTACAGTCTTGTCCCATCGCTGCAACTCCTGTACGGACTCGGGACAGGCTCTGGTTGAAAGCCATGCATCCTCTGAAACACGACCACGCCAAGCCGCACTGCTTCTTGACACAATGCCCTCTTAACCCGGAAGCCAGCTGCACCAATGCATCAGAGGAAACACCGTAGAACTGGCAACCGTGTCAGCGTGCATGTGCCCTGCCCGCCACAGGAGTCGCTAGGGAGCGATGGGACAAGGCCAAACCCTCCCCTAACTCGGACGACACTGGGCCAATTGTGCGTGGGTCTCCTGGTCGCAGCTGGCTGTGACGCAGCTTGGAATCGAACCAGGATCTGTAGTGACAAAGCTAGAACTGCGATGCAGAGCCTTAGACCGCTGCACCACTCGGGAGGAAACAATTTTGTGTAGTTTCTGTGTTTTCATGTTTTAGGTACTGTCTTTTTAAGCACATGACCAAATGAATTTCCTCCTGGTGGGATAATAAAGTTGATCTGAATAGGGGGGAGTGAGGCCTAAGAAGGCTTTATAAATAAGCATCAACCAGTGGGTCTTGCGTTGGGTATACAGAGTTGGCCAGTTTACAGAGGAGTATAGAGTGCAGTGATGTGTCCTATAAGGAGCATTGGTGGCAAATCTGATGTCCGAGTGGTAAATAACATCTAGCCGCTCGAGAACACCCTTACCTGCAAATCGCCCATACTGTGACGCTATAATGGGCCAATTTTTATATCGCTTGATCTGTTTGACTCAGAGTGATGAAATTTGGCACACATCAAGCTAATCTGTAAAGTATGGTTTACCATAGATGCTTTACACCAAATTTGGTGCTGAACGGTCCAGCGGTCCTTGAGAAGAAGACGTTTAAAGTAGTCAACGTCATTGAATATGGTCCAAAATACATCAATGCATATTATATTGCATGATCAGTTTGATTTGGAGTTCTGATTTGGCAAGCGTGGTAAACCGTACAGAAGAAGTTAATCCTAGGCAATGAGTCCAGCTGAACCCCGGTAATTATTTCCCTTTATCGTTGGGAAGGGCTCGTAAGCAAGAATTTCACACTAAAGTTTACACCCGTTGTATTGGGCGCATGTGACAAATCAAATTGGATTTGATTTGGGCACCAGCTGGTATTGTTATGGTGCATATTTGTGTAGGTGAGGAAGAGTGTCAGTCAGTGTGCATGAGTGTGTGTGTGTGTGTGTGTGTGTGTGTGTGTGTGTGTGTGTGTGTGTGTGTGTGTGTGTGTGTGTGTGTGTGTGTGCATGTGGTTAGAGTGTGTCTGTGTTTATGTATAAATCTGGTTAAATGTATTCTAGCTCAGGGCTCTGTATTTATTGTCTAGCTGTGGTGTCACACAAAGACAGACAGGACCCTGATCTGCCTGGAGTCATACAAAGCAATAAGGTCTCTCTGTGGGTGATATACACACATGCACGCACGCAACCACCCACGCACGCACGCACACGCATACACTGACGGATGCACGCAGGCTCACACATTTTGGGGCTCCCAAGTAGGCCGTCATTGTAAATAAATATAGAATGCAGTATAGAACTTGTTCTTAACTGACTTGCCTAGTTAAATAAAGGTTAAATAATTGTTTTCCTAAAAAACACGACGTCGAGTACACACTTATTCACTCTCTCTCCATTTCTCACCTCCCTTTCCTTTCCAGTCTCTCTTCCCTCTCTTCCTTCCTTCCTTCCTTCCTTCCTTCCTTCCTTCCTTCCTTCCTTCCTTCCTTCCTTCCTTCCTTCCTTCCTTCCTTCCTTCCTTCCTTCCTTCCTTCCTTCCTTCCTTCCTTCCTTCCTTCCTTCCTTCCTCTTCACCCATGTCCTCTCTCCTGTGTTCTCTACCTGCTCCTGTAATGAAGTGTAGTTAAAAGATGTTGGGTGGGTGGTGTGATCCTATCAGGGCCAGAAGACCGTCAACAATCTCAATGGATCTCTAACTATCTGAATATCTTTTATCTGTACACTATCAGTCTTTAAGAGTCTTAAGTGTTGCTTAGATGTTACTCTTCATGGGGTTTACTACGCCTACTGCTATATACCTTCTGTTATATAACGGAGTTCCACTGCTATGAAAAAGCACTTGATTCTAATGCAGTAACGGTAGTATTACATAGACAAATGTATACCCTAACTGTAATTCTTACCCAAGTAAGCTCTGCACCCTGGGTAGTGACTTAGTATATACAGATGTTGTTGATATACACTGTGGGACACATGTATGTTCGAAGTGTGTGTGTGGTTCTATGTGAGCTCTTCAATGGTTCTTTTAAGTTCACAAAAAGTAGAGGAGGTGTTATGCCTTTGCACATTATAGATCACTATGGCCAATAATGGTGTCTTGTGGAAGACTCAGGTATGGTCTTCAATTGTTTTCAATTCTCCCCTCAGGGACCCCCAGCTGTTCCAGATGTAGCTCGTGTCATTCAACTTGAGTAAATGAATACAATAATAACACCTATGCAATATTGCTGACCAGAATAAAAAAAAACGATATGGTTCTTCAAAATGATCTATAAAGAACCTTTCAGATTGAGAAAGGTTCCACAAAGAACCATAAAAAAGTGTTCTACATAGCCCCAAAAAGGGTTGTAACCGTAGTGGAACCCTTTTTTGGTGCTATATAGAACCGTTATTAATGATTCTTTATAGACACATTTAGAACCTTATGAGCATGCTTCTTTATATAACATTCAAAAAAGGGTTCTATATAGCACCAAAAAGGGTTCTGCTATGGTTACAAGCCAAAGAACCCCTATCTGGTATTATTTAAAACCATCATTTTTTTGTGTGTATCTGTATGCTTGGGGTCAAACACATAGCTGCTTGCCATATTCTTCATTCACCAATTACCATCTGTCTTCTTTCCCTCCCTCTCTATCTATCTATATACAAACAATAGAACTAAAAAATAATACAAACAGTACAACAAAGAAATGATGTCAGTCCCCACTGTACTATGAGTTGTTTTTAATATGTTTTTTAAAGGTAATTTTGCTGTTTGCTTGAGTAATTGGAGATGGAAGGAAGTTCCACGATCAAACATTGCACACATATTATACAAATAATGACTTTTCTCTTCTATCTTTTCCTCTTGTTCTGTCTATTTCGTTGACAGCTCACTAGTCTTCAATTATATGTTAATGCAGCCCAAACATGATTATTTCTCCCTGATGAGGGGAAAGATGGCAGAGGAGCTTCCTGTCTCTGTATGTCTGCCTGTATGTACAGTATGTCCATCTGACCCAAAACCATTATTGACAAACACAGTCATCTTGTCCTATCTGTCACGATTCACAACATCCCCCTCTCTTGCACACTCACAAAAGTGCATGCAAGTAAGCGCACGCACGCACGCGCACGCACGCACGCGCACGCACGCACACACACACTTAAAACGGAACTATAGGTTACTTTTGCCTTATCCTCTTACTTCTGTGTTGTTTCTCAATCTGCTGTAATGAGGAGGTAATAACATAATCAAAGGTATTGAAACCAATATACATGTCCCCCTGGACCCAGAGTCACTGGTTCCACACGCCACTTAAGTTCCCCCCAGAGAGGAAAAGCTTAGAGACAGAGTGAGACATAATGACATGACAGAGACCGAGAGATGGCAGCCACAGAGATGTGATGATAGGATGAGAAGGATTTAGAATAAACACGCAGTATGTTTGGCTGGCCTACACAACTGTACTTTTATAGAGCATGGCTGACTATTAACACACACACACACGCGAAAAAAAAAAGCTTGAACAATATGATACAGTTTCAGAGATGTATTACAATATGGTTTTCTATTTTCATTATTTATTGGGTGACCTTTGATCGCTCATAATTTGGCAAAGCATCTGAAATCCTCTGATCTGATCTACAAGGTTGTGTGAAGGTGGCTGTCATGTTGAGGATGCCACATATAGAAACCGTGGTGGGTTGTGTGTGTCGCCCTTGACCAAGTTCATCCCTGCTGTAACACAATCTTATAATAACTCCTCCAATTGACATCAAATTAACAAGGACTCCTTTATAGAACAGACTGTTCCCCTGTTGGGTGAGAAAGGGTGTCACTCAGTCACATCTCTCTCTCTCTCTCTCTCTCTCTCTCTCTCTCTCTCTCTCTCTCTCTCTCTCTCTCTCTCTCTCTCTCTCTTCTCTCTCTCTCTCTCTCTCTCTCTCTCTCTCTCTCTCTCTCTCTCTCTCTCTCTCTCTCTCTCTCTCTCTCTCTCTCTCTCTCTCTCTCTCTCTCTCTCTCTCTCTCTCTCTCTCTCTCCTCTCTCTCTCTCTCTCTCTCTCTCTGTGTGTGTGTGTGTGTGAAGCAATATGATTTAAGTGCATCAAATCCTGTTTTACCCCTTTTTCTCCCCAATTTCGTGATGAGTAGTTACATTCTTTGTCCCCATCGCTGGAACTCCCGTACGGGAGTGGCGACGGTCGAGAGCCACGCATCCTCCGAAACACGACCCTGCCAAGCCGCGCTGCTTCTTGACACACTGCTCGCTTAACCCGGAAGCCAGCCGCACCAATGTGTCGGAGGAAACACCGTACACCTGGCGACCTTTCAGCATGCATGCTCCCGGCCAAACCCTCCCCTAACCTGTACGATGCTGGGACAATTGTGCGTCCGCCTCATGGATCTCCCGGTCGTGGCCAGCTGCGACACAGCCCGGGATCTGTAGTGATGCCTCAAGCACTGCAGTATGTTAGACCGCTACGCCACTCGGGAGGCACTTACTTTCCTGAGGCAAACCACTGCAGTGAGTAATATAACTATACATACTGTGCATTTGGAAAGTATTGTTACGTTACAGCCTTATTCTAAAATGTATAAAATAAAACAAATGATCATCAATCTACACACAATACCCGGGGGATCAATAAAGTACCTATCTATCTATACCCCATAATGATGAAGGGAAAATAGTTTTTTAGAAATGTTTACAAATGTATAACAAAAAAACCAAACAGAAATACCTTATTTACATAACATTTTTGCTATGATACTCGAAATTGAGCTGATCTGCATCCTGTTTCCATTGATAATCTTTGAGAGTTTATTGGAGTCCACCTAATGTAAAGGCACACACCTGTCTACATAAGGTCCCACAGTTGACAGTGCATGTCAGAGCAAAAACCAAGCCAAGAGGTCGGAGGAATTGTCTGTAGAACGCCGAGATGCACAGATCTGGGGAAGGCTACCAAAACATTTCAGCAGCATTGTAGGTCCCCAAGAACACAGTGGCCTCCATCATTCTTTAATTGAAGAAGTTTGGAACCACCAAGACTCTTCCTAGAACTGGCCACCCGGCCAAACTGAGCAACCGGGGGTGAAGGGCCTTGGCCAGGGAGGTGACCAAGAGCCTGATGGTCACTCTGACAGAGCTCCAGAGTTCCTCTGTGGAGATGGGAAACCTTCCAGAATGACAACCAGCTCTGCAGCACTCCACCAATCAGGCCTTTATGGTAGAGTAGCCAGACGGAAGCCACTCTTTATTAAAAGAAACATGACAGCCCGCTTGTAGTTTGCAAAAAGGCACCTAAAGACTCTCAGACCAGGAGAAATAAGATTATGAAACCAAGATTAAACTCTTTGTCCTGAATGGCAAGCATCTGGAGGAAACCTGGCACCATCCCTACGGTGAAGCATGGTGGTGGCAGCATCATACTGTGGGGATGTTTTTCAGCAGCAGGGACTAGTCAGGATTGATGGAATGATGAACGGAGCAAAGTACAGAGAGATCCTTGATGAAAACCTGCTCCAGAGCGCTCAGGACCTCACACTGGGGTGAAGGTTCACCTTCCAACAGGACAACAACCCTAAGCACACAGCCAAGACAATTCAGGAGTGGCTTCGGGACAAGTCTCAATGTGCTTGAGTGGCCCAGCCAGAGCCCGGACTTAAACCCGATCGAACATCTCTGGAGAGACCTGAAAATAGCTGTGCAGCAACGCTCCCCATCCAACCTGACAGAGCTTGAGAGGATCTGCAGAGAAGAATGGGAGAAACTTCCCAAATACAGGTTTGCCAAGCTTGTAGCGTCATACCCAAGAAGACTTGAGGCTGTAATCGCTGCCAAAGGTTCATCAACAAAGTTCTGAGTAAAAGGTCTGAATACTTATGTAATGAGATATTTACGTTTTTTATTTTTAATACATTTGAAATTATAAAATTATAATAATGTTTTTGCTTTGTCATTATGCTGTTATGTTATATTGTGTAGATTGATGAAGAAAAAAAAACGATTTAATCCATTTTAGAATAAGGCTGTAATGTAACAAAATGTGGAAAAATTCAAGGGGTCTGAATACTTTCAGAATACCACCTGTTTTGCATTAGTGTGTGGTGTGTGTGTGTGTGGGTGTGTGTGTGTGTGTGTGTGTGTGTGTGTGTGTGTGTGTGTGTGTGTGTGTGTGTGTGTGTGTGTGTGTGTGTGTGTGTGTGTGTGTGTGTGTGTGTGTGTGTGTGTGTGTGTGTGTGTGTGTGTGTGTGCGTGCGTGAAGAGCTGGGGTGATAATGATTTGTCAAATTAGAGGCTATGGATCCTAGAGCGAGTGTAAACACACTCCAGAATGTTGCGATGACATTTCCCAGTGTGCTGTATTTCTACTGAGAGATTAGCAGACTGACAGCTCAGCACCACAATCACACACAGCACAGAGGCACTTACTTCTAGGAGAACACTCATTATAAATACATACACACTGAACATAAACGCTATGTAAGAAGAGAGGAGAGGATGTGAAAGAAAGGAGAGGAGGAGAAAGGAAAGAGGAGACGAGAGAGGATGGCGGGGTGAAGAGGATAGAAGGAGACTTACCTTATCCTAATGGATAAGGTAAGGATTTAGGGAGGGTAAGCTGATCCTAGATCTGTTCATAAGGGTCAACTCTCTGATACTGATATCAGGAGAGGGATCTAATATATCATATATAATAATAATATAACAACAATATAATAATAATATAATAATATAATGAACAAAAATATAAAACACAACATGCAACAGTTACATTTCATATAAGGAAATCAGTCAATTTAAATAAATTCATTTCGTCCTAATCTATGGATTTCACAGGGAATACAGATATGCATCTGTTGGTCACAGATACCTTAAAAAAATAAAGTTGGGGTATGGATTAGAAAACCAGTCATTATCTGGCGTGACCACCATTTGCCTCTTGCAGCGTGACACATCTACTTCACATAGAGTGAAATTATCATGCTGAAACATGAAGTGATGGCGGTGGATGAATGGCACGACAATGGGCCTCAGGATCTCCCCACCGCCTCCATGGGGCACTCTGTTCACAATGATGACATCAGCAAACTGCTCACCCACATGACGCCATACAAGTGTTCTGCGGTTGTGAGGCCGGTTGGACGTACTGCCAAATTCTCTAAAACGACGTTGGTGGCGGGTTATGGTAGAGAAATTAACATACATTTCTCTGGCAACAGCTGTGGTGGATATTGCTGCAATCAGCATACCAATTGTACTCTTCCTTGAAAAACTTGAGACATCTGTGGCATTGTGTTGGGTGACAAAACTGCACATTAAGAGTGGCCTTTTATTGTCCTCAGCACAAGGTGCACCTGTGTAATGATAATGCTGTTTAATCAGCTTCTTGATATGCCACACCTGTCAGGTGGATGGATTATCTTGGCAAAGGAGAAATGCTCACTAACAGGGACGTAAATAAGGAATTCGCTTTTTGTGCATTATGGGATCTTTTATTTCAGCTTATGAAACAATGGGACCAACACTTTACATGTTGCATTTATATTATTGTTAAGTGTATACTAATATAAGCCATGTTATCCGAAGCGACATAACAGTAATTTGTGCACACATTTTATGTATGGGTGGCCCTGGGAATTGAACGCACTACCCTGGTGAAGCTAGCGCCATGCTCTACCAACTGAGCCATACAGGACCTTACACCCCCACCCCCAGCTTAACTGTGACTGGTCACCGTGACACCCTCTTATTGGCCAGGGAGAGGAGAGTGTGATGGGTCTATACTCACCCACCTCCTACAATACTACAGCACTCATAGGTACACACTCACACACACACACACACACACACACACACACTGATACAAATGCACACAAAATATTTCTGAAACAGAAGGCCCAATTCAATAGATCCTGCATTGCAGTATAAACACAGTAGCTCTCAATCAACTAATTAATCAGTAAAATAAAAGACCTTTACATACCTGAATGAGGAAAGAAGAGGAAGAGGAGAAAGGGATTCATCATCCACAGCATTATGGAAGAGAGGAAAGAGAGAGAACATGCCATTAGCATGGGTATAAAACATGTACAAGAAAGACTCATTGAATGAAAGCATGTGGTAAAACAGAGCACATCATTAGAGCAGTATGGCATCTACTAGAGAATGTTAGTGCTGTCCATGGTGCTAAAAGCTGTTCGTGAGCGGGTGAACTATCCATGGTAACAGAAGTTTTCCGTGGGTGGGTGAACTGTCCATGGTAACAGAAACTGTTTGTGAGTGGGTGAACTGTCCATGGTACCAGGAGCTGTGTGTGAGTGGGTGAACTGTCCATGGTACCAGGAGCTGTCTGTGAGTGGACGAACTGCCCATGGTACCAGGAGCTGTCTGTGAATGGGTGAACTGGCCATGGTACCAGGAGCTGTCTGTGAGTGGGTGAACTGGCCATGGTACCAGGAGCTGTCTGTGAGTGGGTGAACTGTCCATGGTACCAGGAGCTGTCTGTGAGTGGATGAACTGTCCATGGTACCAGGAGCTGTCTGTGAGTGGGTGAACTGTCCATGGTACCAGGAGCTGTCTGTGAGTGGGTGAACTGTCCATGGTACCAGGAGCTGTCTGTGAGTGGGTGGGTGAACTGTCCATGGTACCAGGAGCTGTCTGTGAGTGGGTGAACTGTCCATGGTACCAGGAGCTGTCTGTGAGTGGGTGAACTGTCCATGGTACCAGGAGCTGTCTGTGAGTGGGTGGGTGAACTGTCCATAGTACCAGGAGCTGTCTGTGAGTGGGTGAACTGTCCATGGTACCAGGAGCTGTCTGTGAGTGGGTGGGTGAACTGTCCATGGTACCAGGAGCTGTCTGTGAGTGGGTGAACTGATATGAACAACAATATCTACAGACATCTCCCTTGAAG